>OZ007593.1:201462998-202062998 GCA_963931845.1 Maratus michaelseni | reverse complement strand
TCCAAATTTTCCACCTGTGCGGTCTTTAACTGAAAAAACATCCCTCCCTTGCTGTCTGCTTTTCGTATTTGAAAAACAGGAAGCTACGTTAGACTATGAAAGTTGAAATTGCTTTGCTTAAAAGAAATGGAAAGAAGAGGAAAAAAAAAACTGCTTTTATTATTAATATTACAATTACATTTATTTATATATTTATTTAAAACAGAAACAAAAAGAAAACTTCTAAATAAATGTTGAGAGAGTGATTTAAGGTAATTAATGTAGATTAAAAAAAAAAATTTGGTTGAAACCAACCGTAACACAATCATGGATAGCTTACTTTATATTTTAAAGTTTCTTTATTTAATAATGTATAAAAATAAATCAAGGAGTTTTGTAAAATTATTGTAACGTTTGCAGATTACCGTCAAATGCTGAAATATCTGTCACACATTGCCAGAAATGCTTTTGCCTCTATTATATTGAATGATTTATACAAATATTTTTTTTCTAATAAAAAATAATTATTCTAACACACAATATCGTATAACTGGTATAAATATTTTATATTGGAATCATTTTTTCTTTCAAAATTTAAATGCCAATGGAGAAAATCAAACTTACTTTAACTGTTTTTGTACTATAGTATTTTTTTTAAAAGGTCTTAAAAAATTAAGGATAACTGTTTTGCAGTTTGTAAGTTGTTTAGATCTTTGGTACATTTGCATTTTCTTAAAGATTCTAGTACTTTTGATAATGTAATACCCACGAATTTTATTACAATAAAAGAAACGCGCTATCGAAAGCGTAAACAAATGCTGAGTTTTCTCCCTTGTCATGAACTATGACGTCATAAGACAGGCGTAGGAAATTGTATCGTTTTCACAACACGGTAAATAGTGCGCTATAAAAACTGTCAGAAAACAACAATTACAGCTCAAAAAACAAAACCAAAAAAAAAACACTGTTCTTCTTATTTTTCTGTTTCTATTACATAAAAATAAAATTAGAAAACGTGAAAATTCCTCATTTTAGCTTCATGTTTTGGAATAAATTTAGCTAACCAAGAAATAGGAAAGCTACCTTTTTCTCTTGGTACAGGCTTTTTACCACTTCTGGCAATAGTGTTACATTGGACCCACAAAACTGTAAGTGTGTTACAAATTTCGTTAAAATATATTCATTATTATTAAGGGTATAAACAAAAATCAGATTTGGAGTGAGACACCTTGAACTTTATACTCAATAAATAAATAGTGATCCTAGTTTCCTATTCAAAAAATTATTTGTTGTGTTGTGCTGTGCTGAATCATTCCTAAAAGTGTTCCAATCATCTTTAAATCGTCCTATATTACTAGAAATTTCTCGGTTATTAAAACTGAAAAACGATTTAAATGGTTATCATGTTAATAAAAAGATGTTACGTATGCAAATAAATAGTGCCTCAAAAAATTACGTAGAAACTTTAAGTGATAGCGGATCACTACCACAACAGTAAAATTTCTTTATACCAAACCACCGTTGAAATCTATTCAATCAAAAATACAGGTAGTCGAACTTTAATTCGAACCCAGACTTTAGTGTAAATAACAAAGATCTCTTAACAAATGTTTCAACAGACTTATTCTGATTTGTGTGAAATTAACAAGTTTAGAAAATAAATGTAAAACTTGTTGAACGGGAGATTCTGTGTCAGAATAACATTGGGGAGTCGCGCTGGAAATAAATAAAGCAGGCTTTAATACCATCTGAAGCCGAACAAAGTTGTAGTAAACAATTTTTATTTCTGTACTAGCTGATCTGCCCGGCGTTGCCTGTTCCCGTGATAAAATTAAACATATCTAAAAATTGTATGATTTTATATCTTTAACCTGATTTGTACAAAATTAATTATTTAAAAGCACTGCACACGCGACGAAAATTCTTTATTTCTATCTTCCGCCAACTAGGAGCGCATTTTGATCTAAAGGAACCTCCAACACATGTGTGAACCTCCTAACAGAATCTGAAGTTTGATGAAATTATGTGCATTAGTTCTTGAGATATTGGTATCGTGAGAATGTAGCATAGCAGCGCCACCTGTTGAGTGATTTACACCAAAAACAAATCAGCACTAATTTATATCAAGGTCTAACTGAATCTAAAGATTTATTAAATTCTGTGCATATTAGTTCTTAAGATTGAACGCCCGCAAATTTTTTGCCACATATAGACAGACCAACAAAACGACACACTCGCAAACAAACATTTTCTAAAGACAGTCAAATCGTGTTCAGGACCTTCTAAAACGTATAAATCCGTTGAAAACCGGAAGTCGAAAATGTTCATGAATCCAGTACTTTCTTCTTGTAATGTTAGAAGAAAGTAAAAATGGCGGGGATGCAGATAGTTTTCATAAAAATTGCGAAACCAGAATACACAATTAGAGAGTTTCCGCCATGTTCGAGTGGTTAAGGTACTACTCCAACGTTCACTTGCAAGAATATGAGAAAATACCGGAATCAACATCCGGTGACTCCGTTACACAATACTCGAGGCTAACGAAAAAGACAGGCTACCGCAGTTCATTCCACTTATCTTTTTTTACAGACCGCTAGAGTGACGTGATGCTCTTTTCGTACACCTACATTGGTGCATTCGAACATCACGTGACTCCGGCGGTCTGTAAAAAAAGATACGCGTAAAGCACCGCGGTAGCCTTTCTTTTTCGTTAGCCTCGACAATACTTCAGTGATGTATTTTTTCTTGTTTATACTTCTAATTAAAAGTCTCGTATTTTGGGAAACTTCGCAAAGTGTGAAAATTTGATACAGTACAATTTATATTGTTTATTTATTTGTTTTATTGAGAACACACATCTGACTCGTGTGCTTGACACCAAGTATCCGCTTATAAGTCGTCGTTAATATACAAGGACGAGATAGCCACAATGAAATTTACCGCACCAGAGAAAATTACAACCAGGAGCTCCACAAAATGTGTGCAATGAAGCTGACGGGAGTCAAACCCGCTGAGCTGACTCCTAAGCTCTCAAGCGATTAGCGGAATAGTGTCTTAAGCACTCGGTCACAGAGGCCTTGTTTATTTATATAATGGAGAACATTGTTTTATGTTTATTGCGAAGATACATCAGACTTGTTTGCTTGGATCTCCCGGGGCCGAGTGGTTAAGACCAAGGCTACACTAGATACCGGGCTTGCTCATTCATTATCATGACGTCACAAAAGGTGGCTGGCCGTGACCAGCGATTGGTACAAAGCGACGAGCCCGTCGTTTTGTGCCAATCGCTGTATGTCTTTCATTTTGTCGTTTCGCTTTGAACCAATCACTGGTAGCGGCCAGCCACCATTTGTGACGTCATGATAATGAATGAGCAAGCCCGGTATCTAGAGTAGCCCTGGTAAGACACCATTCCGTTAGTCATTTGAGAACGTACACTGTAACAAAAACCGCTGTAGTTTTACAGCAAAAAATGCTGGCAATATGGGTGCCAGCATATTTTGCTGTAAATTTACAGCTATTTTGTTTTTCATGGATAAACAGCACTTTTGTAAATTCACAGCATTTTTTGCAGTTAATTTTACAGCAGTTCAGTTTTTTTAATTTTACAGTAAATTTGTAAATTTTTACAACATTTTTTGCTGTTAATTTTACTGCACTCTTAATAGCATAACTGTAAAATTTTTATATTTTTTTTGTAGATATATATTTGTATCCCCCCTCCCCCCCTGTGTATTATTTATATTTATTTTGAATATTTCTTATGATACTGAGACATATTTAACAGACTAAGAGCACTAAGTGTTATCTTTATGCTTACTTATATCATTGTTGTAATAACATTTTATATAATCAATTCTATTATACATATATAAGATACAAATTTAGCACCATAAAACTAAATTATAAAATACACCAAAAAAATAATAAATAGAAAATTTCAAAGTATTATAACTCATTGCAAAGAGTGTTTCATATGCCAATTTCAAGTAGAATACTATACAATATGCATCGAAAACACTCAAAATATCTCTGGATACGAATTATTTTTTATTGTTAGATAATGAACCAAAAAAAAAAAAAAGCGATCTGCTGATATTTAATGCTGCAATAATAGTAAACAAACTTTTGAAATATTTTATGAATTAGTAAAATAGCGTATCCAGATTACTCAATAAATAAATTGAAAATCGCATTTAAAAATATTAAAATAAATGCACGTAAAAATAATCGATAAAATTTGAATATCACTGGCACAAAATCATCTTTAGTTGTAGTAAGACTGTTATTAAAAATTTAGTGAAGTACAATAAAATTCATTAACTAAATAACACTATTTGGCTAAGATGCGGAATCCCTGGTCACGGATTTTTTATTTTTTAATCGGTTAAAAAAAGGAAAAAAAAAACGCCAAATTTTGGAGACTGTGATTTCTGATATGGTAACCCGGCCAATTGTTAAATTGCTGGATTTAGTTGTTTTTCGTAGATCGTTCGGTTTTTTATTACTGGAAATAATTTATTTAACTGTTTTTGCCAGAATTTAATAAATATACTTATTCAGGTATTTTAACGAAAGGTAACTTATAATTTATAGTTATTTAAAGTTGTTAAACGAGTGGAAAGTAATAAATATTCAAATATAGATATATTTGCGATTGATGCTCTTGAATACGACATTTGGTGGAGAAAAATATATAAGTTTTACGTATTTTTAATTTGTCCATAGCTACAGCGCCTAGAATAGAGCTTTATTCTAGGCGCTGTACCATAGCGATTACTTTTTTAGACAATTTCTCTCGGATAAGTGCCCTCTGCGGGATCATTTACGTACTAATAGATGTCGGTATGAAGGAATTTTTGTTTGAGATTGCTATTTAACAAACTAAATTAATCTAACGATGTTTTTTTTTTCTTTTTGTCTTGGAAAGTAATGTTTTTGACGGAATTTTATAAATATACCTATGATTTGAAGAAGTTATTTTATGGACAATTTCAGTTGGATAAGTTCCCTCTATAGGATGTTTTAAGTAGCAATAGATGTCGGTATGAAGGTATTTTGTTTGAAAGTGCTATTTAGCGATATAAATGAATTAACGGTGTTTTTTTGTTCTTTTTTCCTTGGAAAGTAATGTTTCTTGACGAAATTTTATAAATATACTTATGAATTGAAGCAGGTATTTTATGGACAGTTTCAGTCGGAAAAGTGACCTCTATAGGATCTTTTAAGTATCATTAGATGTCAGTATAAAGGAATTGTTGTTTGAAAGTGATATTTCGTGAAATAAATTAATCTAACGATGTTTTTCTTTCTTTTTTTCTTGGAAAGTAATGCTTTTGACGGAATTTTATAACTACACATATGAATTGAAGCAGGTATTTTATGGACAATTTCACTCGGATAAGTGCCCTCTATAGGATCTTTTAAGTACGAATAAATGTCGGTATGAAGGAATTTTTCTTTGGAAGTACTTTTTCGAGGAATAAATGAATCTAACGATTTTTTTTCTTCTTTTTCTCCTTGGAAAGTAATGTTTTTGACGTAATTTTATAAATATACCTATGAATTGAAGCAGGTATTTTATGGACATATTTCAGTTGGATAAGTTCCCTCTATAGGATCTTTTAAGTAGCAATAGATGTCGGTATGAAGGAACTTTGTTTGAAAGTGCTATTTAGCGATATAAATGAATTAACGGTGTTTTTTTGTCCTTTTTTCTTGGAAAGTAATGTTTTTTGACGTAATTTTATAAATATACCTATGAATTGAAGCAGGTATTTTATGGACATATTTCAGTTGGATAAGTTCCCTCTATAGGATGTTTTAAGTAGCAATAGATGTCGGTATGAAGGTATTTTGTTTGAAAGTGCTATTTAGCGATATAAATGAATTAACGGTGTTCTTTTGTCCTTTTTTCTTGGAAAGTAATGTTTTTTGACGAAATTTTATAAACATACTTATGAATTGAAGCAGGTATTTTATGGACAGTTTCAGTCGGAAAAGTGACCTCTACAGGATCATTTAAGTATCATTAGATGTCAGTATAAAGAAATTGTTGTTTGAAAGAGATATTTCGTGAAAACAATTAATCTAATAATGTTTTTCTTGCTTTTTTTTCTTGGAAAGTAATGCTTTTGACGGAATTTTGTAACTACACACATGAATTTAAGCAGGTATTTTATGGACAATTTCAGTCGGATAAGTGCCCTCTATAGGATCTTTTAAGTACGAATAAATGTCGGTCTGAAGGAATTTTTGTTTGGAAGTGCTATTCAGCTAAATAAATGAATCTAACGATATTTTTTTTTTAGTTTATATACATGTATCTGTCACAGCGGCTTAAACGAGTTTCGTGCATTTTAGAGATTCCTGCACAGCGAGTTTGCTGCATCCAATGATGTTTTTTTAAGTTTTCATGTGCGCGCAGCGCTCATACGTCTGTCTGTGACCGCGGCATAAACGAGTTTCGTGCATTTTAGTGGTTCCTGCACAGCGAGTTTGCTGCATCCAGTGATGTTTTTTTTTAGTTTTCATCTGCGCGAAGCGCTCATACGTTTGTCTGTGACCGCGGCATAAACGAGTTTCGTGCATTTTAGGGATTCATGCACAGCGAGTTTGCTGCATCCAGTGATGTTTTTTTAGTTTTCATGTGCGCGCAGCGCTCATACGTCTGTCTGTGACCGCGGCATAAACGAGTTTCGTGCATTTTAGTGATTCCTGCACAGCGAGTTTGCTGCATCCAGTGATGTTGTTTTTAGTTTTCATACGTGCGCAGCGCTCTTACCTGTGTCTGTGACCGCGGCATTAAACATTTTTATACTTTATTTTTTGTTATTCGTGAGTTATTTTAATTGTGCGGTTTTCTTTTTTTTTTCTATGATTTTTTAAACTAAAAACAAAATCTGTGCGATGTTGTTATACCCCTGTTTCAGTGGTCGCGGCTGTAATGATTTTGTATTATTCGAGATTTTTAAATAGTGGGTAATTTGCTAGTATCACGACTTGTTATTTCCTTCGGCCCTGATTTTTTTTTTTTCGATTTTGGGAAAAAATTACTGTTATGCTAACAAAATTCCAAATAGCTATCGGAATCACAGAAGTTAGGGTTTAATGAAAGTTACCGAATGTGTTCTTTACGAAAACCTCACAAATGTGGTTATTTTGCGTGTGTTTCATATAACAATAGTCTAAGGAAGAATTTTTGAAGACGTTTGGGAAATGTCGTATTACAACTAAATTAAACAAGCATAAAAATTTAGTAATATTTTTTTATCTTTTATCACAAATTACCAATAAAGGATTCCCAAATTTTAATTTAAAGAGTGAAACGTACGTTTTAATTAAAAGAAATTCCAACGGCTTGCTAATAGTTATGAAAATTATTATTTTTTATTATTATTACTAAATACTAAACATAAGTGAAGTCATAATAGGAAATGTAGAGATTCATACTACCACTATTAGGTGCTGTAATTATTAAAAATAATGTTTAAGACAAAATAATACTCAATAAAAGATATGTCCTATTAGTAGGACGTCAGGGCCGAAGGGGTTAAATCGAATGTATTTATTTATTCAGTTATTCATTTAACCTGTTTTAAAGTACAAAGACTGTATTTGAAAGGCTTTATTTAAAAAAAAATAGTATTCTTGTAAGTTATTAAAAATGTTTTATATTTATTATAAATTACAATTTTTTTATAAGATAGTCAAAATATTATTGTCAAACCTGAATCGTTTGAGAATTTGAATACGTTTCAATATATTATAGAAATAAAAGATAGTTTTGAAATACTTGTAATAAAAATACTTAAAATGAATATAATTTTTTTTTTATAAATATAGGCACACTTATTTTTAAATTAATTTTTTCAGAGTATTTGTGGATATTTTTTTGTGTATTTGTCAGTGAAAAATTTATTTTTAATGTAACGGCGCAATATAAAATATGTAGAGGAATGTATGATTTTATCAGGAAGTTACTGAGAATCGAGAATTTTAAATATTTAGAATGAAGTAATTAATAAATCGTCTGCTGTAGTAAATGTGATCTGGCAGGGAAAATAAATCTTTTTTCAGGTTGCAGTATTTTAGGTTTGAGTGCATGACGTATTGCCGCGTGCAACAATAGTTGCCCAATTAGCTGTAGCGCTGTTTGTAGGATTGTGCTGATTGGTTTTTAATTATCACGTGAGATATCTGCAATGCAGGTTAGCGAGCGACCTTGAAATTGAAAGAGTCATTCTACTTTGGATTGTTTCGTTGTTGTTCCGTTTGTTTTAAGTTCTATTTTCTTCCAAATGGCAGTTTCCATGACCGAGGTATTTCGTGAGTACCAGTTAAGTTTTTTGGAGGAACCAGACGGCGAGAATTTAATGGGAAATGTTTTTGGCCCTCCTGGTGTTCCCAATAGAGCTTTTTTTTATAAATTATTTTTGCTTAAAAAAAGAACGCGCACAAGATTTTTATGATTTTTTACAGGATTGCTCGCTAATTGCTTCCTCAATGAAGTGCGAGCAATGTGGGGAAAATATGAGTATTGTCGTCTCAAAGCAATCTGTGTGTGATGGGCGTGAATGGAATTGCGGAAAAGGTGGTCGTTCGGGTCGCTGCCGGGGGAGGAAATCCATACGATATAACTCGTATTTTTCTGGTAGCAACCTTCGAATTACTACTATTCTGATGATGACATTCGAAATTTTCCAGGGTTCCACGTTCGATTCTATCCATAAGGATCTCGGTGTTTATCAGTATGCCGTCGCTGATTGGCGTCGATTTGCTACCGACGTTTTGATAGAGTTTATTGAAACTCAAACGGAGAAGATCGGTGGGGATGGGAAAATTGTTGAAATTGATGAGTCAAAAATTGGGAAAAGAAAGTATAATAGGGGTCATTTCGTTGAAGGGCAGTGGGTTTTTGGGGGCGTAGAGCGCGAATCTGGACGCTGTTTTATGGTTGCTGTACCCGACAGAAAAGCGGAAACTCTTCTCGGCCTTATTGAGATGTGGATCGAGCCTGGAACGTTGGTTATTTCGGATTGTTGGAAGCCGTACGAGCGGTTGAGCGAGATGGATTATGAACACCTCAGGGTGAATCACTCGCTCTATTTCAAAGATCCCGAGACTGGAGCACATACTAATACAATTGAATCATACTGGCGTCACTTCAAGGCCTCTTTGCCAGAATACAACCGGCAAGGAGAGTTTGGAGGTTATATCGCCTGGTTCATGTTCAGGCAAATTTGTAATTCACTAAATGTGGATCCTTATGTAAAATTCCTCGATATTATCCGAGGCATCAATTGGGTTGATTGGCATGTTGTTCCGGGTGGGGCAGTCGGTGGATCTTCGGAATGAAGGTTTTAAAACTGCTTGTATTTCTTCTAACAATCCGCGCCTGTCTTTTTAATTCCCCACTTTATATTATTTATTTTGTCTTTATTTTGAATCCTGCAACTCTTTTTTTAAATAAAATTATGGCTTTTTATTTTTAATTTAAATATTTTTCATTTGTTTACAGCTTTGTTTGAGACTTTTGGCTCTAAATTTTTTTACGTCTTTTATATATATATAGATACATTTTTTTTTCTTCCAGAATGTTACTTTTTTACAAAAAATTTTTCTTTGGCTTTTCAAATTGTCTTGGTTCATTTTTTTAAATAAACTGGTACTCAGTGTTCACTTTGAGGTATCTCTGTGGAGAGGAACATGGCACTTGAAATGGTATGTTAAAAACTGTATGTATATTTTGTAGTAATGATTTATTTTTTTCATTTGTTATATCTGTATGTTCAACAGATTGCCCATTTTTCATTACCAACTACATTTGTTTGAAAAAATGTATTTTTATTTTATTTTGAGTGTTTCCGAAAAATAAGATTTTGTGTATTTTGTCATTTGCAGAATAAATGGTTAAGTTTCATTTCTTACTACTTATAAATTGTAAAAAATGTTTCCATTGCATCAAAAGTTTTAAAATACTTAGTTATGAAATGTATGTATCAGATATATCCATAATATACAATGGAAAATATAACATAGTAATAGACTGTTTTGTGTTTGCAACCAAAACGTCATGAATGACGTCACAACTTATTATTATCACAAATATTTTTCCATGATTCCGAGATCATAGCGCATTAGAAAAAATAGATATTTGCCCTATTTTCATAGCTTTTTTATTATTTATAATGCGTAAATAGTTTACTACGTGTATTTCTTAGTGAAAAGAAAATCTCTCAGTTTAAATATTTAGATGACGCAATAATTTGATGTAAAGGTTATGGAGAATTTCGAATTTCAATCGTCGAATGTATAGTATACTCTGATGTTGTAAGGCTCTTTAAAAGATTGATATAACGTAGACTACTCATTTTCTATTCTTCTTATGTTGTAAATGTCATTTTTACTTCTTTTAACTTTATTTACGCATAAAAATACGCATTCCTGTGTTTTTAAAGTGCAAAAGGTTGTATTTCCCATAATTCCAAGATGTTGGCATATTAAAAACAAGTCTGGCGTGATTCTGAGACGCGCTCCTGTGTTTTTAAAATGCAAAAGGTTGTATTTCCCATAATTCCAAGATGTTGGCATATTAAAAACAAGTCTGGCGCGATTCTGAGACGCGCGCCAAAAAAAAAAGTCGCCAAAATTCCGTGACCAGGGATTCCGCATCTGTACCCACTATTTAAATAAGCACACAAAGTGAACCTAAACTTTTGGAGAATAAAATAATAATTATATGATTTAGATTAGTAATTATATTAAAATACAAACGGATAAAATGAAATTTTGAAAAATACATAAAAGCGAAATAAAGCATATCTAAAGAATAAGGAACTTCGTTTCCTTTTTCTTTTAATGTGATACAAAGTAAATAATAATAAAGTTTTATGAGAAAACGCTAAATAAATTACTTAAAAATTAGATAAACTGCTAAAATAATGTTTTGTTATAATTGAAGCCAAAATATTTAATCTTTATACACGTTATTGACGTGAATGTTTATATACACGTGGTCATAAGCGAAATTTGTATCTTACATTATATAAGAGAACTGACTATTTTATGGTTATTAAATCAATGACAAAAATAAACATAAAAATAAAACTTACCCTTAATTTTTCAAATATTTATCCAGTCTCTATGCTCTAGTTTGTGTATCCAAAAACGACATTATGAATTGCAATAATAAGCACATATGAAGAACGACGCTACCATCGAACGACACTAACGCTAATAATACCCTGCTCTCTGGTCACTTCACACGCACCTGTGGGTAATCTCATTTGGAATGCGGTCCGGGTGCTTTCGCCGATCTTAAAAATACGACGATTCCTGTAAATCGGTATTGAAATTACAAAAATGCTGTTTTTTAATGTGAGTGAAGCTATTCACTGCAAAATCAGCAGTATTTTCCCCCGTTTTTTTTTACAGTGTAGGTGACAAGGTGGCGGATTCGACTACCGTCAACTCCATTTGACATTCTTTGTGGAGTTCCGGGCTGTAATTCTTTCGTGTCGTAATTTTTGTCTATCTAGCCCTCATCTTGACGAGGATTTATAAGCGGATATTTGTATCAAGCACACAAGTCATGTATATGTTCAAAGAACAAACAAACAAAACAAACTTCTTTGCTCGACTAAAATACCCGCTTATAAGCCTCCGTCAAAATGAGGATGGCATAGACCACGAACCACATCCTACAGGAACTTTCATGACGTTAACAACGTGACACGGAGAGCATCATCTTTACACGGTGATTGGTAGAAAGCGTTGCACCCATTGATTTGTGCCAATCACCGTGTAAAGTTTTAAAAGTCATGAACCGGCCGTGTATAACTTTGGCCACGAATACACACAAGAAAGTAAATATCACTGAAGAATACAGCCGAAAACTTCATAAGGAGTACGCAACGGAGTCAGCGGGAGTCAAACCCGTCACCTGCTCCTACGC
The DNA here is from genome assembly GCA_963931845.1 of Maratus michaelseni. Taxonomy (NCBI): domain Eukaryota; kingdom Metazoa; phylum Arthropoda; class Arachnida; order Araneae; family Salticidae; genus Maratus; species Maratus michaelseni. Next base: position 202,051,063 of record OZ007593.1, on the reverse strand, counting down.
TCTCAAGCGATGGAAAATGTACATCATATTTGTTTGATTACCACCTACGCCTATACGTGACTGTAAATTAAAGTGGTGAAATACGCACAGAAAGATGCTTAGACTGTGCTCTGACAGAAGAATTTGTCCAACATATGGTAAATCTACATTCCAGAACTTGGCGACATTCAAGTCAATTAGAAGTGATATGAGCTAACAAAAATTAGCTTGATGATAATAGTAGCAGGGCTACACAGATATCGGGCTGGCTCATTCATTATTATGACGTCACAAATGGTGGCTGGCCGCGACCAGATATTGGTATAAAGGGACGAGCCCTTCGGTTTGTGCCAATCGCTGTATGTCTTTCGTCGCGGCCAGCCACCTTTTGTGACGTCATGATAATGAATGAGCCGGCCCAGTATCTAGTGTAACCCTGAAAAATTCATATGACGTCATTCTGTAATTATCGAGGCTAACGAAAAAGAAAGGCTACCGCGGTGCTTTACACGTATCTTTTTTTACAGACCGCGGGAGTCACGTGATGCTCGAATGCACCAATGCAGATGTACGAAAATAGCAACACGTCACTCTAGCGGTCTGTAAAAAAAGATAAGTGGAATGCACCGCGGTAGCCTGTCTTTTTCGTTAGCCTCGGTAATTATACGATTAATCCACGTTTCGGTCTCAGAATGCACTCCAAAGATATCAAGTTTGTTAAGAAAATGCTCAAAAGAGGGGAACATGTTTCATCATTTGAAAAATTCCAAAACTGTTAGAGATCAAAGCAAAATTTTTCTAGGTAGATTTTTTGCTATTTTTGAAATGCAATTAACCAGCCAGTAGGTTGTAATTTGCTAGATTTTTAAAAAAGCTAAATTTGATCAAAAATTCCGACTTCCGATTGGTCAATATCATTTCGAAAATGGTGAAATATCTATATTGATATACTCTATGCACTATTTTCGAAATGATATTGACCAATCCGAATCAAGCTTTTTTGCACAAATTTCATAGTTTTCGAAAATCTAGCAAAATACAGATTACTGGTAGATCTATTCCATTTCAGAAATGGCGAAAAATTTATCTGGATATGCTCGGGATCCGTAGTTTTCTTTTTACAGAATTAAGATCCCGTCCAGTAATGTCAACGGTACGTAACCGGTAAGGTCGGTTAGTTAGCAAGGCGTTCAGTGCTGCTAACCGATACGCAACCAACGTCGTTCAGCAGAAGTAACTAAACTGACCGGTAAGGGACCGAACTAACCGAAGAAAAATCTTGGTTAGGTCTTGATGTCAAGCACACAAGTCAGATGTATGTTATCAAGGCTACACTAGATACCGGGCTTGCTCATTCATTATCATGACGTCACAAAAGGTGGCTGGCCGTGACCAGCGATTGGTGCAAAGCGACGAGCCCGTCGTTTTGTGCCAATCGCTGTATGTCTTTCAATTTGTCGTTTCGCTTTGAACCAATCACTGGTAGCGGCCAGCCACCATTTGTGACGTCATGATAATGAATGAGCAAGCCCGGTATCTAGTGTAGCCCTGATGTTTTCAATAAACAAAATCTTGGTTAGGTCGTTCACGTGATCGGTTTGTTTGTTTGTTTATTGAGAACATACATGTGACTTGTGTGCTTGACATCAAATGCCCGCTTATAAGTCATCGTCAATATACAGGGACGAGATAGCCACAAGGAAATTTACAACGCCAGAGAGTTACATCCGAAAGCTCCACAAAGTGTGTGCAATGGAGCTGGTGGGAGTCGAACCCGCCGACCGGACTCCTACGCTCTCAAGCGATTAGCGGAATGGTGTCTTAACCACTCGACCACGGAGGCCCCACGTGATCGATTACATGAAAATTTACGATGATTTAATACAGATGTAATTACGATGATGTAATACAGATGGCGCTGCAAGTAAATAATACCATTTTTGTCCAGTAGGTCTGTAGACCGGTTAGAAATCGGTCAATTTGGTTAGGTCTGCTGAACGCGCTCCAAGACATCAGATTTATTTCATTGTAAATTTTTACTCTAAGATACCAAAGTAGCCTAGAAATCAATCACAATCACAAGTTTGGAAGAAAAAGTGACTTTACTAGAAAAGTTCTTATATTCTAATGATAAAAGTTCCACGTATGTTTACGTTTTTCATTTTCAAAAAATAATCATGTCTTTTCTATTAGAGACTATAGCGAAACAAGCTCAAACAACATTTTCTAAATGTATTAGGGATGAATCTTTTTCTGATAGTCTTAATCAGCTTCTTCAAAGTCTTGACAAGTTACAGGCTAGTGATCTCAATTTTAATCCTGATAAAGTGCAAGGAAAAAAGGTTAGAAATGTATCAAAAAATTCAGTCCCAGTTACTAGTATTGAAATTGCAGAAAATAAAAATTTTGAAATGGTTATCTTCTTATTCAAAAATGGAGTTCGAATGCCGATTCATGATCATCCTGGCATGTTTAGCATATTTAAAGTGATTTACGGAACTCTCAAATTTACTTCTTACAGTGCTGTGCCAAATGTTCTGGAGGATACAGAAGTACATCATGTCGTAAGAAACAGAATGAAGAAGTGTAATTTAGACGCCCTTGTTCCTGTCGAACTGCATTTGTCTGAAAACGTAACCAGTAAAGATGAGCCACGTGTTTTAACGCCAACAATAGGAAATTATCATGAAATATGTGCAGTTGGTGGTACAGCAGCTGTTTTTGATATACTCGCTCCTCCCTATGATTATTATGAGCATAAATGCAAATTTTATAATTTATTGGAAACTAAAGATTCAAATTCCCAATGCAAAATATGGTTGTCTGAAATAGACATAAATACCGTGACTGATTATTGGATGGATTATGCTGAATATATTGGTCCTAAAGTTTCCTTGTAATTCTTTCTATTCTTTTCCGATATCTTAATTTGATTTTGGGTAAAAAACTGTAAAACTCTATAAAAATTTAAATCGAAGATAAAGCTTGAGTTCTATCAAAAGCTACGTTTATGATCTGCTATATTGATACGATTTTATCTGAAGGATTTTTTGACACGTCAAAGAAATATTTTTCTTATGAAAGAAGTGAACCTTTATGCAGTAATCCAGTGTTCTTGTTTCATTTATACATTTTAATGTTTTCTAAGAATTATTTTCTACGCAAATTATTTTGTCAGTGCTTACGCATTAAAAACGAATAGTTTTAATAACGCTTTCTTTGTCTGATTCAATAACTTTACAGTATGAAGTAGAGCTGGATTAATAAGACCGTTGATTTCGCAGTTCTTTTAACCAAGAATGGCATGGGTTTAAAACATCTCGATGAAGGTTTTGGGAGCGGTAGCTGTTACCGATGTTAACAAATTAAATTCACTGTGTCAACATATAGTTAATGTTGATAAACATATCGATTATAAATATATTTATACATGGTTTATCTGAATAACCTTATTTGAGTTATAACATCTTTTGGTTATTTTGAAATCTACTTTTAAACACTTTAAAAATACAAATTTGATTTATCTCGATTTTGCTTTTACAGTAATTATTGAAAATTCTGTAGAAATTATGAAAAAAGTTTAACCTTATTTTCTTAATTTTCTATAATATTTAAATTTACTATATTTAAATTTCGTACTGTAAATGTGTATATAATTCGCAGAATCCATGCATTTTAGCAAGTTATACTGTAAATTTTAAAGTGTAATCTATTAAAATATTTTAACGAAAGTGTTTTTTAGTTTTTCTTTATAATATGTCTGAAATGAAAGTAACTGTTCATTTTTCTACAATACAAAACGGTAACATTGTTATTTAACTCTTACATGGAAGGAGAAAAGTTGAACATAACTGTGATCGTTCGAACTATGACAGTTTTTATATACATACACCATGGAAGTTAATTTCTTTGAAATTCGTCAAAGCCGCATCAAAGTTAATTTCACCTTAAATTACTTCGTTATTTTATCCGTAATCAGTATTTGATTTTAATCTTAAGAATTTTTGAGGGCTGGGTGTATTTTTTTCTGTACTCCCCCCCCCCCCACTCTATTTAATAAAAGTGAAAGATTCATGACTTTACGGAGAAGCTATTCCGTCCAATATGGCAAAATCGTCTTATACTAAAACTTTGTCTTATACTATACTTTAGAACAAATTTCGTTGACTTCATATTACTTTCTTCTGCAGTTGGATTCAGTAGAAAATCGATCGGAATTGTTGCTTTTCACATTTTACTAAGTTTATTCTTTCTTTTTCTCACATTGTAAACAAAATTATATCAGATTAAAGGAAAAAGAAACTCCAATCTTAAACATCATCAAGCAAATTCTCGTTCCGCTGGAAAAGTAGGTAAAATTATTTTTCTTTACTTTATGGAAACTAAACCGATTGGCATCGCCCTTTTAAATTTGCTATTTTTAGCGAGAACATTAATTTGAAGGTTAATTTTAAATAAGGTTTACGAAATGCAATTGATGCATATGAAGCAAATATATCAAAAATGATAATTCGTTGAAGTGCTAGTTTCAAATTCGTCCGTAGGCTGTAATCTAACCCATACCAATCAATGAATGGAATCGAAAACATTTGTGTAAATAAATTATAAGAGCAACTTGATTAATGAATTCATTCAAGATACTTGCAAGATCAATACACTATTCTAATTAGGTTGATGGCAGTATTTGCACAATTTTATTTTATGTGCCCCTGTAAACGGACTATAAGAGCCTATATAGAGGAGACCGGTACACACTGGACCTATGGGCACAGTGAACCACCCCCTAATATTTTCTTTATTTAATTTTTTTAAGCTTCTCTTCTATCATAATAGACAACAGTACTTCAATGATTATTTATAGCCTTCAGAAAATGTTTAGGTCGGATTTAACTGTTTTATCATGATTGGTTGTTTTGAGCTTCAAAAAATAACATTTTTCATCATCATATTTTTATTTTTTTGGTAATTAAAGGTTGTAGATAAATAAAATAAAACAGCTTTTTTGCAAAGCTAAGATACTTGTTTTTATTTAACTTTAAAGTTAATATGTTTAAAAGAAAGCTATAAACAATATTAATATGATTATTTATTGAACTTCAACATGGGGTACAGTGGACCATCCACTCCTAGGGCACAGTGGTCCAGAATCCACTCTGCTCCTGTAATACAGAATGTTCAAAATATTTAATAATTGCTTATTTTCTATAAAGAAAGATTGTTTTAAAGTAGATTTAACTGTAAGATAAAGTAAACAAATAAAAATAACAATTTATTTAACATAGTAAGAAATATTTTGTTTTGTATTTACTGCCTTTGAAAAATATAACTGTAGTCTAATTGTTGATGATTCTATTCAAGTAAGATTCATGAGACGCAAAATGAATGAAAATCAGTTTATTTCTTCCGAAACTGTAGATGAATCTGCTGTTAATGTCTATGATTTCATAATGTTGCTCTCAGACCCAAAATTATTTCTTGAAAATTCCATGCTCAATCTTACTTATAAGTACTTTGGAATTTCATTTGCAAATTTTAGCGTGCGCTGATTTTTTTTTGTACTTAAGTAATAACTTCAACTAAATTGCAATTGTTCCTGTATTAATCTGTTATTTTCAAAATATAGTAAATTTTTTGTGTTTCTTTCAAAATTTATAATACTATGTTATTTTGCGGGTGAGGGGGCAACAAAAAAGAATTAGATTAATGAAAAATATATTTATATTGTATTTTAGATAATACCTAATAGGGGTCCACTGTACCCCGATGGATGGACCAGTGTACCCCCCCTTCCAGTGTACATTGGTCCACTTTACAAGTGTATATAACTTTTTTTTTTTTGGAAAAATGTATTGAAAACTATGTTGTGAGAAAATTGTCATGGATGTAAGAAGGTTTAAGGAATATTCAAAAATATTTTCATACAGATCGGTCAGTCTGTTAAAAAGAAAAAAAATGTTAACTGAAAAAGTAGTCCACTTTGTACCGGTCTCCCCTACTTTATCAACTAACGCATCTAAGATACTGGCAAGATCCGTAAACAATACTAATTAGGTTTACACTGGTTCTATATTTCGGGCGTTATCGTAATTACAAATTTACATAAATATATATATATATTTATAATTACAAATTTACATATTTTATGCCTATATATTGCCTTTGTTTTCCTGTAAATAAAATATAACTAAATATTTTGTTAGAAAAGTCAACCAAATTCTGATAAAATCAATTGGTGTATCAATCTATATATTCTATATATAAAGATAACACGTTTTCTGTGGAGGGGACCTGGAACTATCGGACTGATTTCAGAAAGAAAAAGACAAAATTACGGTGATCGTCTTTACTCCAAAATAGGCTATATTTTATGTCTGTACTACTATCCATAAAGGGGTTCATGAGCAAAAAACATTCTAATATTTGTGACATTGTTGTAACTAGGAACTTGAAATTCGGTATGGAGGATACTTTTAAGATGTCAACACGCGATAAGAAAGTTTTCTACAAATTTCTTACTTCAAGTGGGTCAATTGAGCGGAAAACTTTATAAATTACGTTTTATTTGGAATTATTAGAGTTAGAAACTTGAGGTTTGACAAGGTTAAAGTTACCCATAAGACGCAATTGCTCGCACAGGACAGTTTCTAAAAAAACTCTCAAAACAGAAAATGTTTTAAAATCATGATTACTTTTAAACCACTAAAAATAATCCAAAATTCTTACAGAATAATATTGGTGATATTACCCATTTGAAACTGGACTTTTTTTTATTTATATCTCCGTCAAACTGTACTCAAAGGGGTGCAAGAGTGACAAAAGATCTAAAATTAAGATTTCTTTCAATATGTATTTTATAACATGAACTAATCGTCTCAGATTGGCTCAGTATTTTCAATGTTATCGTGATGAAAACATTTGTATTATATGTATATACAAATGATGTGATTGCAATTGGTCTATTTGTAAAAAAAAACAATCTAAAAGGGTTGTTATTAGGCTTAATATCGAAAAAGTAAAGAATGGTAAAGTGTCTTATTTTATTAAGTGGTGAAAGTTGACTCTTTTGAACCATATTTTGACTCTTTTTGCAATAGCTTCCTAATCAAAAGTACCCTTCTAAATATTATATAAAATAAAAAAATTTCGCTTTTTACTAACCCTTAAATGTTGATAAAAATTGTGGCATAGATATTTTGAGCGGCTTCAGAGACTGCTTCATAGAAGGATGAATAAAATGCTCGATTAACTCATAGAATACCATTTCTGTACTATATGTGCAGGACTACTATAATTCACCTATGTAGAAGTCTCTAGCAATAATACTTGGGCTCTAAACGAAAAACTCCTCTAGGTATTTAAAGTTAAACTGAAAATATTAAACTAAACTGAGAAAATTATAAAAAGCATCGGTCTGTGGGAGCATTAACGGCAATTTAAGGGATAACCCTCGATCATTACACCCTTGTAAATTTTACGATGCTATTTTAAGGTCAAAAGCTGTTTTATGATAATTGCACATACGCGGATCATACTTCTTTCTTTGCTGGGACGGATATTAAATGTTCTGTTGAAAATTCACTGAAACATTCTTTATTGAGGGTGTAAAACAAACTATATTTTAAAAGTTTGGTTGAGAAATTTGGCATATCGTCAAATTTACGAAGATTAGTAATTATGTCACTTATAAAATGGCTTAGTGATCCCGAGGTAACTGAAATTTTGGTTTGGATATCGCTCAAAAAAGTTAAAAGAAATATACCATGCGTTTATTGTATAAGAATTCTTTGTATAGAAGCAAAGCTACATTTTCACATATGAAATATATACAGGGTGGTCATAGTCTTTCCCTGATTATAAATATTTATTGTGAAAACACTGTTATAATTAGTCTCCAACGCTCTCTTGACATTACTCCTAGATTCTTTTCTTTTGGGGATACATAAAGGACAAAGTGTTTGCAACACGAGTAAAAGATATTAAAACGCTTAAGTTTAGGATCATAGATACTGTATCTAGTATGACAGCCCAAAGGTTGGGCAATACGGTGCGAGAAATGGAATACAGCATTTATTCTTCCAGCTACCAAGTGTGCTCTCATCTAAATTAACTGATGTAAGTACTTATATTAAAAGCTTAATTGATGTCTTTACAATATATTGAAACAAATATATGCTCAATTATATTAGTTTTCTGCAATAACTTATTGTAATGGAAAAATGTGTAACGGATATAATTTTTTGTTCCAAAAAGAATAAAAAATGGCTGACTGCTTATTGTTCATGTTTCATTTTTGTTTGATAAGGAATAGCTTATCCAATTTATTTTCTTTTAATGTAAATTAACCAACAAGATAGTAATAATTGTATAATACATCATAAAAACAAATTGTTACAATTGAATGCATGTGTGTGAATATTTTAACATTAAGATAATAAAAAAAAAACGAGTGCTTTTATCAATACCCGTTTTTTTTTCAGGAGGTTCAGAAAATATGATGGATATAATAAAATATTCCTTTTTTTCAAATCCAAAGAAAATCTGTTTCCGCAAAAATGTGTGACTGATATCCTGTTTTCAGATTCTTCACCCTACATTTTGCAGTTAGGTATATATGAATTGATTGAAATTTGATTCTTAACCCTACACTTTGAAACGATGCAAATATGAATAATTTAAAATTTAACTTAGGAATTTTTTTTGGCTGCAAACAACCACTATACTTGAGTAAAAATATTCGCCTTATCTAATCCCAGAAGTCTTCTATTAAATAAAACGAATAATTTCTCTTTAAAATTTCTGTTATGTAACCCTATATATGAGTATAAATAAACATACTTAGAAAATAAAAACCCGTGCAGTGTATGTATAACTTTATAAAATGTTTGACTCAATAATAAACATGCGAATTTTCACATTGCTACCTAAGCGTAAATCCGACTGAGTGAAAATTTTCTAAGCCGGTAAGCAAACCTGGTCCCTTGGAATAACACTCCAACGCTCTACTATTGAGCTAGAGGACGATACCCAGCTTGGCATCTCCAACTCATATGTCGGCAAAGCTGCATTTGCAGCACGAGAGGAATATGTCATCCTGAGCGCATAAATCCTAGTGGTCCACTTGAGACGACATACAAAGTCGCACGAAGTTCACCATAAGACATATACACACAAGTAATTTTTAATTAACTTTTCAATTTTCAGCCATGAAATTCGCTGGAAATTATTAAATAATAAACTTGTGAATTTTCACATTGCTAACTAAGCGTAAAACCGACGCGTAAAAATATCCAAGTGGGCAATCGAACTCGGACACTTGGAAATATTCCAAGTGTCCGGGTTCGATTATTCGAAATATTAAAAATCTGCCCCATCTGCAGATTTCATTATTGGAAGAAAATTCTTATATAATTATTTTCATTAGCAAATTATCTTCTCTAAAAATGCTGGGGAAACATTAAAAATCGGCCTCATCGGCAGATTTTATTAATATAGAAATTTTCATAGATATTTTTTGTAATAATTTTCACTTAACAACACATCTTCTTCACATAATGCAAGGAAGACACTTAAAATCTGCACGATCTTCAGACTTGATTATTGTAAAAATTTTCTTATATATTTTTGATTTTCGTTCGGCGATCCATCATCTCCATATAATGCTGGAAAAACATTAAAAATCTACCTTATCTGCAAATTTCATTAATAAAGTAACTTTCATATATATTTTTGTATAATTTTCATTAGCAACTCATCTTTGCTACATAATGTTCGAGACTGCCTGGGAGTGTTATAATATTTAGAAAACAAATTACTAGCTGTCTTTTCTTATTCATGGAAATAAATAACATATCGAATAAATTTCATATTGTTCAATTCAATTATTTCTCAGATGGAGAGATGAAAATAAAACTTTTGACGAGTTATTTATAAAAAAATGCTTTAACGCTAGATTAATTTTTCGAAATAGTCTATTTAAAGTCATTTTTAAAAATTCTGTAAAAGGAATAAGAAAAGAGTCTATATTATAAATAAACAGGAAAAAGAATCATGCGTAAAGCATAAATTATGAAACACTTTTAGAATACTTTAAACAAAACTTCGCCCTTTAAGAAGGTAAAGAAAATTCCTAAGTAAACATTTTAGAAAACGCATAACACATTTGAAAACCAGATTTCAACAGAAACCGCCCATAGCCGGAAAGATGTTTATCTTTTGTGCAGGTCTGTATAGGATCTGTAGGTTTGTATTTATTCTACATGATATCCTAAAATTTAGTATAGTGAAAAAACGCATAACGCAGTTGAAATTCCACCTTCAGCAATTCATACCGATCGACGGAAGCATGCTTTAATTCCTTCGTACAGCCCCAAAGATTTTTATACTCGCTACATATTAAGTTAAAATTTAATTCAGTCAAAAACACGTTTAAAACTTCTGAAATCTCACTTCCAGAAATTACCATCCATAGACGGCCTTGTATCCAGTTCTTTATATATTAATACATTATTTATACATTTATATATATTTATATATTGTTATATATTGTTATATATTTATACATTCCATGTGTATTATTTTATTTATATTCTACAAACATCTCTTAGTATACTATATATAGTTGAACTTGAAACTACATAACTCGAATTAAAAAACACCTTTAAGCAAGTCACACTCATTATTAGTATAATGATTACAAATTCTTTTGTATAGCACTGTATATGGTATATAGCATTTATACACGCCAACACATTTATACACAGTATGCAAAAAGGTGTTTAAACTTAAAAATGCATACCATAACTGAAAGCGCACTTTCGGCAATCATTCCTAATAGAACAAAAGTTCAGATACAGTATTGTATCAGAAATATTTTATATGCCACTGTAAATTGACGATAAATGTGATGCACATCATATTCTACTTCAAGCATCTTGTAGTAAACCACAGTAATGTATATCAATTTCATCATGTTTGAAAGAGTGCAACTTAATTAAAATAAGCTGCGAACATTTTTTCTCGGTTGACCATGCTATAACCGAACTCTGTGAACCTGTAGATGAATGATAAATACTATGTTAATCATATTCTACAGAAAGCATGTTTAGTGCACCTGAAAAATGCATATCAATTTCATCATATTTGTAACAGACTATTATCATTAAAATACGATGCAAAACAATTTTTCGGCATAGACCACAATATAACGGAATGCTTTTGAGTTTCCCTGTACACGTACTTTAAGTGTTAAACATAACATAATCTATAGTAACCATCTTCTAGTGTGCCTGAATAATGTATATGGATTTCATTATGTTTATAATAGTGCAACACTATTAAAATAACCGCAAATGATTTTCCCCCATAGACCACAATGTTAAGGAATACTTTTGAGTGTCCCTGTAAATGAACTATAAATGTTGCACACTTCCTTTTCAATACCGGACATCCCATGGTATACATAAAAATATGCATTAATTACTATCGACAACAATTGCAATCCGAATATATATACTTAAGTTAAGCATGGACAGACAGACAGCCAGACAGGAGGAAAGACAAACCCAATTCATAAAGATTTTTCAGCTATGTTGGAAAGCGTTAAAAACATGCAAAAAAAAGTTTGTTTTCAATAGAAATGTTTATGTATGGACGAATATAGGTGCAATTGTTGAAAAGATGCAGAGAGATTTTGCACATAGCAAATAAATCCCTTTGTGAAAGTTAATGATATTTTTAAACATTTCAGGATAGAGGATGACTGCTAATGTTCTTTACATATTGAGTTTTCTTGTTGGATCCCAAAATGCTTTCGAGACTAAATATTCCAAAAAAGGAATGAGTTCAAGCTTTTTTTAATTTTTTACATAGTCGAAGGTCAATAGAAATAATGGTTATTGAAGTGATTTGTAATCGAACAGTGTTTTATTTTCCAGTGAATAAATTACATCTTGTGTTATGAGCAGTTATTTTATCAGGACGACACTTCTTTTTTTTATCTTCCATCCATTGTCACCTCCGGAAATTCAGTCAAAAATGCGAACTATGACATCATTTTCTGAAAAATAGTCATTCTTTTCCGAAAAACGGAGCTAACATTTCGATTACAAAGTTTCTTAAGAGCACCTTCCAGTTTGATACGCTTTCGATCAAAAATGAATTAAATAATGTGCCAGAAAGTACGCAGTTTCGATTTGAGAACAATCTTAAATAACTGGTAATAGAAACATACTTATAGTTACAAAATAAGTAAATAAATAAATAAATAACCAAATAAAGTAGAGCTTTTAATTTACAAGGAGCTGTGTAGATGTTAAAATGCGAAATTTAATTTTCTATACACTCCCCATTATTTTTATTCGGTGCTTCCTACAATATACCGTAATTTCGGGTGTAGAAGCAGTGGCTCAAATAAATCGGTTTCGGACCGGAAATTGTTCTTAATGAAATGTAACGTGTTACATCTTGCAACTACTTTGCATTTATTTCTATAAAATTAATTCTGGTTTGAAACAGACTTAATTTACCCGAGACTTATACACCGGGAATTACGGTACTTTTCCTTTTTTACTATTAAACCTTATTGAGTTCAAACACTTGGAATTCCAACACTTTTTACTATTCCCTGTTACTAAAATTGAATATTTCAATTTTTACTCCACAAAACATATTAGATAAAATTTTAAAATTAATTTGCACGAAGAAAGCCTACAGACAACTTTTTTATATACATTCTGCCTTGATTTCAATGTTTTTGATTCTTTACAAAATCTAAAAAAATGAAAATTAAACAATATCGTCCCAAAATATTTGCTCTCTATCGTCATAAATCATCATTATTGCAATAAAATAATAAAGGTTTTCTTGAAAATTTTCACTTAAAAATAACACTATAATAAAAACCAATATTAACTTACACATAAACCATATTACATTTTTTTGACAAATCAATATGTCTTACAAAAAATAAAAGGAAGTGAAATTATACATATTTTCGTAGAAAGAAAAATCCGAAGAAAAATAACAAATTATTATTATAAAATTATAACGTTTTATTAAAATTTTATCTCATATATAGGACATATCAATTTTCGTAAAAACAAATAAAATTAGCTTCAATTAATTATAATGAATCTGGAAGTAAAATGCAAATAAATATAAAAGCAGGATATCTTATTACATAAAAAAAAAATATTTTTGCAAATTGTTAGTAAAAAAATTAAATCGATATTTAATCAACATATATATATATAATAACAATTTAAATAAGGTAATTAAAATTATTTTTTTCGCGCATTTATTTTTATCAAATTACTGGATTTTAAATCCATTTGTTATGTGTTTTAGTAAATGTTATATTTCAATGCATATAATAACATTTTATGACTTCAAATGGCCCTGCTATACCGAGCATTTGTAAGACGCATGAAACTCGAAATAGCAAAGAATTATTATTGTCGGACACGTTCTATCTCGTTTCATAAATATGTATACATTATTTTGTAAAATAAATATGCCATTTTTACGGTTTCGTAGAACAAAAAGTATATTAAGACTGTTGTCAAATCCAAACTGTTTATTTTCAGACACATTTTAATCCGTTTTTGTTTGCAAACGTAGCCTAATGGCAGGTGCACTTAATCAGAAACTATGTAATCGAACTTTTTTTTCCTCTTTTTGGTAAAAGAAGAAGAATTTCTCTATACATATAACGCTAAGGTAGTGGAGGCGAAAGAGCGGTTATTTCTCTTTTGCCGATAGGCAACGAGTGGTTTGTTTTCACTAATTTGCGAATATTAAGAAAAGTATTTGGGATATCGATTTAAAACTCGCCAAACATGCGTAGAAAAGTTTACTGCATCCTAAAATCCAATTTTTGTAAAAAGTGGCAGGTAATTTTTCTTTAGCTTTGAAAAAACTGACCTTGACGTCTGAAAAGAACAGAAAATTAAGTACGAAGTAAGACCAAAAAGCAAAACGTGCCATTTAGCTTCTATTTGAAAAGTTACCAATACTTGTTAATGTAAAAGGTCAATTTTTAAAATATAAGGGGGGGGGGCTGTCCGGACGAAATTTAAATATCGCGTTAATGTTAAAGGTATATAGATGAGGTGCCCCTGGCTCTGGAAGGTGAAAATAAATGATTTTGCGATGCGTGTTATACGGTGCCATAGGCAGCGCCGACCTTGCCGGAGGTTCGTTCAGGAAGATGTTTGTTTAGAACAGAATGAGCCCCCTGTTGGTGGAAGGAATTAAAAGATATTTTAATCATTCGAGGTTCGTTTGGAAAAGTCGACCGACAAAGCCGACGTATCCTGCTAATTTTTAGTAAATTCTGTCACGTGGACGCTTTGAACTGTATTTCCGGGTGGCGATAGCGCAGGAAGGGAATAATAATTGTCTTTCGGAGACAATAATCAGTTATAACACAAGATCAAATTCATTTATAGGAAAAAGAAAAAAAAAACTTTCGATTAGAATCACTTCAAAAAATGCGCCTGCAATTATGATTTTATGTTTAAAAATAAGTCAGAAAATATGTTAGAAAGCGTTGTTGAGCCGGGAAAAAATATTTTTTTGAGAACTGACTTAATTATATTAACTAGCGAAAAAGTGAATTCGACCCAATTTTCTGAAAGGTCACATATGAAGACATAAAAATTAATTAGATTGTGTTATCTTTCGAACGTGGAGTGACTTAATTCATGTACCTAACAATGTATGTTGCTAATAATGTACCATCAATGTATGATTCATGCAATAATTAAGATAGTTTCACCTCCAAAATGAAATGAATTGATATTTTTCATTAATCTGGAATAAATATTTCACTGTGTAAATGATTCGATAATATTCTCTTTTCACTCAAAAATATTATTGATTTAGTTATATTTGTCAGATAGCGTGACTATTTTTATGATAATGTTTAGAAAAAACATCATTAGCTGTCTTTTTTGTTTTCATGGAAATAAATAAAGGCATACAAATAAATTTCTTCCCTTTCAGTTTATTATTACTGACTTGGCTCACATAGAAGAGGAAAATAGGACTTTGAAAGAGATGAATATTTATGAAATATAAGTTTTAACAATAAATTATTTTTCTTAAATATTTTATTCAAAATGTGATTTTTAAATTTGCGTCAACTGATTTAGAGTTCGGGATTATAAAATAATGTACTTTTGCCAGTAATATAACTCCTAAATATCGTACATAAATACAGATAATTTGCCGTACAGTATCAAAATAAATAAACAATTTTCATGACCATACCATAAAGTTTTCCCTATACATGATTTGAGAATATTCTCTTTTAACTCACAAATGTTACTAATTTGGTTATATTTATGAGTTTCCGTGAGCGTTTTATGTTAATATTTTAGAAAAGACATCGTCAGCGGCATTTCATATTCATGGAAATGGATAAAACATATCAAATAAATTTCTTACTTTCTTTTCGTTATTACTCAGATGGAAAAAGATAAAGATAACTTTTTAAGCATGATTATTTATTAAATATAGGTTTCAACACAAGATTATTTCCTCGGAATACTCTACTTAAAAAAGTAATTTAAAATTATCGTTAAAGTTTTAAAAGAGTTCGTGTGCATGTGATAAATAAAAAGCACGAACAAAATATTAATTGCAAATACATGTATAGTTGCTACAAAACTGCTAAAAAAATTTTCATAAAGTAAATAACATAATTTTTAAAAGATACACATCAATTCATATTTAATACTTTGGAAAGTTGGTGGCTCACGGAAAATATTCCATCATGTGCTGCGTTTGTAGCCTTGCCAATATGTTATAGAGAGAAAGTTCCAGGCTGAGTATCGTTCCCAAGTTGTTCAGTTGGTAGAATGTCAATGCGTTATACTGATAACCCGGGTTCAAGTACCGGCTTGGGTACCTTTTCACTATGTTTGCTATACGCCTATTAAGCAATTAAAATTTGATTATTATAGATACAGATCATTTAAAACTTTTCAGAATACATTCAATCCACAAACATTCTTTATATATTTCGGGTTAATTTTTATTCCCATTGTCAAAGATATGTATATATATATATATATATATATTACGATCAATCTGATTAATCCGGTTATTATTAATAATGACCGGATTAATCATATTGACCGTAACATATAAATATTTTACGGCCAATATCATTAATCCGGATATTATTAATAATAGCCGGGCATTATGTCCGGTCATTATTAATAATAACCGGTTATTATTAATGATCGGATTAATCATATTGACGGTAACATATATATATATATATAGAGAGAGAGAGAGAGAGAGAGAGAGAGAAGAAAATGGCAGTAAGGGTTTTTCCGTTTTTTTTCCTGGGTAAACAGCCAATTTGTAAATTTTACGGCATTTCTTGCAGTTAATTTTACAGTAATTTTGTTTTAAAATTTTACAACAAATTTGTAATTTTTACAGCATTTTTTGCTGTAATTTATTTTTAAAATTTTACAACAAATTTGTAATTTTTATAGCATTTTTACAGTAACTTTATATTTTAAATTTTACAACAAATTTGTAAATTTTACAGCATTTTTTGCAGTTAATTTTACAGTAATTTTGTTTTTAAAATTTTACAATTTTTTTTAATTTTTACAGCATGTTTGTTTGTTAATTTTAAAGCACGGTCAACAGTATTACTGTAAAACTTTTAGCATATTTTATTGAAGATATACAGTATGCACACTAAAGTCCTTTGTCACCCTCTTAACTTCGGAACGGCTGCTGCTATATTCATAAAAGTGGTGTCTAGGTATAGTAAAGTAGCCATGCGCTACTGAATGAAATCGCCTACGGCTCAATCTGGGGTAAAACTGCGGATTTAGCATTCCTATCACGAAAACGGAAAGAGATAGGGAAAAAAGTGATTTACAAAATTGTAGAGCATCATCGATTTAGTACAAAAAGATACCTTGTGGTAATTTATGCGAAGAATAGAACGGCTAAAACGCGCATTTGTTTTTTCGTGATTCCCTACACTGTGACGAAACAAAACGATCTTAGAAAAAAAAACTAGTTGAAACAATATACCTTTATTTGAGATGTTTAAATTTCTCACCGTCGCTGCAATGCACATTTGGATACTTGTTTGAATTTCACGTTGCACATGTTTGATCAATGAATTATTACAAGCGTCTGCAATGCATCATTTTGATTGGGAATCATAAGCGATACCACTGTGCCACATTGCAGTGTCGCGTTTTTTCCGAAAGATAATCATTTCTCCTTCCGTTCAAGTTTCGTGACCTCACAGTGTAGGAAATCAAGAAAAATCAAATGCGCGTTTTAACAGTTCTATTCTTCGCATTATTGTAAACAATGTGTCTTTTCTTACTAAATCGATGATGCTCTACAACTTTGTAAATCACTTTTTATCCCTATCTCTTTCCGTTTTAGAGATAGGAAGGCTAACTTCGCAGTTTTTCACCAGGTGGCGCCGTAAGCGGTTTTATTCAGTAGCGCATAATTAATTTACTATACCTAAACACCACTTTTATGAATATAGCAGCAGCCATTACGAAATTAAGAGGGTGGTAAGGGACTTTAGTGGGCATCCTGTATTTTTAAGTTATTAACCCATTCCGTCCCCGTATTCTTTATTTATTTAAAATTTTTCAAATTTGACGTGAGACAAATTTTAAAGACCGAGGGCATTCATTTTTGTCTGTATGTTTACTTATATCATTGTTTTATAACATTAATATATTATCAATTCTGTTAAACAAATGTAACATACAAATTTACCATCATAAAGCAAAATAATAAATAACATTTTAAAAAGTTTCGAAAAAGCAATAAATAGAAAATTTTAAACTATTTTAACTCATGTTAAGTAGTGTTCGATATGCCAAATTCAAAAAATATTGTAGAATTATACACATTTACACATTTTACATAGGTAAGCTTTCGTGACCAAATCTTCAATAAGAAAACTTGTGTTCAAGCTTACTTTTTAAATGGTCGAGGTTCAAGAGAAATTCTTATAGTAATTCTGTAGTAATTCAAATGATGGTCTAGACTCGAATGTCACTGGTTACATTAGTATATACTAGAATATTGAATATGGATATAATGGCGATTCTTTCTTAAAATACTGGTATTATACTTCCAAATAGAAAAATGTATACAAATCAATTACAGATTTATTTTACATGTTAAGATACGAAATTTAATTTTTTATACGATCAATTTTTTTCATACGGCGTATTATACTGTATACTTTTCCTATAATTTGCATTTTTTTTTAAATTGGGCCTTCGTCCAACAAGGGCCTTTAAAAAAATCATATGTTACTATGAAAATTTATCGAGTTCAGGAAATTTGATTTTTTTTAAAAAATATTTGCTGGTACCAATAATGAATCTTTCTGATTTTCGTTCCAAAACCCGGCCAGTGTCCCCAAACACTGTATTTACCAGATAAAATTTCAAAATTTAGCTATACGGTAAAAGCCTTTTTATAAGCATCTGGCATTAATTTTTAAAGTTTAAATTATTTTGATAATATAAAACTTTGAAATTTCAACCCAAAATATGTGCTGTCTATCTTCATAAATCCTCATTATTATAACAAGATACGTATTTTCATGTGCAATTAAGTTTACTACAATATTTTATCTTAATATAATTTTCTATAATAATTGTCTTAATATACATACATTGAAATGAAAAATATTACCGTTGGAAGAAAAATAACGAATTATTATATGAAAACAATTAAGTTTTATTCCAATTTTTAACTAATATAAAATAAATATCAATTTTCTTAAACAAATAAAATTAACTTGAAATGATTATATTGCCGTTGGAAATAAAATACAAGCAAATACAAGAAAAGAAAAATATATCACTATATTAAAAAAAATTCCAAACTATAGAGGATTTTTTGTAAATATTTTCTAAAACAACTGATATTTAATCAACAGTATTCTGTGTAAAACAATACTTCGAAAAAAGTAATTATAATTATTTTGTGCATGCAATTTTTTATATTAAACGTATCTTTTTACTTGACCTATTAAATAATCGAAATTTTCTCATCAAACAATAAAATCCTTCACGTAATATTTGTTCGATATCAAATTCAGTAATATTTCTTTTTATTTAAATGAATGATGAAAGTGTCAACTTTACAAACAGCTCATATTACGAAAGTAATATAAAAATCTATTTAATGAGACCCTTTGAAAAATTCTCATAAAAAATAAACACTGCCATTTTTGAAATCTGAAATTAATTAGAGTCAACAGGGAGTAATAGAAAACTAGATATAATTATGAATAATAAGAGTGACTAACTCACTAGATATACAGGGTGCCCGAAAAATCTGGAAACGGTCGAATAGCTCGAGAAATAAACATCGGATTGAAAAATGGAAAAATGCATGTTCAATATTTTTGAAAAATCTATGTAAGAGATATGAAATTTGGCCCACAACTCTAACCCCTGGAGAGAAAGGGGGACAACTTTGAAATCTTAGTTGGTAACCCCCTTTTTATTGCAGATTCGGATTCTACGGGGAAAAATACGTAACTATTATGTTTAACATTTTCTTCGGAAAATCGTAGATGACGCTGTAATCAAGTAAAATGCAGTGAGAATCGTTTCTTTTGAAAAGTCTGGAAACAGTCGAATAACTCGAGAAATATACATCGGACTGAAAAACGGAAAAATGAATGTTCAATAGTTTTGAAAAAATTATTTAGGGATATGAAAGTTGTCATTTTTCATAAATATTGAAGATGAATTTTTTCCGTTTTTTCCTCTATTAGATTATAGAAATTGTTATAACAAAGACATTTTTTACTTAACCATTTTGTACAAGCTAATTTACACATATTTGGTAGAACTTACTTAATCAATGACGAAAATAGTCATCTGCTGTCATGACAGCGGTAGATGCAGCCTTGGAAGCCGAAAAGTCACCCCCCCCCACACCAGTCAAAGGCAAAATGAATGTCAACCCGATTACAGAAGATCGCCTTTGTCGTTAGAATATCATTCAATCTTTCCTATTTGGGTTTTATTTTTTAAGCAGAGCAAATTAGCGTGTTTTTAGAGTCTGTCTGGAGCGGTTGTATCTTGTAGGAGGCAGAGCCCCTTACTGAAAACACATCAACGAATTTGAATTTTTTAATGCATTAAAAAAACTATTTCTTAAGTTAGAATGGACGGTGAAAGAAAAAAAAAAAAAAAAAAAAAAAAAAAAAAAAAGGAAACATTTTACAAGATGGATAAAATAAAGATTATAGTACTCACTGTAGAATACTTATACTTTTCGTATCTCGGGGCAGAAAGACTATTTCTTTAATAAGACCAGAAATAAAAGATTGCTGGCATTTTGTAAATTTTATTTATTTCTTGACACAAAGCACACACATTACGACACATTACACGAATATATAGGACTTCACTTTCACATTTTCGGAGAACAAAATAACCCATGACATAACAATATTCTGTTTTTTAACACCGCTCTTCGAAAAAAACATACTTCCATCGGCAAAACTCACATGACAACTCCACTGAACGAAAATATTTCTAGATCACGTGATGCGTGGCGCACCGGGAAGAGTCTATTTTCGGGAAGGGGTTTTCTGCGTTACATCCTCCCCCTCTGTTTCCGACATACGTCTCGGAGAGGAAACAGGATATTTTCTAGGTCTCCCCCTTTTTCTCATGGGTGCAACTGGAGTAGTTTTAGTTTCTTGGAATGGTGTCAAGGCTGAAACATGATAAGACCCAATTCTCTGAGTAGGATTGTCTAGACTGGCAATGTCATATGTCACCAGTGATTTTTGAGTCAAAACTATATATGGCCCATCCCTCTTAGGCATAAATTTTGCTGTTTTCTGGTTACTCGCCTTGCTCACAGGGTGTAAGGTAACCCATACTTTTTCACCAGGTGTAAAATAAACTCTTCTACGATTTTTATCATAATATTTCTTACGCTGATCTTGTTTTATTTCAACTCGCTCTTTCACTCTCTTTGAGACATCTGCAAGACGTTTAAGATATGGAGTTATTCCAGGAACAAAATTGTCATTTTCAACAACTGCTCTAAAATCGTTCACCACATCATCGATTGTTCTTAGTTCTCGACCAAAATGCAGATAGGCGGCAGTTTGGCCTGTTGTATCAGATTTGGCAGAGTTCATAGCAAATCTAATAAAAGGAAGTTTATCAATCCAGGAATCGTGTTCATCCCCAACAATGATTGCTATTCGAGGTTTCAAGTCTCTATTTTTTCCGTTCGACTGGGTTGGCCTGAGGGTGGTACAAAGGTGTTAATGATTGGTCAATTTCAAGAATGTAACAAACTTGTTGTAGAACAGCGCTCACGAACTGAGGGCCATTATCACTTAAAAGTCTTCTTGGGATACCGTAACGAAGGAAAATCTCTTCAATCAGCGTAGTCGCACATTCTTGGGCAGTGGCAGTTGTTAAGGCAAACAGTTCTACCCATTTAGTGGCACGATCTTCTACTATAAAAATCCATCGGTGCCCATCTTTACTACGAGGCAATGGTCCAAAAAGATCAATGCTGAGTGTCTCAAACCGTTGAGCATAAGGAGGTGTTCGCAATAAACCAGCTGGTTTCTGATTTGTTGATTTATAACGAGCGCATTCTGGACACTTCTTCATGTATTCAGAAATATATGTTCTCATGCCTGTCCAATAATAACTCTTAGCAATTCTTTGATAAGTGCCTGCTTCACCATAATGTCCAGCTGAGGGGTCGTCATGATGAAGTTTCAAAATGTTTTGTCTTTCTTGTACTGGAATGACCAGTTGCGCTTCTTCGGCGTCCGATTCAGGAGCATACCGGTAAAGTACACCTTGATTCATCAGGAATCCTCTATCAGTCCAATTGGCAAAGTCTTCACTTTTCTGTTCGTCTTCAAAACAATCTATAATCTTTTTAAGATTTTCATCTTGCAACTGAGCTTCTCTGATATCTTTTGGGCTTCTTGTTGGCATGTCTGTGCTGACAAAGTTGCATGTCTCACAGAAAGCAGACTGATGACTACAGACAAGACGTGATAGCATGTCAGCCACAACAGTAGATTTTCCAGGTTCATATTCAATTTTTAATAAGAACGATTATACTTGTAGTGCCCAACGGGCTAATCTCCCCGATGGTGACTTAAGGCTCAGAAGCCATTTTAAAGGTTGGTGGTCAGTAGCTACAACTACTTCTTGACCTTCCACATAGCCACCAAATTTTCCTAAGGCCCAGACTACAGCTAATGCCTCGCGTTCCGTAGTGGAATAATTTCTTTCAGCACTTGTAAGAAGACGGCTAGCGTATTCTATGGGATGTTCAGAGGTCTTGTCATCACCCTGTAGAAGAACAGCGCCAAGAGCATAGTTACTAGCGTCAGTACGCAGAATAAATAGTTTGGTCCCATCAGCTTGCTTAAGCACAGGAGGTGTTATGAGACATTGTTTTAGAGTTTCAAAGGCTGTTTGCTCTTCGTTTCCCCATTTCCAAATAACTTTCTTTTTCGTTAGATTACTAAGGGGCCTTGAGATATCAGCAAAATTTGGTATAAATCTTCTGTACCAAGAACAGGTCTGTAAGAAAGACTGGATCTCTTTCACATTTTTAGGAGGAGGTATCGCTTTAATTGCAGATACTTTGTCTGGATTTACTTCTAGACCATTTGGCGTTATCCAGTGCCCTAGATACTTGACCTTTTCGCAAGAGAAATGACATTTTTCACGCTTGGCATCTAATTTAAGTTCTATGAGTCTCTCGAACACAGCTGTAAGATCTGAGAGATGTTTCTCAAAGGTGTCTGATAAAACGATGATGTCGTCTAGGTATGACAAAGCAAGGACATCCTTAAGACCATTTCTAAATTGATCTATCATTCTCTGAAACGTAGCTGGAGCGTTCTTAAGTCCAAAAGGCATCTTTAAGAAACGAAAAGTACCGAAAGGACAGACAAATGCAGTTTTATCTTGATCTGGTGGGTAGACTCGGACTTGATGATATCCTGAACGAAGATCTAAAGTTGACATATAAGAAGTATGCTTGGCTTCATGCAAAAGGTCGTCCATTCGAGGTAATGGATATTTATCGGCCACTGTAACTGCATTTAGTTTTCTGTAATCAATGCATAACCTCATACTACCATCCGGCTTTGGTACGAGAACCACCGGTGAAGCATAAGGTGATTCACATTCTTCTATGATTCCCTGATCTAGAAGATTATCTATTTCTTTCTTAAGAATTTCTTTCTTAGCAGGAGTCATCCGATAAGGTGGCACAGCAATAGGAGCACTATCACCTGTATTGATACGATGCTCTACATACGGGGTTGTCTCTCCCCCTGGTTGAAAGCATTTTTCATACCTTTTTAGAAGACCATTCAGTTTTTCTCTTTCGTCAGAAGTTAAATATTTGCCTTCATCTTCCCGTAAGGCGTATGGACTGACTTCGACCGCACCAGCTGATGAATTTTTTTCTTTAACGTATTCATCTACAAAATGAAACTTTTTCTGAGATTTATTACTGAAATACCACGTTTTGTTGGCAGTATTTAACACCATGTTAGCATTGTGCAAAAAATCCATGCCTAAAAGCGTTCTGTTACCCTTAGCATTTGGTAATACAATGAACTCCGTTTTGAAGACTCGACCTTCAATCTCTACTGGAACTGTAGCAGACAAAGTTTCTCTGGCTACTGTAATTCCGTCAGCCAACGTGACATAATGAGTATGGGGTTTCAGTGCAACACCAGTTTTTAAAAATAGCTCATACATACGTTCTCCCGCAATGGAACGATTTGCTCCCGTATCTGCACAGACTAACACTTTCTTATTGCAGATCGTGATAGGCACATTTGGAGCTGAAACTGTTGAAGTATTTAAACTATACAACTTAAGACGATGTGCTTGCACATTTTCCTTTTTAACCGAAGGGCTACAATTTGGGCATTTCTTCTTTATAAATCCCACTTTACCACAACGATAGCAAACAATATCCGATTCTAAGCGTCGATTACCAAACTTAGGAGGAGATCTGTCTTCGTTTGGAGGCTTACTCTGCTTCCAATTATTATCTCGACGAGAAAACTCTTTTTTCACTTGGGGTACAACCGGATCTCTTTTTGGGAACGTACTTCGTATAATTTCATAGGCATCTAGTTTTTCGGTGAGGTCGACTGGCGAATTTAAATTTTCCCAGTCATCTAACATATGCTGTTTGCATTCAACAGGCACGCGCCTTTTCATTTGATCAGCTATGATCAGATCCTGGAGTGCTTCAAAAGACGATACAGTTAACTCTTTAAGCCAATTTTCAAAATAATCTCGAAGTTCGAAGTAATAATCTCGCCAAGAAATTTCTTTTACCTTGCGATGAGCAAAGAACAACTGTCTGAACTTTTCGGCACTAATTTTAAACCGTTTTAGAAGTAAATCTTTAACATGCGAAAAATTCGAAGCGTTTTCTTCCGATTCACGAGCGATAAAAGTATAAATAGAAGATGGGACAACACTGAGTAAATACGATACCCATAGATGCTCAGGTACCTTAGAGAGCTTTAACTGGCATTCCAGAAGAACCAAAAACAATGTTACATCATCTGTTTCTGGCCTGAATGTAGGCAACCACCTTTGGACATCTATCGTACTTTCCGCGTGAGATACTATCCCTGTCGCATTACCACCTAGCACTCCACCGGAAGCACTCTGGCTCTGAACCTGTAGCTTGAGCTTCTCAAGCTCAAAATTCATCTCAAGCTTTTTAAACTCCATCTCTTCCGCCCTACTCTTCTCTTCTAATTGCAACTTATTCTGCTCTAACTCGGCTTCTTTTTGTTTATCCTCTAATTCTCGCCTACGTTGTTCTTCTTCCCGAGTTGCAATTTGATTCCTGACTAATGAATTCACAAAATCAACATCGAACGAGGGGGAGGATTTGATTTTTCCCCGCAATGTAACAACGGTCATAGTGGTTTGCACATCTAAATTCATTTCTAACGCAACCTGGAACAAATCCTCTTTGCGAGCTCTATTAAGTTCAGACATTTTTAATTTTAGCAAAACAACTAGCCGAAAACCCTATAAATGCCAAAAATTTCGTTTAAACCGTACCCCAAACGTGAGTTTTGCCGTTACAAATCATATAAACTTTTAATAAAACAAAACAGTGAGCTTTAACCATAATATAAACTATTACTACAAAACAGAACAAACATTAAAAATAAACTGGATTTCATAACGTGACACATTCAAAACAATATTTCAAATGAAATAAACTGCAACTGAATAGTTGTCACTTAAGTAATATTCTAAATGAAAACAAAACACATGACTGAATAATTGTCACTTAAATAATATTCTAAATGAAATCAAAACACATAACTGAATAATTAAATTGTTCCTTAAATAATATTCTAAACGAAATCAGAACACATAACGGAATAATTAAATTCTCAACCAATATTATTTTTAAATTATTAAGACAGCTTAATATCTGTTTTGTTCAGTACAATTAAAAAAAAACTTTCTACCTTAAAAAAATCAAAACAACAAAACTTGCATAACTTACTCATTCAGTTTTAAATTCCACAATAATGCTTCTTTTCTCAATCGAGAACTCAGAATTAAATACTTACGTCCAATATTAAATAAGAACAAACATTTATATCGAAACTGTACTCAGTTATTTCAAAATCAATAATAAAAGAAAATCAAAAAGTAATCAACTCTTTTAAAACTAATAATAAAAGAAAAAACAAAACATCTTTATGATAACGGCGATAAAATTACGAATACTTTATGTTAATTTGACCTGAAACCAATAATATAATCATTTTACTTGAAACTGATAATATAATAATTTTACTTGAAACTGATAATATAATAATTTTACTTGAAACTGATATCAGTTTTACTTTCTTTCTTTTTTTTTTCTGAATCAATAAAAACTTATTTACTTCAACAGTCACGATAAGCATTCAAAAATAAAATCAAAAGTAAGGGAAGGGGGGAAGGAGAAATAATGCAAGAACAAAATAAAACATAACAAAATAATGTAAGAAAACCAAAATAATGTTATGAATAATGTAACTGAATTTAAGAATAATCAAACTGAAGTTAATAATGAACCAGAATAATATTAAGATTAACCAAACTTATCCCAACGATGAAAAGAATAAGAATGCATTCTTTGTTTCTTATAAAAAGAAATTACGGATCCGTTTTTTCGAAGACACACATGAGTTACATAATTTGTAGAAATCTGTAAACACATATAATGCATTTCTTGGGCGTACACAAAACAATTTTTAAAATTTTAAGAAGACATGAAAATCGTATGCTGCAATGGCGCCCGGTTGCGCCATTTTCTGGTTATAACTGCTGAAAACGAAAGAGCTTCCAAAACTTAAATACGATCCTAAGATCCTTCTTGATGTAAAACAATATCACTGCGAATTTTATTTGTCGAAATAAAGCACTTTGCATTTTATCTGCAGATTTCTAGTTGCAGAAATAAATCATTATCACTTTCACTACGGATTCGAGTTGTAGAAATTTAGCACTTTTCACTTGATTTGTAGAAATAAATCATTTTATCACTATTCACAATATCATTATATAAATCCCTGTGGATTTCTGGCCCGAGTTGGGGAGCCAACTTTTATAGCACTCACTGTCGAATACTTATACTTTTCGTATCTCGGGGCTGAAAGACTATTTCTTTAATAAGACCATAAATAAAAGATTGCTGGCATTTTGTAAATTTTATTTATTTCTTGACACAAAGCACACACATTACGACACATTACACGAATATATAGGACTTCACTTTCACATTTTCGGAGAACAAAATAACCCATGACATAACAATATTCTGTTTTTTAACACCGCTCTTCGAAAAAACATACTTCCATCGGCAAAACTCACATGACAACTCCACTGAACGAAAATATTTCTAGATCACGTGATGCGTGGCGCACCGGGAAGAGTCTATTTTCGGGAAGGGGTTTTCTGCGTTACAAGATGAATTTTAGATATGAATAAATGATTTAAAGAGACATTTAACAAAACGTAATTTTGTAACAATTTTTTAGCAAGTTATTAACACACTTTATAGGAATTGTTAAGAAAGGTTGAAAGTTATATTTTCCTACTTCTTCAAGATATTTGAAACCTTTAAAACTTTCAAACATTTAACTCATATCTTCAAAAACTTTAGTTTGGCAGAATATGCTTGTACTTTATTGTAAGTGTCAAAAAGCAATTTATTCTTTCTGAGAAATATTTAAGTTTCGAGTTAACATTGATGTAAGGTGAAATTCTTCAATTGCCATTTAATAAGGTTTTAAATAATATATGTTCAGTTGATACATAATATCTTTAGCAAAAGTAATTCTTGAATTTAAAAAATCAGATTTTTAGCTTGCTGTTTTTTTTATATTTTCTCCACATTCACATTTATATAACAATTTCACTTTCCATACTAAGCTAACATAAAAATATAGTAGATAAAAATAAGTTTTTCGTTTTTATAATAGAAATATTGTTGAAATGTGAATTCAATTTATGAGCATTGTTAATACAAAATTTTTATTGTGCTGTTCAGAATAAAATTAGAAATGTATTTTTAAACTCTTACAAACAGAGTTAAAAAAATGTTTGATTTCAGTTTGTCTCGCCATCTGTCTGTCTCTGACTTGCGTAAATAATCTTGGATTACTATGAACTTTGTATATGTTACTGAAGTTTATGATAGTATATTATCTTTTTAAAATGGATTGGGTAGCATTTATAATTCGTATACAGTGAAATACATTACATTATGGCCTGTGAGATGCGTTACATTATGAAGAAAAATCGTTTTCAGATTATTTTAATAAATTTAAATTATTTCAAACATACTGAAATTGATATAAATTATTGAGGTGCAATACATATGTATTCTGTAGAATATTGAGTCCATGGAATTTATCATTCATTTACAGGGACACACATATTAATTTTGTCACATCTTGAGCGATAGGGAAAACTCATTTGCAGTGTATTTTTAAAATGTTTAGTTATAACAATCATAGTGTTATTGGTGTGCATTGCTCAGATGCACTACAAGAGGCTTACTACAGAATATAGAGTGCATAGCATTTATTTGTTAATTTACAGGGAAACAAAAGTATTCGGTTACAGTACTGACTATAAGCGATAATCTCCGAAAGTGAGTTTTCAGATGGGGTTAGTAGTGTTACGCATTTTCTAACCAAATTAAAATTTAACTTAATGTGTGTTGTGTTTGAAAATCTCTAGACAGTATACAGTGCTGAACAAAATATTTCAAGTGACCATATATGGACAGTAAATGCTGAAAAAAAATTTCACATGTGTTTTGCGTTTTATAGCTGAATTAAATTTTCTCAAACCATATGGAGTTTAAGAAATCTATAGATCGTATAAACGGGTGCACAAAAAGATTCAAATATTTTATGGACTGTGGGCATTAATTGCTGAAATTGGGTATCCAACTGGGAGCTGCGTTTTCTAATTTTTTTTATTATTATTTATTTAAATAGCTCTTTTTACTTTACTAAACAGTGAAGACATTTTTACTGTATTCTGTAAATGTTGGAAAGAGTTTCATAATTTATGCATGGCACATAAGTTTTTCTTCTTTTGGCTACATAATCCCCCTTAATATAAAACATACATCATTCTATATAGCATACATTATAGAATATACTGAATAATTCAAAATGGATGTAATAGCGATTATCAGTTCATCCTTTGAATGGCAGTGGTATATTATTTATACCATTTGAAATACCACAATTGCACCAGAATATAGAAATAAAATTTTGATTTTATAATGTGTGCAAAGAAAAACTTTTACTTATGTTGAAATAAATTTATTTTTAAATTCTGGTGTAGTTCAATCGTTTCATTTTTTTATCAATAAACATATTTTTCCCCTGGAAGGGTAAATCACTAATGATAAAAATATACTTCCAATTACAAAAATAAACAAATCAAGTTCAGCTTTTAGACATAGCATTTGTTTTACAAACAGCTATCGATATATTATAAAAATAAATTTAATTTTTCATACGGGCATCTCTTTCCTATAATTTAAAATAGAAAAAAATTGTCCTGCGTCTACGCTCTAGCAGAATAGATAGCCTTCTTAATCTATGAGTGTATAACATGACCACGAACGAAAATAACATTATCCGAAGTACCACGATTCTGAAAAGCGTTTTTTATCTTTAGAAACCTGAAAAACCAGTAGAATTTCTAGATTTAAAGAAGCATTTATAAAGCGCTAATTCCATGCGTGAATGTAGTTTAAGTCACATAGCAGCAAAAGTTTATTGTTCTTTGCCACCGGTATTTAAAAAAAAACCCTCACTGTATTTAATTGTAGATATATGGGATTCAATAAGTCAAATTTACCTTTAAGATAATACTGGTGTCAAACACTGCAGCCATTTACATCTCTGTAACTGACACTACATCCACGCATGGAATTAGCCTAAAGAAAAACTTTTTTTTTTTTTTTAGCTGGTACTTTTCGGAAACATTTTCAAGTAGTTTTTACAGTACATTAATCAGCTTTTTGAACCTGGAATATTAGTCTTTTGGATCACCTCAAATGTCAAATAAACTTATTTCAGCTGCGTAACTGACTTTATACATGCAACAGTAACAAAAGTATATATTTTTTAATGCTAATGTTAATGCTGTCAATTTAGCATGTTTGTCTGTTAAACATATTTGTCGAGCATGAAAATGTTTACAATTTATAGTATCAGAAAAAACTATATTCCTGGTGTAGAAAAGTGGATAATACACTGTAAAAAATACTCGGACACGTTTTCGAAGATTACAGGCAGCAAAAGAAATTTTGGTTTTATAACTACTAAAATATATTGATTTCTGAAGATTCTAAAGATAAGAAGTGCTTTTCGGAATTGTGGATAACTCGGAAGAATATTATACTTTGATTTTTTTTTTTTTTTTTTGGCCTCATAATATTTTTGTAGAATAGAAAAACATGTCTTTTTTTGCAGTGTAGGAAGGTAATTAACCCTGGAATGGTGGCGTTCATAAATTTTACTTACTCACACCATAGCTGAAAAATGGTGAAATTAAAAAGTCTACCATTCTAGAGTCAAGCAGACATTTTTCTATGAAAGCCCGAAAAAGGGATGTTTTTTAAGGTTTTTTTTCTGAAATAGGAATGAAGATTTCAACTCTGTGCTTTTTGCATTTATTATCATTTGAAGAACATTTTCCATTTTTTTAACTTAAAAATTGACGACGTGGGTAAAGTTGCGTGGGTGGATGTCCTAGGTTGCGCGCCGTGCCCTTCCAGTAGCGCGGGTTCCGATATATCACCAGAGACGTCTGGAATGAATTTTTCTTAAGGATTATGAAAGTAGATAAGATTTTCTGGAGCTTGAAGCACTTTGAAGACAAAAAGTTGAAAATCAACAAATTGGCGCCCATTTGAAAATAATGTTTTTTTTACACCCATTTTTTCCCACTTTGGCGTGCTTTTAAAAATGTTTATTTTTTATAAAAATGGCTGAAAGGGGTCCAAACTCCAATAAATTATGTTCCTTTTAATTAAAAAAATATAGCAAAATTGGTTTAATAGTTTTTACTTTCGGAACCACTCAGTTTGAAAAAAGTCATTTTGCGTAAAATGCGTTTGTATTTTTACAAATGTTTAAACGTGATGAAAACATGTTTAATGAAACTTGCATTATACAACATATAGCATCAGGATAAAAGTGCTAATGGATACAAATGCTGGATTTCATGCTTGGGTCAAAGTAGAAAGTTGAAATCTCCCGAGTGAACAGGTGCTCCAAAATGGGAGATTTAAGATAGTGGACTCGTTGCGCTCAAGCATTAACTAACTACAAAATGACTTGGAGTTCAGTCAAATCGTTTTACAAGGATAATCTGCTGACTATAGAGAATAAAACAAATCCAAATTAAAGAAAAATGAAAAGTTCAACAGAAAAAAAAATCAATTGGAGGTTGGAACAATTAAAGTGGTCCAAGCTCCAATAAATTATGTTCCTTTTAATTAAAAAAATATAGCAAGATTGGTTTAATAGTTTTTACTTTCGGAACCACTCAGTTTGAAAAAAGGCTTTTTGCGTAAAATGCATTTGTATTTTTACAAATGTTTAAATGTGGGGAAAACATGTTTAACGAAACTTGCATTATACAACATATAACATCAGGATAAAAGTGCTAATGGATACAAATGCTGGATTTCATGCATGGGTCAAAGTAGAAAGTTGAAATCTCCCGAGTGGACAGGTGCTTCAAAACGGGAGATTTAAGATGGCGGACTCGTTGCGCTCAAGTATTAAATAACTACAAAATGACTTGGAGTTCAGTCAAATCGTTTTACAGGGATAATCTGTAGACTATAGGGAATAAAACAAATCCAAATGAAAGAAAAATGAAAAGTTCAACTGCAAAAAATCATATACCCCTTAAAGAAATTGTATATTTTTAAGACCAAAACATATCCAGTTATACTTTGACTTTTGTGAATTTTAAATGTTGTATTGCAATAGAAAAGGAAAGACGATTTTATGAATATATCTTGTCTATATAAAAATATTATTTTTTAGCGTATCATTTCATGTTTTTCGAGGTCAAACGTGTCCTTACTTGAACTTTGCTATATTATTTATTGTAAATTGTAAATTTTTGCTTTAGAATACTTAACCTTCGGACCGCCGACTTTTTATGCTTGGCCCGGGACAAACCATCATTAATCCATATATTTATAAAAAATTGAGATGCGCATAAGAGTTATTTGTGATCTTCGGTATCGTTTTATATATTTTTAATGGAAAAAACTGCATTGTTATTTATAATTATTTTAATTAATTGTTTGTAATTAATTATACGCTTAAATCTTAAATGTCATTTGCGTTACAGTGATGTATACAGTTTTCAATCTTCAATAGTAATAAAATATTATGTAAATTTAATTACATTTGCACTATATATTTGACGTTAGGACAATTTCATTGAGCAAAATTGATTTTTTAATGAAAATCTCCTGAATTTTACTTTAACACATGGGCTGATAAGTACCCGGTCTAATAAAGAGAACACAACTTTTTAACAAAGCTTTATAACTTTATGACTTTATAACTTTATAACTTTAATAAATAACATAACTTTAATAATAAATAATAATAATTTAATAATAATAATAATAATTTAAAAATAATACATTTTATAATAATAATTAAATAATAATAATTTTAAAAATAATTTTATAATAATAATTTTATAATAATAATTTAATAAATGATTAATAATAATAATTTAATAATAAATAACATAATTTTATAACGAAAAAGCTCCAAACAGTGCTCAGAACTCGTTGTTGTTTTTGGTCAAAAGTCAACACGCGCGGCAGCCACTTTGACAACAGCTTTTTCATAGACAAATGTTCATTCAATATAAAATCTACACGTTCCTTGGATATCTTCAGAGTCTGAGCTATCTTCTGCAACTTCACTTTACGGTTCCCCAAAACGATTTTGTGGACTTTTTTTTTGTTTTCCGGAGTAACCACCTCTTTTGCGTGGTGCATCACTGGTGTCCGTACGACCACGTTTGAATTCAGCAAACCAGTCAATAATGTTTGATTTACCTGGTGCAGTGTCCGAATAACGCTTATCTAGCCAAGCTTTTGTTTGAACGGTATTTTTCCCCCATCAAATAACAATTCTTGAAATTCTTGTTATCCATTTTTTTGTTTATCAACAAAGTCGTTCAACTAAAACCACTCTAACGTTTTATCCACACGGCGAATCGGCATGGTATTTTCTCTACTACCTTTTAAAGGTTATTATTTACTAAAAAAACATCGGTTTGGCGATTGCAACGCCATCTGTGTGCCAGACTGGGAACTTATCAGCCCATGTGTTAGTTCTTGGAAATTCCACGTTTATATTATTATGTTTTATACGTAATTAGCTAATATCGATTATACTAAACATTTTTATATCTGTTTGCTATAGTTCTTTTGGTATTTTACTGTTTTAATGATGTTTTTTATTATATATGTGCAGTACGTTGCATCCCACCTAACGTAGCAACCATGTATTTCGTCGCGGGAGAAAAGAAGGTTGAGAATGCCTACGTTTAGATGATCATCCCAAGTCAATTTCATTCGACCGACATACTACACTACTGGCCGAAAGTATTGCAATATTGAAAATTTTAAAGCTTTTTTTTTTTTGAAGAATCCCCCCAAAATCATTTTTTTAAGTATGACCAAAAAAATTTAATATTGCTTAAATGTAACTGATTTTTCTTAATGCCAATCTGTTGTAGAAGTGTTAAGCTATTGCGTCATACTTTTTAATGCAGTCTTTACTAACGATTGCGTCATCACGGATGTTTATTATAAATACGAGTCGACTGCGTAGAATTTCATTTGGTTTGTAACGCTGCTGTAGTGTGTAAAGCTGCACATTACTTTTAACTTTAAACTGTGCATTTCTTTTAAAATGTGCGAAGTAAGTCTTCGGAAGCACGAGGCTATTATTTTAACGCATCAAAAGAGCATTTCAAATGTTAGGATTGCTAAGCGGTGTCGCTGCAGTGAGTCGACTGTTTCACCCTTCATAAAAAGATTCAAAACAGAAGAAACCGTGAATTAGAAGCCTAGAAGTGTTCCTCCGAGGTAGCATATTTCAGATTAAAAAATACGCTCCGTAAAAAATTAATTTAATTTATAAAATCTTTATTTTTTGGGATTCTTCTTCTTCTTCAAAAAAAAATCGATATCTCTATTTTGCAATACATTTGGCCAGTAGTGTATTTTTGAAAAACTCTCACAGAAACTCATAATCAATCATAACTCAGAAATAACTTCAACTTGCATCCATGTTTTGTCATTGTCTTCTTGATTTTGAAACAGAACGTAAAATAATTTTACAGCTTTTCTTGTTCTTTAACCCTTTAACGGATAAAGCATTTCAATTGCTAAAATGTTGAAATAAATGATTGACACCGGAAATTATGAACAAATGTATTTCTATATATAAAAAAAGCGATATTTCACATATAGAATAAATGGAAAACATTTTTAATAAAATTCTACTGTCATTGTTGAATTTCGTAATTAAAGTTTTGTGGTTTCCCAGAGAAACCAATCAACGTTAAAGGGTTAAACAATAGATTTCAAGATAAAATTCGACAATCGTCTGCATTGAAAGTTTCTTATTTTGAAATTGCCAGATTCTAAAATTTGTATAAAATAATGCTAAATATGTAAAATAAGTGTATCAATTTCTTATATATAGGCTATGATATTGGTAACGCACTATACGCTATGTTAAATCTTGTAAATAAATTTATTAAAATAATACATATAATATTTTCATTTTTTTTAAACATTTTACATTGGGTATTTTAAAAGAGATGTTATATCGTTTATCTCCTAAACCGCGAATGACAGAAGTTTCGAATTTTGGAGCTCTCCACCACTAAAAATAGTCTGTCCGTTTCTAATGTCGGAAAGCTGAGAAATTGTATTAACTTCACAGTATAATATATGTACCGCTGTATTTGTCAGAGCATAGAAAATGTTTTCTAAATAAAAATTATAGGACCCAGGGACCTCATAGAAAAATGAATGTCTTATTTTAATATGCATATATTTCCACGAAAAACAAATGTCATATCTAAAGGTGATACTTGCTTTGCATACTTTTTGGAAGTTTGTTTCTATCGTAAGCGGTTTTGGAGATAATCAACAAAACAGCTACTTTGAATAGCACTGTATATAGTATATTATTTCATGTATGCTTTCATTTACATTCAGGTTCTTTGAACTTTTTAAAATTTATTTTTAATATGTTAGATAAATCTATTCAATTAGAAGCCTTTTGATGCATTTTCTGAAAATAATTTCTTCATAGGTAATAAAATTCGAGGAATAACAGTCAGTGTCTTTCATTCAGTGACTACAGAATTCCTTTCATCATTTACCGGAAATTAAAGAGCTGAGAAAACTAAAATATTTTGATAGCTAAATATTTCTGTCTTCTTTATCACCGATAAAATTTCTCCCGTGATTTGTTATTTCTTTACTGAAATAACGTGTGTTATTTCAATAGCTACTTTATAAATCATTACTTTATTTAAGACTCTCTGTTTTATTCTTTAAGTAGAAAGATTTATTTCTGAATATAAATATTTTGTTTTACATCAGTTACTTTATTTTTTTTAATTACTTTTCGAAATCAAACATTTAAAAATATTCTGTTTCAAGCAGTAATGTTGTGTTTCGTAAAGCTATTTGCTTAATGTATGTGTGAAGTTTACTTTCCCTATTAATGCATGTCGTATAATATATATTGTAACAAATAGTTATACTTAACACACGAATTATATAAGTTGAATATAGAATATTTATTTATGAATGCTGGTAAATCGTGTATGATTATATGAATTTATTCTTTTGTATTCATAGGTGCATATGAATTACCCTATCATGTATATGAAAGCAGTGCAAGAAATTTAAATATAAAAAAGATGTATCTTGCACTCATACATTTATACCACACTGAGAATATAAAATAAACCTATATATATATTTGGAAACTATGAATAAGCAATAATAACAATAAACCAATAATCTTTCTGAGATACAAATTTCGTCTTATGGTTTATCCGTGAAAAATCTTTTTTTATATTGACCATATTTACACACACACAAAAATGTGGTTTACCACAACAATGTTGAATGACTTCATTTTTAAAGTAACTGAATAAATACAAAAAACCCAATATCGACGGCAATAATTTAACTAAATTATTTATAAAGTAATTGTTTAACTATATATTCAAGTTACTATATAAATTAAGCTATCTTGTATTTGATACTCTAGCATCTTGTGTGATCAAATATACCATTCGAGGTAACTTCTAGAACACTGAAAGACAAGTTGGAATTTGCAGCTAGCCATTTAGGGTGTGTTTATTTTTAAATATTTTGATTTTCTTGCTGGAAATATTCGTAAAATAGAAATACAATCATACGTAAATTTTAAAAGTGAATCTTATATTAAGATATTTTTACTCTGTAAATTTTATTATGATGATTAAAACATTTTTCAGTGGAATAATTAGTCCCATAACTTTACACTTACTTAATTAAATACAAGTTAAATTTGTGGCACACAGACACAGATAACAAATTTATGACATTTCATAAATTATATCAGAAAGAAAATTAAAATAGTGTAACTGTAAATGAATGAGAAGTTCACTCCCTTAAAGAATACATTTAAAATATTTTAACAGAGGTTCTTAGCGTTATATGCATAAACTTTTGAGTTATAATGTCCATAAAGAAAAATTTAAAAAAATCTGAATTTAAGAGAAAAACAATTCAACACCATATTATATATTATTAAATTATTTACATTCAAATGTCTGTAACTAAAGACATAAGCAAGATAGAAATACAATTTAAACTCTAGAATACTAAGAAATCGTGTTTTCATATACGACTAGAAAAAAAATACAATATAGAAAATATTTTTTTGTTCAAATTTGTGTCTAAAGGTAATCGAGTAAATTAATGTTTCTGGCTTTTAAAATAATCGCTTAGGTAAAAATATATCAAAGTTACAAAATTCGTTATTTAAAAGATGCTGAGAAAAATATTTATTTAACTTTTATAAACAAGGCCAGTTTGCTGTAGCATAAAAATACAGGAGGCTTACTATATGCATTAAGGTAATTTTAAACTCAAATTAAAAAAATAATAATGATATCTATATATTTAAAACGCTAAGCGTTTTGTTTCGACAATCCGTGAGAACAAACTACTACATCAAATTACATCATTCTTTTTTTAAATGAAATATATTTGGTCACAGATTTGTTATCGTACATTCGTTTGTTTGAAAATTTAATTAATTAGCCGCAATCTTAAATTAAAATTTTACTTCTGCTTATGACGTCATAAAGTCGGCAATCGGATTAACGCCCACTGTTGCGACGTACAGAGTTTATTTTCTGAACTCAATGATTGCGAGCATAAAAAATAAATATTAAATATTAAAAGCACGTGACTTTTAGGCCGAATTTTTTAATTTGTAAGTTAAAATATAGTTAAAATGTTTAAGTATATCGGTAAAAATATTTATCCGTGTGTTTTATAAGCAAATAAAAATTCACTAGCATGAATTTTGACCTGGGTATATATATAGTATATACATACATATATACAAATATATAATGTATATAGTTTTGGTTTTCTGGTATTGAATTTATGTGGTTTATAGATTATAGTTATATATATATATATATATATATATATATATATATATATATATATATATATATATATATATATTACTGGCGCTGGCTAACCGAAAAGTACCTAATTTGCATATAATTTTTTTCTTAATGGGACGACGCGATAATGCACGGAATTTCGACGGGATAATGAATATTTTTGATGGTACCAGAAATACATATTTTTATGATTTGCTGAAACACTTATTTGTTTACTTTTGTCATGCATTATATTATTGAAGGTTGTTGGTTCTCTTATTCGTTTAAATATGCCCTACTTATATAAAAATAGCGTGTGTTCTATGTGGTGTTTTGCATAAACGTTGTAAAATTAACAGCTGATGAAGCAGACATTTTCGGCGATTTTTTTGTTACCTGTAAAATGTTTGTTCTTGCTATAGCCCGAACTAAGAAAAAAATGAGTACTTTTCGATTATACGGACACAATTGTCGCCAAGCATATATTTACATGTATGGCATGGTGTCGGTATAACGGAAAAGAACCAAAATTTGCGATCGATCAAATAATTGAATTTCGTTAAACATTAAATTTTCTGGTACTTGTCTATTATCCGGTCGACCACTTTTCATAACAAAAAACTATCGCCAAACTGTAAAATTAAACGCCAAAAATGCAGTTCGATTTACTTGATGTCAGAAGCATTATACGTGTTTGTTACGTCATCAAGTGGTTTTTAATTCGAGATTTGCGTATATTTTTCATTATGTTCTACTGATTTATTAGTTATTTCATTAATTAAAATAACAATTGCGTCCTTAAATTCATGTATTTTATTTATTTATTTATTTTGATATTCCAATGGCAACGTTCTCCCGTTTATTTGGCGTTACAGTTTGGCGATAGTTTTTTGTTATGCAAAGTGGTCGGCGGGATAATAGAGAAGTACCAATTTCCTTATTTTTAATCTGAGAAAGAAACAATAATCATGGATTTAATTAATTTTGCAATATGCGGTGCAACCAAAACAATTTTTATTTAATCGGTAGATATCGCAGACGCACCTGGGTTATTTTTTGGCGCCTAAATGACGATTTTTGCTTTGTATGGCAACCTGGTGTTTTATAATAAATTTGAATATGTGTGTAAATAAATAAAATAAAATAGGTACTTTTATGTTAGCTGGGCGTCAAGGATAACTCTTCAAATCTTGTTTCAATTGGAATCATTTAAATTGCAACATTTTACGTGAGATTTGTTATTCATATTGATATATTTACGTTTAGATATTTTATTATGATTATATTCTAGCTAATTAAGTTCTTTTTTTTTAAAGATTTTATACTACAATGTTAAAATATTACCTAGTTGATATTAGTTAATGTCAAAAGATTGGCGAACCACAGAGTTCAGGGAAAAAACTCTATGCCCTCAAAAGTGGGAGATGTCAACTTTATGACGTCATAAGCAGAAGTAAATGTTTAATTGAAAATTACGGCTAATTAATTAAATTTTCGAACAAACGAATGCACGATAACAAATCTGCGTCCTAATATCTTTCATTTAAAAAAGAATGGTGTAATTTGATGCAGTAGTTTGTTCTAACGTATTGTCGAAAGAAATCGCTTAGCGTTTTAAATATATAGATATTTACTGTGACGTCAAGGAAATATTGTGCATTGGGTTCATTTTATCATTAAGCATTATAACTTTGTTGATGCCATTTTTTTCATTACAATTAAATACAAAATATATTTTTATTTGTATGCATGATGCTTTAGCATAAATGTACGTGTGAAAAGTTTGTACCGGTGAAAATGACGTTATGCTTAGCTTGAAATGCATTTTAACATTGATAAAACTAAAAAGAAAAATTTATATGATTGTGTCAACATGGCGTAACATTAACTGATATTTCAATTTTTAATTTTAAAGATTAGAACTGGAGCCTTTATTGGTTGCTTCATCTTGATTGCATACCTTGATTACATGTTACCAATTACTTTTTTTTAAATTATAGGATTAAGTTATAGGAATTATAGGATTTAAATTATTAAGATTTCCTTTTTTAATAAAACAATTCACAAAAGTAAAGAATTTCAGGAAAAAAAAACTTGAAATAATGATTGTATTTTTAGCTAAAATAAACAATGTAAGGCTAATATTTTAGAGGAATTATTTTGGTAGGTTTGATATAAGTTCATTTAACAGTTCCTTATTAGCGGCAAAGTCTTATTTCTTTCACTGTGAATTTTTCTTTCGATGTCAAAAAATGGTAGTCTACTTTTGGACGCCAACCAAAACACAGTGGCAATATTTAGAAATGTATAACGGTTGTGACAACAAACGGCACTATCGCTTTAACTTTCATCGCCCTTACATCACTTCTAAATACTAAATATTTATTTTTTTTACTACATTTTACAATTTTAATTCTTACATCCTCAATTAGAAAAAAAAAATTAGCTTTCGATTGAAATTTATTTGAAATCTGCTGCTTAATTTAACGACATTTAAAATAATTTTCAAGCATGAAATATTTTTCAATTCTATCTCAACAATGACAATCCGTTTGTTTTAATAATGTAAAATAGCCCCTTGGAAAGTTGCAACAATTGAAAATAGGTATCCCTAACCTTCATGAAAAGGGAAAAAAAAATAGTAATAAAAACCTGATAAATCATAAGATCAGACTATCCATAAGATAGAGTATTTTGACGCTAATATAAAATCTGTCAAAAATAAAAAAAAAACTATATTTAGTTTATGATTAACATAAAATTGATATGTTGAATTCGTTGATGTATATGTTGAATCAGAATATGCTAGGAACTGTTATTTGTTATTTTTTTTAAGATCCATTGGATATTTTACTGTATAAGAGATCGACTGTGATGGAAAAGGAATAATCATCCTGATTATGTAAAGGGATAGAAGAAACCATACAAATAAATTACAATTGAAAACATTAAAATTCTCCCTCATCTGCATATTAATTTATTATTTTTAACAAAAATTCTTCATTTTTACATAAAAATTGATTAGCTTAAAACAATAGATGCATTTTAGAAGATATGGATTTGAAACG
The DNA here is from genome assembly GCA_963931845.1 of Maratus michaelseni. Classification (NCBI taxonomy): domain Eukaryota; kingdom Metazoa; phylum Arthropoda; class Arachnida; order Araneae; family Salticidae; genus Maratus; species Maratus michaelseni. The sequence continues at coordinate 202,010,658 of OZ007593.1, read as the reverse complement.
AACAATGATTAAAGAGGACATTTTAAAACTTTTAACATTTTAAAACTTTTTTAACGTCGAATTTCAACAGTGCCTTTTGGCAGATGCAATACATATGCGCATAGGAGCTCATTCGATTGCATTATCACAGGGGGGGGGGGGTGCTTATACTATGTTCTTTTATTTACTGAATATGAGATGAAAGTAGGAAATTTGTATGATACTTTATGATAGGACTATTTGTATGATACTTTATAGGTCCATGACCTTTTTTTTTTTTTTTTTGGCGTGGGGAATATGGTGGTAATGTCAAACTGATTTGCATTACACATTTGTCTACGGAGTGTTCATTTGGAGTTTGCATCGGAAATAGCATTTCACTAGGGGGGGGGGGGAGGATTTTTTAAAATAAAATATTTGTAAGACTGTTTCATACGAAGCCCTACTTAAATAATAAAGAAGCTTATTTTACTGATATTGTTATAGTATTTTTTTCCGTCACGTTTTGACGCGTTCCATCTAGTTCTTGTTTAATGTACTGTCGAATAGTGGTATAAAAATAATGCACATTAAATTGATAAAAAGGAATAATTTAATTATTACTCATATAACACGGACTGTCAATAGTAAAATAACAACACAAGCTGCGTACTCCTTAAGCTAACGCCTTTTAATGTCTAAATATCAACTTTTGATGATACATTTTCTTTATTGCAATTTTGTCTAGTAATAGTATAAAAGTGATAAACACCAAATTTATAAAATCTAATATTTAATTGAGAGGGAATGTTGAAAAAATTACACAAATATACGAGTTGCAGTATTCCGTACGACAGTGGTGACTTAGCAATAAAAATAGTGAAAATGAGCAGAAACAATTGTAGAGCCTACACCAGTCATGCGAAAAAGCGCTCAAGCTAATGTTAAGTCTATGGGAAAGTTCTTGCGCGATTTCTCGCTCACATTTTAATATTTTTAAATGATGTTTTTCGCATAGGATAGATGGGGTCGATCTCTAAAGTTGTTAGTTATTACTTTTTTAGTTTTGGTTCCAGTTTTTTTATATAAGAGTACTTTCACTTTCAGAACCGGTTCCAACCGGTTTCAAAATTGAAAATGTCCGCTTATAAAAAAAACTGCTACCAAAATCAAAAAAGTAAAAACTCAGAATGTTAGACATCGACCTGATGCAAAAAACAGCATTTAAAAATATTAAAATGCGAGCGATAAATCGCGCAAGAACATTCCCTTAGACTTAACATTAGCTTGAGCGCTTTTTCGCGTGAATAGCGTAGGCTTTTAAAAGTTGGTTGATCACTGGAGGGTCATTAGAAACAGAGTAAATGAGGCTCACTGGTGATAAAGTATTTCTTTTTTAATTCGCAGCTGTTTTTTCACTGAGTGGAGAACGCTCTGCGCCGTCCGTGTTTTTAAAATTTGATTTAAGCGAACTAAATAAAGTTGTTTGCTGTCCCTTTTCTATTGCAGTTTTAAACTATGATGAAATTTCCATTGTGCGCTGTCGACAAAATGGGTGAATAGCACTGAAAAGAACTCAGATATATTAAATTGGTTTGATATATTCTTTTTGAATTGGAAGTACGATTGCACAGTGATAATATGCAAATATTTATTAACTGCTATGTAGTAGAGTAAATGTCGCAGTATTGGACACCCTCAAGGAGTGCCTTTAGAAACTATTATTTAATTAAAAGTTATAATGGCTATATTCCGAATTCTTTAATATCATATTAATCTATCAACAATATTTAACCAATCGCATAGTCATATTTCACTTTGTGAATCAAAATTTAATTATAATAACAGAAAAAAATCCAAATAGTGATGGACACCTAATATTCCAGTAACGGATACTCTATAAAAACAATAAATAAGTGTTTTTATTATTGTATTTAGAATCATAGTTTAATGAAAACATACTAGAGAAAAAACATAGTCATTTTCCAACTAATTTAATAATTAGAAAGTCAATAATTATAAACTGTGTACAAGAAAGATTAATTGTGCAGATTAATTATTATCACACGATCAATGTTTTAATTATTTTAAATAAAATATTTAAAATACTAAATTTAGAGAAATTGATGTTATCAAATTATTCAGACAATGAAAGGGGGGGGGGATAGGGAAATTAGTAAACAAAATCAGAAAAAAAATCCTGGTGTATGAGTGCATGAAATCGTATTTCCCAATACAATTCATAAGGATCTTGACCCTCACTCAAAACCAACCGCTCTCTAATGTTAATCCTATGGGGCAGTTACTTTACAATATCTCGATTGCATTTCAATATTTTAAAGCGATTGTCTTTGCATTGGACAACTGAGATCAATCTCTATAACCGCCGTTTTTTACTTTTTTGATTTTCTTTGTGTTTTTTTTTTTTTTTTTTTTAAATGAGGTTACTTTCACTTTCGAAAACTTTCTCGTAAGAAGACAGGACCCTTCAGAGTTAAATTTGCTTAAGCTACTTTATGTATTACTTTTAGTAATTAAAAATAAAACTATGAAAGAAACGAAACTGCGGATTCTAGGTTTTAAATGCGAAATAAGATTATTTCAAGATAAAACTGAAGAAACTGACGTTTGAAGACACTGATGTGAAGATTTAATAGTTTCATTACTACTCTAAATTTAATTAATAGTTACAGCAGTTTTATGTGAAGAATTTCGTTAGATATGAGTAATTAAACATTGAAGACAGAAAGTAATAGATTTTTAAGATCTCGTGTTGCTTAAAACATTGTCTTTATTTGAAAAGTTAAGGTTGATCCTATGAGCTCTTTCTTATTCTATGTCATTAAATTTTATTATCTGTTTCTTCATTATTTTATTTGATTGCCAGATTATAAAATATTCATGCCAGAGTTACAAAAAAGAAATCTGGTTTAATATTAAAAAGTTAATAGCCACATAAAATTTCTTAAAAACAGCTACTTATACAAATTGTATTCTTATTCTATTGGGGTAATTGAAATTAATTAAAAAAAAATAAATTTTATTACTTAGCTTTTCAGATAAATCAAAAGATATTATGCCCAATCAACATTACTGAAATTTAACTTTTATTAATGGCCCCATGAGGTGTCCATTACTCTAAATTATCTAATTAAGTATTTCAGCATTGGACATTGGACTTAAAACTTTAAGAAAAAGTAAAATTCTGTAAATACTCTTGTTATGCATAAATTTCAAGGTTTACTATTACTATAAATACAAAAATATTCATTTTTTGCAAGAAAATAAAGAAGATATAAATTAATTAAAACCAGCTCTTATATATTACTCAATAAGAAATTCCCCGTAAGACAGTGGAATAGTGAAACTTTATGTTCTGTTTCCTGATTGGTTTGATATATATTGTCAACAACGATCCCGATTTTAATAAATGGGTGGGATAATTAGTAAAGGAAAATAAAAGCTGAATATTATTAACTATTATTTTCATAAACCAAAAACTTTGAAAAGTGTCTATTACTTGCAGTGTGTCCTTTAATGGTAAGCTTTCCATTATTAGAGCATATATGCTAGTTTTTGTATTTTGTGCCAGTATACGTCCAATAAGTAGAATTAAATGATGTAGATGCTTTAAAAACACACACAATCATGTACCAGAATTTTATAGATGTATTATTGAGTAAAGATTATTTTTACTTGTGACATAAATATTTTATTTTTAGAACAGTTGCGTAAATAGCTACAAAAGTCTCAGTTATATAAATTTTATAACAAAATTTTGTTATCTGAAATATACTGGGGATTTTTTTTTCTGTACAAGTTCATGTGTGAATGAATTGTTCAGTTTAGATATAATATTCGTATAAGGACGAACAATGTATATGTAAACGAGAATTACGAAAATACCAGAATATAAATATTAAATGAATAACCTGTGTAGTGGATAACAGAGATTAAATATTTATAAAGTTCCTATGAAAGAAATAAAAGATGTATTTGCATGTATAATATATTAAAGGGCTTTTATGGAAGCTATAGAAAGAAAAAAAAATAGAGTATTGTTTATTTAGATTTATCGAAAAATGGACTGTATTTCATGAAATTTCAATTTAGACAAGCGAGTCTCAGAATAGTCTGCTTTACACTACACTTTTAAACATTTCTGTAAAACAACGGAAATGGAAAATTTCTATAAGTGCTTGGTTGAAAGCATTCAATGAAAATTCTGGATCATTAGTTCAGTTTTTTTATAGATTTGTGTAATAAGTTAGTCCTTGTACCGGAAGTTTTGTAAACAAGAAAACGGAAGGGTGCTGCAATTCAATCAATTTCAACGCACATAAATAATATAACAGTTTTCGATTTTTGTTACAATAAATTTCTTACTTATTTTTCGAATTATTATTCGCTTGTGCTATAAAGTGAGATACGAAATACCCGCGCACAATCTATAATAATTTTCGCCCAGTATGAAGAACAGATTCACAATTTTCGTCGGCGTTTTATATAAAATTATAAAGTCTTATGTAAATTCACAGGGTCTAACGTAAGATTCCGTATTAGTTTTTCTAAACTTTAACATAATCTCAGTTTCATGTCTGTGTAAATTTTAATAAGATTTAAGATAAATGAATGACAACAGTTTTTCCTATATTTCGTTAATTATTTAACAGTGCCATATTTAAATTCTTTAAATATTTTCCACTTAAAATTTAAAGACATGCACGGTCTGTCGCAATGTGAAGATGCGGGATACGTACTCCACGCGCCAACGCCGTTTAACCCTTTATCTACAGATGATACTTCTAAGTACCAGTTGAGTTCCAGTCTTATAAATCAGAGTCTATTCGTGCAATACCGGGGAGACCTTCAAACATCAATGCTTTAAATTATCCTTAGCCTCACTAGATAGCAGCAATAGCTGTTGTTACGAAATCTGTCTTTTTAAATATTTAGTTCAGCGTCAGTTCATGTATTTGAGCCAGCCATATTGTGATATCTTGCTTGCTTCAAATTATTTCTAATCCACACAAAAATTAATGAAGGTAGATGAATGATATTTTTTTTTCCATATTTGTTACGATCTTAGAATACGATTTAGCATAGTTTTTCAGTTAAGTTCTATTTATAATTGATTTACGAAACCAATTTTTGGTTGGTACTTATTAAGTTCCGTCAATTCTAATTAGCCTGAAATCGTCCGTGTGAATTCTTACAGAAACACTAATCTGTATATCTTCCATCTATAGTACAAACTTTAAGTCACACAAAGTTTGCTCTTTAAGTCCAAGGTGGAACCTAAACGAAGAGAAAGGCCAAGATCGGTTGAAGAACCTAAAGTCTCTTTAAGTGCAGTTCCTTCAAAAATAAAATAACGAGACTTTCTTGCTTCCAAAGACAAAAGCCTGCAAATTAGAGGATGTTATTGACCAACATTTCTATCAAATGAAAGCTGCTGTCTACTTTGCACACTTAACAAAATATAATCAAAGCCTCATTCGAAATGCAGAGCACATGTAATTTTTTTTCCTGTGAGTAAAAGCGATTTTTTTAATATCATCAAGGATAGATCTGTTAAAAATATTCTTCTTGTTATAATACATCATATATAAAAATCATAAAATTAAAAATAATAATTTTCTAAATGCTTTAATTCATTTACAAATTCAGAATATTTTGGTAAAAGTTTAATACTGGCTGTACTTAAAACTATCAATTCATTAAATTAAGCTTTATTTTATGTAATTTATGGAAAATGAATATTTTTTTGCCATTTATCTTTTAATTAACATTATATTAACAAGAAATAAAATTTACATGAAATCTCTTTTATTAATTCATAATGAAGTAGATAAAGGAATCAGTTTGCTGGTATGCTTCATGTTTAAGAAAAATAGTGTTTAATGTCTATTAACAGTGGTAGACTTCGCATTTATTTCAAGAAAACTTTAGGAAAGAATATATACATGGGCGGCGTATTCCGTACACCTGTGGTGACTTACTAATAAATATAATGAGAAAGAACACGGAAAATTGCGAACTTGAAATTTAAACAACGGTTGAACAATTCAGATGTCTTTGGAAAGAGGATAAATGAAGCGCAGATGTTAATCGAGTAATTATTGTAGAATTAGAAACTGTTTTTTCATTGAGTTGCGCACTCAGTAAGCTTCTTAGTAAAGCTCTTACTCAGTAAGCTCGATATCTGTAAAGGTTAATTTAAATTTAAAAAAAATGGGAGCATCAATGATTAAAAACTTTTCTTAGAAGCTTTAAGAAGGTTAGAAACAACTTAATCAAAATAAATTCTTATTGAAGGGAACATTTGAGGAATATTATTTCTCAAATTGACAGTACTTGTTCACAAGTTTGAATTATAAGAAAATAATTGAATCGATTATTTTGAAAAGGGTGGAAGTTCGTTAATTACATATTTTGGGAGAGACTAGTGCTGTATTAAAAATACAAAGAGTGGTGGTGTTTTATTATTTTATATGTTAATACACTATTAAACCTTACTAAATATATACATTTTGTAAACACAGATAATCGGTAACATAGAAAAAATATTTTTAACTTGAGGACTTGTATCTTTTTTCGAAATTAATGAAATAATCATATTTATATGGCTTTTTGAGTTTTGTTTTTGAGAAATGCTCACAATTAAGCTTCTTTCTTGCAATTAAACTTTAATCATTTTCATTACTTAAGTTCTACAATGCCATGAGAAGTTTTAGTAGGGCAATTTATTATTAAATAATAATAACAAAAAGTAATCACTAGGAATGTGTGTCAGTAACTTTAAACTGTATAACAGAAATGTCGTACCTACCGAGAGAAATGATGAACAAGCTATAGACAAATGAAGCTGTATATATAACAGGGTTTATAAAAATGTGTGACTTTTGCCCTTTTCAAAATAACCGATTCTATTATTTAATGAATGGTAAACTTTATATTAAAATGAAGCATAAACAAATGATAGTTATTCGTTGCTCGTATATAACAATAGCTATATGTACATAAAAGTATTCTAAACAACATTGCGAAAAAAAATATATTGTGTATGAAAAATGAAATATCGGTTTCTTCAATATAAAGCAATATACAAATATCTTATTCTGTTCAAATAATCAATAGCTTTGAGGACTGAAGATTTTGGCAATATTGTTTCACTTTATTGTTCTTCTATAAAGAAAACACGAAGAGAAAATTTATCCTTTAAAACATTTATAAGACTAAAAATAAAGAAAAGAAGGCCATAACTGCCTTTAAGATTGCCCGAGGTATTTTCAAAATTCATTTCTATTGCATATTTTTTCTCCTTTTGAGAAGAACTTTATTTGCAGGCTGTTAACAAATAAACAAGATGCTACGTAATGTTAAAGTTTACGTTTTAAATTAACTGCAAATGTTTTATTTTATACTTCTTTGTCATAAGAGGTTTGACGCAATACGAGTTAAAAAAAAAAAAAAATCCGTGAAAAAAAAAAAAAACGGAAAATGTACTGGCATCAAAGTTGCAGTCTATACTCTGTTTTGGAATTAATCTGTTTAAAAGATTGAAATTTCCCGATATTCAAGACTGGGAATTTCTGTTTTTAGATATAAATGTGAGTAATTCCGCAAAATTAAATGAAAATCTAATTAATAATTATTGATAGTGATGCATATTTTCACGGCACATGTATTTGTATTCAGTATTATCACATTCATTTTTTATTGCCTTGCCTTCTTCCGTATTCGAATATCGGCACTCGCCATTAGAGGATAGATGATCTGTCCTTTACACCAACTGGCCACATTCAACGACTTGATTATAGGTCGAAACATTAATTACGAAAATTTAACTAAATTGTTTTCTTTTAATTAAAAAGGAACATTTCCACGATTTCCACCATTTACGATTTTCTCTCAAAATCGAGATTTTCCTGTTAAAAAGAAATATATAAAAAAAAATCCCTGACGGCTTGGCCTACAGGCACAGGTAGATTTCGAAGACGCTGACCGTGGGGCGCCTGTTTGTCGGGAATTGTGGAAGAAATGACCTTTTTGCGATGATGCTGCAGTTGGAAACGCCTACTTCGAAACCAAACTAGTTTGCAGGCGGAGCCAGCAAGGAATTTTTTTTTTTTTTTTTTTTTTTTTTTTGCTGTAAGAGTTGGTCCGTTGGTCCTATAAAAAACATGTCAATATAAAATTTTTAGATAATATTAAGAGGATTAATAATAAATTTAAGCGGATTTGAAATCTTGAGAATTGGCGAAGTTATGAATTTTTTTCTTCTAAACCCCCCTTCCCCCCCCCCCCTTAAGGCAATTTTTATTTATATTGAAAATCTGTCATACATAAATTTTCGGCCCTTCTCCTAGAAGTAACAATAACTTCAAACGGATTCGATACGTATCATAATTAAGAAATTATGGGTTTTTTTCTGTTTTCACAAAAAGTCCCCCCATCCCCCCCCCCACCTTGGTTCGATTTTGCCCATTAACGAACTTGACCGAGATTTTATGCCCCTTGATTTTATGTATCAGTTTCGAAAAGATGCGTGAAATGGAACTACCTACTTCGAAAAATAACTTGTTTGCAGGCGGAGCCGGCAGGGATTTTTTTTGTTTTTATTTTTTTTTTTTGCTATAACGGTTGGTCATATAAAAAACTTGTCAATATAAAAGTTTTAGATAGTATTACGAGGATTTATAATAAATTTAAGCGGATTTGAAATCTTGGGAATTGACGAAGTTATAAATTTTTTTCTTCTAAAACCCCCCTTCCATCCCCCCCCCTTAAGGCAATTTTTAATTATATCAAAAATCTATCATACATAAGTTTTTGGTCCTGCTCCTAGAAGTAATAATAACTTTAAACGGATTCGATACGTATCATAATTTAGAAATTATGGTTTTTTTTTCTGTTTTCACAAAAAGCCCCCCCACCGCCCACCCCCCTTGGTTCGATTTTGCCCATTAACGAACTTGACCAAGATTTTATGCCCCTTGATTTTATGTATTAGTTTCGAAAAGATGCAGGAGTTGGAATCGCCTACTTCGAAAAATAACTCGTTTGCAGGCGGCGCCGGTAGGGATTTTTTTTGTTTTTAATTTTTTTTTGCTATAACGGTTGGTCCTATAAAAAACTTGTCAATATAAAAGTTTTAGATAATACTAAGAGGATTAATAATAAATTTACACGGACTTAATATCTTGTGAATTGACGAAGCTATGATTTTTTTCTTCTAAAATCCCCCTTGGGGCCATTTTTAATTATATCAAAAATCTGTCATACATAAATTTTCGGCCCTTTTCCTAGAAGTAATAATAACTTTAAACGGATTATATACGTATAATAATAAAGAAATTATGAGGGTTTTCTGTTTTCACAAAAAGCCCCCCATCCCCCCCCCCCCCCTTGGTTCGATTTTGCCCATTAACGAACTTGACCGAGATTTTATGACCCTTGATTTTATGTATCAGTTTGGAAGAGATTTATGCAGAATTTTTCCAGTTATCGTGGTCAGAAAAAAGTGACATAGATAGATAGATAGATAGATAGATAGATAGATAGATAGATAGATAAACTTTTGAACTGGGGGTGGTTTTGGGTTCTGGGAGTCATGATCGGCGTAGATCTGCAAAAATTTTTCAAAATTTCCAACTTAGGTGAGAATGTAATAGGTAGTATTTCTTACAAAATCTACCTAAAAAATCACCCGTATATGTACGGAATATTTTCACAGTGTAGAGAAAGGGCAAGGTTAAATTTGGCACGAAAAGCAAAATTTTCAAAAATGCTTGACATCTAATATTTGAAGGAAGGGTGCTTTTGGACCTATTATTATTATACAAGGCTATATTACAAGGCTTGTCTCGATTTATCCATGTATTTTTATTCACAGAAACACATACATGACTTCGAAAAATTACGAAAAGTGAGATTCGAACCCACCGCCTGCTCCTGCGCACTCATGCGTTTTCCAAAAGCAGTTTCTGGCAAACTTTATTTATCTTTAAAAACAATGTAATCAGATGAGGTTGATAAATCCATATTAAATATAATTCTCATTTTTTTAATTTTTTACACCACTTAATATATATACATTGAGAGGCAATTTATTTAATATGCACATAAATAAGACATATAATAATGTAATACAAAAATATAACCTATGTCTACACAAAGAATCTATATAAAACTGGACATTTATCATAGCTTAGTTATGAAATTATACTTGCATTATAATTGAAAGTTATTTGGAATATACATCTTTTATTTTTCACATTATTTCATAAAAAAATACTCTCACAAAAATAAATGAATAAATAAATAAAACAGTACTTCTACTGTGCGGGAAGTTCAGTTCACATTAAAAAGAAGTCCTTCTGACCTCTACCGGGAGTAAAAGGTAGCTTTCCTACATATTCTTTTTCTTTTTAATTTAGCTGCTGATATTCGAAAACACCAAACTAAAATGCAAAGAACGCGATTAGAGAGGATTTGTTAATACTGAATTTGAATAAGAAAATCGCCAAATTAGTCAGCTATAGCAAAGTTGGTTTAACCAAAAAATAAATTTTAATTTCGATTTATTTTTGTTTATTTTATCTATATATTTAAAACGCTAAGCGTTTTGTTTCGACAATCCGTGAGAACAAACTACTACATCAAATTACATCATTCTTTTTTTAAATGAAAGATATTTGGTCACAGATTTGTTATCGTACATTCGTTTGTTCGAAAATTTAATTAATTAGCCGTAATCTTAAATTAAAATTTTACTTCTGCTTATGACGTCATAAAGTCGGCAATCGGATTAACGCCCACTGTTGCGACGTACAGAGTTTATTTTCTGAACTCGATGATTGCGAGCATAAAAAATAAATATTAAATATTAAAAGCACGTGACTTTTAGGCCGAATTTTTTAATTTGTATTAAAATATAGTTAAAATGTTTAAGTATTTCGGTAAAAATATTTATCCGTGTGTTTTATAAGCAAATAAAAATTCATATTTACTGTGACGTCACGGAAATATTGTCCATTGGGTTCATTTTATCATTAAGCATTACAACTTCGTTGATGCCATTTTTTTCATTACAATTAAATGCAAAATATATTTTTATTTGTATGCATGGTGCTTAAGCATAAATGTACGTGTGAAAAGTTTGTACCGGTGAAAATGACGTTATGCTTAGCTTGAAATGCATTTTAACATTGATAAAACTAAAAAGAAAAATTTACATGATTGTGTCAACATGGCGTAATATTAACTGATATTTCAATTTTTAATTTTAAAGATTAGAACTGGAGCCTTCATTGGTTGCTTCATCTTGATTGCATACCTTGATTACATGTTACCAATTATTATTTTTAAATTATAGGATTAAGTTATAGGAATTATAGGATTTAAATTATTAAGATTTCCTTTTTTAATAAAAAAATTCACAAAAGTAAAGAATTTCAGGAAAAAAAAAAAAAACTTGAAATAATGATTGTATTTTTAGCTAGAATAAACAATGTAAGGCTAATATTTTATAGGAATTATTTTGGTAGGTTTGTTATAAGTTCATTTAACAGTTCCTTATTAGCGGCAAAGTCTTATTTCTTTCACTGTGAATTTTTCTTTCGATGTCAAAAAATAGTAGTCTACTTTTGGACGTCAACCAAAACACAGTGGCAATATTTAGAAATGTATAACGGTTGTGACAACAAACGGCACTATCGCTTTAGCTTTCATCGCGCTTACATCACTTCTAAATACTAAAAATTTAATTTTTTTACTATATTTTACAATTTCAATTCTTATATCTTCAATTAGAAAAAAAAATTAGCTTTCGATTGAAATTTATTTGAAATCTGCCGCTTAATTTAACGACTTTTAAAATAATTTTCAAGCATGAAATATTTTTCAATTCTATCTCAACAATGACCATCCGTTTGTTTTAATAATGCAAAATAGCCCCTTGATGAGTTGCAACAATTGAAAATAGGTATACCTAACCTTCATGAAAAGTGAAAAAAAAAATAAATAATAGTCATAAGATCAGATTATCCATAAGATAGAGTATTTTGGCGCTAATATAAAATCTGTCAAAAGAAAAAAAAACTATTTTGAGTTTATGAGTAACATAAAATTGATATGTTGAATTCGTTGATGTATATGTTGAATACATCAGCGAATCAGTTGTATACAGAATATGCTATTAGCTGTTATTTATTATTTTTTTAAAGTTCCATTGGATATTTAACTGTATAAGAGACCGACTGTGATGGAAAAGGAATAATCATCCTGATTATGTAAAGGGATAGAAGAAACCATACAAATAAATTACAATTGAAAACATTAAAATTCTGCCTCATCTGCATATTAATTTATTATTTTTAACAAAAATTCTTCATTTTTACATAAAAATTGATTAGCTTAAAACAATGGATGAGTTTTAGAAGATATGGATTTGAAACGAACAATGATTAAAGAGGACATTTTAAAACTTTTAATTTAAACATTTTAAAACTTTTTTTGACGTCGAATTTCAACGGTGCCTTTGGGCAGATGCAATACATATGCGCATAGGAGCTCATTCGATTGCATTATCACAGAGGGGGGGGGGGGTTGCTTATACTATGTTCTTTTATGTACTGAATATGAGATGAAAGTAGGAAATTTGTATGATACTTTATGATAGGACTATTTGTATGATACTTTATATGTCAGGTCCATGACCTTTTTTTTTTTTTTTCCTTTGTCGTAGGGAATATGGTGGTAATGTCAAACTGATTTGCATTACACATTTGTTTACGGAGTGTTCATTTGGAGTTTGCATCGGAAATAGCATTTCACTGGGGGGGGGGGGGGGTTAAAATAAAATATTTGAAAGACTGTTTCATACGAAGCCCTACTTAAATAATAAAGGAGCTCATTTTACTGATTTACTGATATTGTTATAGTATTCTTTTCCGTAACGTTTTGACGGGTTCCATCTAGTTTAGTTTTAAATTTTTTAGTAGTCGACATTTTTAAACAAGATATCGGTTTATAAATACGAGTGCTATCGTATGACAAAGATCAGTTATATATATCTATACATCTATTCTATTTATATATATATATATATATATATATATATATATATATATAAATCAACATTTGAACGGATGGGGTATGGGGATCATGATCTGTGAAAATATACCAATTTTTTTCCGCAATTGCTTTTCTCCGAACGGCTGCAATAGGACGCTTTTTACTTTTTGTAAAGACAGCTACCTAAAAAATAAATTGAAACCCAGAGACGCAATCCAGTCAAAAATACAAGGTGTCTCACTTCAATCGAGATCTCGATTTTCTTTCTTAATTTTAATAGAAATGAAGATATTGCAATGATATTTTCGTCGGGAACGAATTTATTTTGTTTTCTTGAAATGTTTGACATAATGAAAGTGAAGGAAATGGTCACTATTTTCGTTCAAAGAACACCTAGGTAGACGTTACATAATTAAAAATGTAAATGGCAAGCACATAGATGTTCTTCACCAAATTAAAGAGCACTTTCAGCACATTCCGTGATGTCATTACAATTAAAATCAAACAAAGATATTCTCTTAAAAAATTCGATAAAATTTCATCATTATTACCGAAGTTATGCTGTGATACGATCACATTCGTATGTTTCACTCTTTTTGCTTACCCATCATACGTTGTATAGGATAAGTCTTGTAATCGTTTTAAAAATCGAAAAAAAAAATTTGGCGGATTTACACGTTTCAGACACTGGAGATTCTGAAAAACATAATTTTAGAAAAAAAAATTGCCGTCCGTCTGTCTGTGTGTCTGTATGTGTGTCTGTAAACGCTCTATCTCCCGAACAAATTGAGATAGAGACTTGAAATTTAGTATGTACTTAGTATGTAACAATAGAAAGAAGCTACTTATTGAATTTTAGTAACCTCGATTATCCGGAACTATTTTTTTCGGACGCTTGAAATATTCGTTCTAAAAGATATATGAAAATTTTCGATTTTTTTTTTAATTAAGGAGTGAATATAAAAGACAACAAAAAACATATATTTTGCATTAAGAATGAAGTCTATCGGATAATTAGTTGCCGAGATATTTATAATCACATTTTCCACACTCTGCGATTTTTCATGGCCCTGTATTATATTCGAATTTCAATTCAAAGATATATTTTTATTAGTAAAGAGACGCTTACTTCGACGCAGTAAACTGTTAGTTAATATAATTATCATTTTTAGAGTTATAAGGAAGTTTCTCTTACGGAATTCAGTAATAGAGCATTTAAAGTTTATGACCTCACCAAGCCGGGATTTTATTCGAATTGCAATTCATTTTATAAATAGCTTACACATGTTTTATTTTCGTATTTCATATTATGCATGTCCATGATGGGTAAGTATTACAGTAGCCCCCCCAACGACTAGTTTATTATAAACATCCTGTATACAAATATTTCTATGTATTTATCAATATTCATAATATTTTGAAAGGTATTGATAAAAAACAAAAAATAAAAAATAAAAAAAAACAGCAACAAGACAAAAAAAAAACTAAGTATGAGAAAAGGAAATATCAGATTCTTCAATATAAAGCAATACACAAAGAGCATATTCAGTTCAAAGAAATCAATGGCTTTGAGGTCTGAAGATTTTGGAAATACTGTTTCACTTTATTGCTCTTCTAGAAGAAAAATAGAAAGAGACGATTTATTCTTAAAAACTGTTTCTACACACATACTAAACAAAAATAAACGCTATATCAGCATTTAAGATTGCCCGAAGTATTTTCAAAGTCATTCCGATTTCATTATTTTTTTCTTTTAAAAAGAACTTTGTATGCTGTTAACGAACAAACAAGATGCTACTTATAGCTAAAGTTTAAGTTTTAAATTAACTGAAAATATTTTTTAAACTATGTTTGTTCGCATCACCTTTTCAATTCTGTAAAGTTTGTCTAGAATTACTTTTCTGAAGTTATTTTTTTTTTCTTTACAGAAGACGAAATGTTATTATTATTTCGGCTAAATTGCTTTAAAGGGAATTTGTGTAACAGATATATTGGACTTGGTGTATAACGAACAGTTATTCTGCAAAGAATTTTTTTATAATTTACATTATTTCACAGCGGCATGTATTAAAAAAGTAGTACTTTTATTATGTGTGAAGTATTTATTTAAATAGGCTTTAGAAAAAAAAAGAAAAAAAGAAAGAAAGAAAACCTGTTCGGGCATTCTATTATTCAGTCAAAAATACAAACTGTATCACTTGAATCCGAAGCTGGATTTCTTTCAAAATTTTAATAATAGTAATGAAGATATTGAAGTGATATCTTCGATAGTAACAGATTTACTTTGTTTTCGACGAAATTGTTCAAACCATAAATCAGCTGTAAGTGGTCCCCATTTACATTCATATAACATCGAACTAGAAGCTCATAATTCAGAATGTAGCTGGTAGTATATAGGTATCTCTCTGTTCTAAAATAATGTAACTAATGCCTTCCACCGCTGCTACTGTAAATTAATTTATCGTGACCTTTTGACTTTCTCGGGTCATAATAATAAAAAAACCTATTACGTATAAAAACATGAAAACTGGTAGTTTTATACAGAAATGTATGATAAACACACTGAAGCAGACAGTTTTTAAACCAAAAAATTGTTTCAAACGCTATGTAATATTGAAATGGGTCAAAATAGTTTAGTTAAAAAGGTTATAAAAAATCAATAACTATGCATATCAATTTAACCATCCTTTGCAGGCGCATACTTGAATAGATTGTCGTGTGCAGTGTGCAATAATTTTAAAAATTTGTCTAATTGTTTTCTTGAAAATTTTATTATCTAAACAGAAATTTTATTCATAGTTTGAAATAGCTCTTTTTAGCTACTCTACGCTTATTTCAAAAAGCTCAAATAGTAATACTATTTATAAACACTTTTCAACTGAAAAATATATTTACACGTGAATTTTAAAAAAGAAAGAAAATTTAACAATTTAATATAAATTAAGAAAACTTAATAGTTTAATAATTAAACTATTACGCGTGAAAAAGTATTCAATGGAGACAATTACATCATATTTAAAATCATTTTCTTATAGCGTTTCTAAACACTAAATTTTTAATTATAATTTATATTTACAAGTGAATACTCAAAAAGAAAGAAAACTTTCAAATTATTAAAATGTTGTGTGCTTACATTATTTAATGCTGAAAATTACGTCATATTTAAAACGGTGTATTTAAAATGTCATTTAAAACGATTTTCTTATAGTATCTAAAAGAGAACATTTCTTCTAAAGGTTATAAATTGCGGTAGGCAGCGACATTTCTTATTTGATTTTCATATGGGATTTTCCGTTGATATTTCTTAATCACGAAAACTGTCGTCAGCTGTCAAGACAACTCAACAGTGGATGTAGCCTTGGGCACCGGAAAATCCCCACAATCAAAGAGAAATGAATGGAAACTGGAATACAGAAGAACGTCACTGGTCAGGATAGTATAATTTAATTTTCTGTAATAAGGTATTCTTTTTAAAACAGAAAATTAGCGTGTTTTTGGAGCCTCAGGGGTCGGGACGGAGGTTGGCAAACGTAGTTCGTAGGATTGCTGAGTTCCTAGTTAATAAAAAAAGAGGGGCACTTGCGGAGCGTCACATATTTACACAAAACAAAGTCATTACATTTCAAATTTAATGCCGCTAAAATATTTTCAAATATCAAACAAAATGTCGGAAAAGATATTCATTATTGTCAAAGTAAGAAATGAAAATCCGGGCACAGCTTGAAGTGTGTCTCCCTTTGTTTGACTGAATAACTAAATTACCATCTTGGTTTTCAATAAACGATATATTTTGGTGGGGCCTTCTCTGTACCACCACTTTTTGTCTAATTTTTTTTTATAAACATCTTATATAAAAATATCTGTATGTGTATTTTCATATTCACAGATTGAAAAACGTACCAAACAGTAAAAATAAAATAAAAGTATAGTATAGTAGTAGTATGGTATAGTAAATACTAGCATAGTAAAATAATAATATAAAAAAATGAAATATCAGTTTCTTCAACATAAAGCAATACTCAACAAAAAGCATTACTCTGTTCAAAGAAATCAATGACTTTGAGAGCTAAGGATTTTGGAAATAATATTTTACTTTATAGTCCTTCTACGAAGAAAACACAAAGAGTTGACTTATGCTTCAATACTGATTTTAGACGAAAAAAGAAATGCAATAACTGCCTTTACGGTTGCCCGAGGTATTTTCAAAAGTCATTTCGATTTCATCTTTTCTTTTAAAAATAATTTTATTGGTATATTGTTCACGAAAAATCAAGATGAAACGTATTATAAAAGGTATATAGTTTTAAGTAGACAATAAATTTTAAAACTATGATTTCTCCTAATATTTAGAATTATCTTTTCATCTAAAAATAGGTTTTTAATAAATGAATTTTTCGCGGCATCATTTTTAAAGTTTACATTTATAAACGAATCAGAGTGTTATTATTTACCGTCTGTTTTATCTTTTCTGAAATTTTGTAATCAGTAAGCTAGAATTATAGCATATGCGGAAATTACTCGAAAAAGCACTTTTCAGAATTCACGTTTATTTTATAGAAAAATGATCTTATTTTCCCTTATAAAAATTATTTTTATTATGCCTAAAATGCGGCAATTACATCGAAATTTAAAGACAGTTCCCGATTCATTACCAATATATAAAGATTTTATGTCATTCGTCAATTTAATAATCCAACATTTATTTTTATTGTATTTTTTAAACTTATTATTTTTTAAGGAAAAAAATGAAAGTGTACAGTTAATTAAAAAATATATAAAACCGCCTAAAAGAATTATTTTCTACTTTATAGCATTAATATTTATATATTTACCGTCAGCTCACAGTGCACAGTAAGGATATTTTTGTCACACCCCTTTATTGTTACCCATTAATCCATTTAAGCCTCATATATAAATTGTCATAATACCAAGATTTTTTATATGCCCTATAGTGGAAAAAAACTGTATACCATACGATGACTATTTTTAACATAATGTAGAACTATTTACCTTAACAACATATTCAAGTTCCCGATGATAGACTAATTTCTACAAAAGTTAAGGGAATAAAGAGAAAAGAGAAAAAAGAGTAAAAAAGACAAGGATACCATTATTGGATCCTAAATAAATGTATACGGGTTCACCGCGAAAATGAGCCCTTTCCACCAAAAAAAAAAAAAAAAAAAAAAAAAAAAAGGAATTATAAAAATCGGAGTACATTTTCAAAATATCTGTGCGTAGACAAACTCTAATAAATTCATGTTAAGAGAATTAAACAAAACAAGTTGGAAATTGTACGTTAAACGCAACAAATGGGGTGCGTTCGTACTATAACTAGTTTTACAATGCAATCAAAACATCATTATTATTTCAGCGAAATGAATTATATCGTCTGTTATGAACTAAATCAGCATGCCTCTTATTACGTATGCCACATTTACAAAAGCGATTTTTTTCAACACCAGTTAGCGCTGCAAAATTCACCATGGAGATCTTGCTTTATGATTGGTTACCTCCATGTTTTAATATTTTTATGACCCACGATTAACGAAACTCTTGTGTTTATTTACTTTAGTGGATTGAGATATTGAGCTGTCAACCTAAATTCAATTGAAGTTATCTCAGAATCTATGCATATTTGAAAGTAACTCATCTCTCAAACAAATATTTCTTTCTAACAATGTAACTTTTATGTCAATTTTATCCGAAAAATTATTTTTAATAAAAATAGCCGCCTGGCCTATGAAAAAAGAAGTGGTCGTATTTGTTTTCCTCAGTCACATGAATTGCGTTTTTATTATATAGATTTAATAGAATGAATAATACTTTTATTAATATCTTTTTAAGTTTTGATTCGATTTTCATAAAATTTGAAACGACTCGACAAAATTCTGCAACGATTATATATATTAAATTTCAAACCATTGGATAATTTTGGTTTTTAATTTGGGTTGGGTAATTTTTACGCTGTTACTTGCGGATGGGCCAGACGACGATTATAGGTTTTACGTATTTATATAATTACGAACGCACCTATAAAGGGTATATAAGACATTTTCTACTAGTACACTGCCTTAGAGAAAATAGAAACCTTATATGGAAGTCTAACATCAACGTTTATACCAAGGGGCAACATTTTCTCGGGGCAGACCAAATTTTACAGGGTGACAAGAAATAACTTGGACGGAGTTTCAAACCAAACATCTATAACTATCACTAATGTTATAAAGTTATTGTCATAGGGAATTGATTCTAGAAAGCTACTAAACAGGTGTAAGTAAGTTAGTTGTGATAACCATTGTGGTTAACAAACGATCTGACATACTTGAATTACATATGGAAGAAATGAAACAATGTGAAATTGTTCAACGATTGAATGTGCCTAAGCAGACGGTTTCATACACAATCAAAAGGTTTAAAGAACTCGGACATGATGGTGACATGCCAGGAAAAAGGAAGAATGCGCACAGTTAACCCATCAAGAAACCTGGTAGTTATCAAAACTCGAGTTCAACGAAATGCTAGAATTTCAATGAGAAAGGTTGCTAGAGAGATGAAGATCAACAGAGAAATCGCACGTTTGATGGCAAGAGTAGAGCTTGGTCTTCACCCTTACAAAATTAAAAAGAGGCTCAAAAGCTAACAGCGGAGAACAAACGCACAAGACTTCAAAGGTGCAAAGAACTGTTAAAGTGGGCTGCAGGTGATCGATGGCAAACATTTGTCTTCCCAGATGAGAAACTGTTTTCGATTGAACAAGCTCACAGTAGCCATGATGATAGAGTTTTTTCGGCAAAAGCACCTGGAGCTTCTTGCATTGTTGAACGGCGTTAATGACCCCAATCTGTAATGGTTTGGGGTGGGATATGTGCTAGTGGGAAAACACCACTTGTTTTTGTTGATCAAAGGATAAATATTAATCAATAAACATATCGCAAACTCATTTTGGAAGATGTTGTCTTACCTTGGTCATAAAAGTTCTTTGGAAACAAAAGATGGATCTTCCAACAGGATTCCGCACCTGCACACAGAGTTAAAGGCACTCAGGATTGGTGGAAGGCACATTTTCCTGATTTCATTGTAGTTCAAGAATGTTCACCGTATTCCCCAGATTTGAATCCAATGGATTATTCTGTTTGGTCCATCTTGGAGACAAGGGTCTGTTCTAAACCTCATAAAACTTCGGCATCCCTAAAGAAATCCTTATGCAAGGAATGGGATAAAATATCAGTAAGTGAGTTGCGGCCCATGAAAAAAATTTTGTGACATGTTTAAAGCTCTGTATTAAAGCTAAAGGTAGCCACTTTGAAAATTTTTAAATATATTAGACGAAATAATGTATTCATATTTATTTTGAAGTTTGGTCGTAATATTTTCATTAGCATTAAAGTTATAATGTATCATGTGTGTCCAAATTATTTCTTGTCACCCTGTAAAATCAAAATTATTTTTTGGGGCCGCAGATTTTTTAAAAATAATTTATGTACCCCAAAAATTTTCCCACAGCTGGTGGGTAAAAAGAAACGCCCAATGCAAAAATAGGAGTAAAAATATGACTTTAAACAGATATGTTGTAAAATTCAAGTCGGGCGTTCATTTGATGTTCATGAGATGTGACTCTAGGAAGAAAACTGTATAATACGAAAAACGTCATTGAAACTTTAGAAATAGTGGATATTCGATAATGTATTGAACTTTTCTAACTGACCACTTTTCGGTACCTCAATAAGAATACTGTAGGTAGACAGTGCTCAGGCGCAAGGCGACAAGCGCATAGGCATTTCACTGTTCAATAATCTCTACTAACGCATCGATTACCGGTAGAAAACTCCCAAACATTTTCGTATCATGCACCAAATAGAGTTGCTACTCCAGTGCTTACTTAGAATTTTATAAAATGTTATAAACATATTTTAATTTAATAACTTGACTTATCTGATAGCATGCGACAAAGAGAGAATGTGAAAAAAATAAGAATTTATTAATGAGGCACTTGTCATTGTTTGCCAGAACAAAGTGTATCCAAGTCAACTTCGACTGATGTCGTTTCGACGCGCAACGAATTTTGTAGATGTTCATCTGTGATTTTAGATCTCATTCGGGACTTAAAAGACTACATACTGCTAAAATGTTTGTTCGCACACGTATGTGTTTCAAAATAATAAACACATAAATATAAACTGCTGTTAGTATTTATTTTTGTCCAAAACAGTGTTGTAAAATTTCACCGATACAGCCTGTTGAAACTACTTCTTCAATTATAAATCACTTTGTAATCCACAATATTCCGTGTGTAAATATCAGTTGAAAATGGTGTAGGAAAATTAGGAAAAATGTGAGCGGAGCGACTTGAAGTATTCGAATCTATTTTCTAATTCAAGTGTGAGATCTAAAATCATAATAGAGTATCTGCTAAAATAATTAACTTCCGATTGAGGAGACAATATAGGAAAATGAATAAGTTCATTTGCACGCAGTTGCTTTTCGCAAAGTCCAATTTAAAATGCAGATATCGGCTCATACATTTCGTTTATCAATTGGTACTTCCCTCGTGATGCTTATTCAGTTCTGTAGATGGCCAATGATATCGACTGTAAATGCGAAATCACAAAGGTAGTGTTGATCTGCTAACTCGGGTAAATTTTCGATTTACATTCAAATAATAATTTAATTTCGTGTTTCATATCGTACACTCTTTTCAACATTTGAGCACGGCTTAGCCACCTTACTTTTGGATAATGTGTTATGTCACAGTATTCTGAATCTCAGGATTTCCATTTTTTCTTTTACATTGACGGTTATGTGAACCCCTTTATTTAATATAATTCACTGCTTCAATGACCACCTTCGTATCATGGTCAATCTTGAGCAACTTTGAACCCAGATACTAATGATAAATAATGAAAAGAAAATTAATCATCAATAGATTGCCCTCTTTTCAAACTTCATCTTTAATTAATTTCACTAAGCCTTCGTCTTTTCAAACCATTTCTAGTGCTCCATCACTTGTAATATACGGAAAATTATAGAATTTCAGTACAAGTCAGTTTAATGTTATTGTAACTGATTCTATCAAATCTCGGAACTTTGTAGTTCCTTTGAGTGGAGTAGTTCATTGTAGTTCCTTTTCTGTTAATTCTTCTGTTTCATTAAACTACTCATCAACAATTATTTTTGGAGCTGTGTCAGTCACATTTGTGTTTTCATTCAGTGCAACAGAGTAAGTAATACTAGAATTTTGACGAACGTCTTTCAATCTCATTCACACGCCTACTTGTTGTTTGTCGAGACGAACTTACTTTTTCCTAAAATATGTTTTTTTTTTGGATATATTGTTTTCGATACGCTTCCCAAATGTGTTGTTTGTTGTTTGAATCTGGGTTCAAACAGCAAACATTTCTTAAAAAATTGAACCTCTGAATATGCTTTTTTCTTTCTTTGCTATTATGTTTGCATCTAAATAAATTACTTTTACAAAATATGTTTATTTTGAAGCCATTTTCAGAAATACAGTTTGTTCATCGCTAACTTTCTTTCAATTCAGTTACTTTATCTTTCCTACTTTGTCCAATATAATAGTCAAAATTCTTTAAATGTTTAGTATTCTAATGTCTCTTAATAATGTATTATTTCGTCACAGATATCGATTCTTTGCATATCAAACATATGGGTTTCGTTTCCCCAAAATTCCACAAAAAAGTAACGTATTGTTCACTTTTCTTGAAATATTTTTAATTAATATTAAATTTTACTTTAGTTGGGCCCTTTTTTGACAAGATTTTATGAATACTAATTATCTGTACGTATCTGCTTACGAGTGTTAATGCGTAACTCTATCCAGCGTCATATATTTGCGATACGGTTTTTTCTTTCATAGGGATTGTGCGGTATTATGCGAATTTTACCCTTTCGGAAACTGTGACACGTTAAGAATTCTTCTATTTATTATCATGGGTATTTTTCAGCTCCGCAACATTTTCATAAAACTGTTGCAGCTCCCTATATTTCCATGTTTTGAACTCTGCACGAAAGATGAGGAAAGGGTAAACTGTTCCGGTAATGACGATGTAGAGAATGTACCACAGAGGTAAACCGGTAGGGTGTGAAGGTAAGAAAACTGACTTACCATTTACGAACAATTGACGTAATAAAAAATTCAAAGTGAAGCATATGTTATTTTGTTTAACGTTCAAATCAACTGTTATATGTCTAATTTGCTCTACAAAAAGAAATGAGAAGCTTTAATAGCCACGCCGGAGGGCGCGTGGTGCCGATGGGGTTCCGACTTCACGAAGTGTACTCAAAACTTCGTTCAAAGTCATGACGGATTTCTATCGAGCACCCAGCATTAAGTCGAAGTGAAAGGTGCGCGAGAAATTAATCCAGGTTTCTTTGATTGTAGTTTTTTAGTGCTGTGAAAACTTTGATTTACAAATAAAATTATCGCATCGCTACATAATTATATTTTTATGACATTGGTAGGCAAATTTACAAATTTCATCTTTCGTTTTCAATTCATATATTTTCCTTTCAAAAATGTTAAATTTTAAGAATTCTTGCGATTATGGAAAAAAGATGCCGGGCAGTAAGAAAATGTTTAACAGGACGCGGGTTGAGCAATGAGCATCCCTCTTCTATAGGCTGATGAAGTGAAGTTGCGTGTGGAATTTGTTTTCAAAAGACTATCTACTCAAGTGACAGGGTTACAACAAGTTCATCTAGCCAGGGATATTGTTATACACAACACAGCTATAGTGACATTCAATTATAATGTTCCACAAATTTTAACTTTTATAGAAATCATTTTTTATTTCCTTATTCCTTAAAACTATTCTTTTAAATTTATTTTTAAATGAACAATTTTTAAACAATATAATTGAAGATGTTCATAAATCTTCATTGATTGACATTTTCTTTTCGCTGCCAGTTGAGAAAAAATCCAGTGATTTAAAAAAAAATGTATCTTAAACAAATCACAATGACTGATTTAATTTTGCGCGTTATTTTCTTATAAGTTATTGCTTTAAAATTAATATACAAAATATTAAAATTTATCAACAATAAATAAAGGATTGAAGTGTCCACATTTTTTTCTTTACGCATAGTGTATGTCAGAAATATGCGGTAAGTTATAGAAAATAATATATTTTTTTAAATATTGTACTAAAATAGGTATGGCTGAAAATGAACAAATGATATTTTAATACCGAAAAGCTCCGAAATTTAATAAAATTAACGTATTAAAAGTCTGGAATTTTTGGTCCTAGATGAAGGGTATTTTTACTATTTCACTTGTCGAAACATCGAGAAAAATTTTCTACATATAAATTATAGGACACGAAGATCTCATAAAATATTAACAACGTATAACTTTTTGAAAATTTATAGCAGGACTATTTCATCAAAGTAAGCTTTATTTCTAGCTTATTTTGAACACTTTTGCAATTTATTTTTCCATGTATCTTCAACAGGTAAAATTTTAAACTGGTTTTAATCTTTGAAGGGTATCCTATATTTTTATATAGTGTTAGCGACAGTCAAGCTTTCCACACATGCCATGACTGTTAAATATTGTTTGTAAAAAAATATTTTGAATTTCAACCTTTTCTTCGGAAATATCTCATATAGACAGCTTTTCTATTTAAAATATCACATTCAGGAATATACTAAAAATGGTCTAAAAATTATTCAAAGAATATTTTAAATAATACAACGGTTAACGTGAAAACTTGTGAAGAGATAGAATAGAATATGAATACAATATTTACTTTGACCTGTTTTAAATTTTCAAAAGAATTATAAGCTCTACTCTCAAATGCAACTCTCCTCCCTCCTATACGATACTCAAAATATTAGTTTTTGAATAATCAAAATGATAGCTTTTCAATATTGTAACATTTAAAATAATACTTCCGTTTTTTAAACAATTAAATGTATATGCAGAAATGTTTCTATTGCGACATATGGGCCAAAATCTCACAAGTGTGACTTTTGGCAGCTGATTTTCTGCTGATACCTGAATTTTAAGTCTCATAGTATGCTCAATTTTAATTTTAATAATTACTGATAGATTGCAGAATAATAAATTGTAGATGGACACAAACATTTTTGTAAAATAAATATGATATGGCAGTTTTTATCAGAAAAAACACAAATTGTAAGGGACAGAAGTGGCAGGAACAGTAGTGACATTTTTATCGATTTTGCCACTTTAGTTAAAAAGAACATTTTTGGAATGTTGTATGCACTATTTTCAAAAAACATATCAAACCTACTATAAAATGGCTAGAAATTGGTTAATATATAAGTATGAATATTTAAATTAACAATGGGGATAGTAGTGAGGGTTAATAAAGGTACGTGTCATCCTTTTCAATCCAGAAAATCTTCTTTATGAACAAACAGCAAACAAAGGCGACGTTTTAATAACAACATGTGCTCCGCTGCTGTAAACAATAATGCAAATGACTGTAAACTGTCATCTTGTAGAAATACAAGGAAATTCATACACTGGGACGGTCGTGATCAAAAGAGTTAGAGATACACAAGATTTATCCCTACAAAAACAAATATTACACATTTCTCTTATATAAAAAGTGTATGAATATGATCCTTTATATTCATATTTATAATAAATGCATTGATTTTTCAAAAATTTTTAATGATTTTTGTTTGTTGATGGTTTTAATGATCAAGCTATGGGTTGAGGACAGGGGACAGTACTAACTTTTGAGATATTTAAATTCATTTTAACGATTAAAAATCAGGTTTTCAGAGTAGAACTAACATAATATTGTAGAACAGTCATGGAGAAACATTTATACATTAAATGAATGTAAGTTAAATGTAAAGTTAAATGTAATTTAATGTAAGTAAAATTAAATGAATGTTTACATTAAAGAATTTATAATGCAAAGAAATACAGAGATATATACTTGGGACTGAGAAATCACATTTATGAGCTTTTAGCCCATATATACCCGAGTCGTGATTCAACCAGGTCTTATACATCATATAAAAACATTTTTTATAATATTCTTTTTATTTTTTAATTTAAAACGAATACGTTACAACCAGGTTAGTGAATAATATTCTTTGTGCACCAGAAATAGCTCAATGAAAACAATTTGTTCACTTTTTATTTTAAATTTAAATTACTCTTTCTTTTTTTGTTATCAAATTATTTTTCCAATTATTAAATGAGATAGCTTTCTTTTATTTGAATAGTATAGAGTATATAATTACTTAACAGATAAAGTTACATTTTTTAATTTATTTAAAAGTAATTAACAAACTCCGAAAGAATTGTAGATTATGTTAAATATTTTTTTGAATGTTACATACTAAACAGGATAACAAAATCTGCAGTATCACAATTCAAATCAATGTTGTGAACATAAGAAAACATTTATTTATATTTTTTAGATAAATTCGTAATTATTGATAATGTATAAATCAATATCTAAGAACTGAAAAAAAGTTGTATTAATCTAAATAAACAGACTTTTTAATTTTAAACCAGAGGAGAAAAAACCTAACAGCATATACATATTTCTTTCTCAAAGCTGTCCTTCTTCAACAAAACTGTAAAAGAAAAAAATCCCTGACTCAGCCTACAGGCACAAGTAGATTTCGAAGACGCAGACCGTGGGGCGCCTGTTTGTTTGGAATTGAGGAAGAAAAGACCTTTTTGCTCTGATGCGGAGTTGGAACCGCCCACTTCGAAACCTAACTTATTTGCAGTCGGAGCCAGCAGGGATTTTTATTGTTTTTTTTTCTATAAGGGTTGGTCTTATAAAAAACTTGTAAATATAAAAGTTTTAGATAATATTAAGAGGATTTAAAATACATTTAAGCGGATTTGATATCTTGTGAATTGATAAAGTTATGATTTTTTTTCTTCTGAACCTCCCCCCCTCCCGCTTGCGGCCTTTTTTAATGATATCAAAAATCTGTCATACATAAATTTTCGGCCATTTACCTAGAAGTAATAATAACTTTCAACGGATTCGATACGTATCATCATTAAGAAATTATGTTTTTTTTTCTGTTTTTACAAAAAATCCCCACATTCCCCTCCCCCTTGGTTCGATTTTGCCCATTAACGAACTTGACCAAGATTTTATGCCCCTTGATTTTATGTATCAGCTTGGAAGAGATTTGTGCATAATTATTGACGTTATCGTGTCCATAATAAAGTGACATAGATAGATTAGATAGATAAAGTTTTGAACTGGGGGTGGTTTTTCGTTCTGGGAGTCATAATCGGCGTAGATCAGCAAATTTTTTTCAAAAATTCCAACAGGTGAGAATGCAATATGTAGTATTTCTTACGAAATCTACCTAAAAGTGAAGAGGAATTGGCAAGTATGTTTCACTCAAAGTTACATTTTTTATTTTATTTTTTTTTAAAAATTAACAAATTCCGAAAGACTTTTAGATTATGTTAAATCTCTTTTTGAATGTTATATACTAAAAAGGATAACAAAATGTGTAGTATCAAAATTCAAATCAATGCTTTGAACATAGGAAAACACGTATTTAAATATATTTTAGATAAATTCGTAATTATTTATAAAGTATGGATAATAATCTAAGAAGAAAAAAAAGTTGTATTAATCTAAATAAATAGACATTTTAATTTTAAACAAGTGTAGATAAAACATACACCTTTCTTTACTCCTGCACTCATTATTTTATTAAATTCATTTTGATATTTTAAAGATCAATTATTTCGTTATAGAAATTTCAGAAATTAAATATTAAATTGTTAAATTTTGCATATAATATATCAGGTTTAGTTTTTAGAAAGTTTAAATTTATAAGTCCTGCGTTAGTATAGTTTAATTCGTTTCATGCCACTTGTATTTAAAACACTAAACATGTTTAAACTAAAAATGTTCAAATTGCAATTTTAAACATCAGAATTAATATCAGAATTAATTACTATCGAATTTGTACTTCACATTAAGTATTCCGGTGAGGATTTATATTTTAATAAATCTGAATTACTAAATATTTTATCTATGATTAATTCCACTAATTTATCATTAATACGTCGGAACTTTATTTTTTTAAAGAATCATTTCATACAAAGTACGAAATTATTTCCATCATACATAGTTAAATGGTTGAAAGAGGTTCAAACATTGAGAAACGTACATCAATTCGGCCACAAATGTTACGGAAAACTGAATTTGTAACGGAAATTGAAGCCAACTAAAAACTATAATTAAGTTCGTCCAAACTAATACGTCTCTCATAGTAAAATATAATTAGAAATTGAAGTGTCGACCTATTAGAATATTTTATTCACATTTTAGATAAAAATTTTATTTTAAATGTTGAGCATTTTTGTATTAATAATATATTATGTCGTATATACTTGTGTCTAAATGTCGTACACACACACACAGATGTATAATAATGTTCTATTCTTAAAAGAAAATTGTTAACTTTTATTAATTGCATTATTTAGACCATTTACATAATATATTCAATATATTTTAAATTTAAAAATAATATTTATAACAAATGTATTTTTAAAGAACATTTAATATTTTGCTGGAGACATTAGAAAATATAAAATAAGAAATTTCTAAATTTTGCATGAAATATATAATGTTTACAGAAAAATTAAACTGAGAAATTAAGGGTTAGTATAATATATTTTATACTACTAGTACTTAAATTATTAAGAATGATTTAAAATACAAATTTAAAAATTTAGTTTAATATTTCGGAATTTAGTTATATCGACATTCTGTACATAAATATATGTGTTGAGGTATAGTTTTATATTTAAATAATTCATTCATTATTGACTGTAGTGAATAAACACTAATATGTGCGACATTATAACTTATTGAAGAACGTTTCCATATTAAGTATCACATTCTTTTTAAAATGCATAAATAAATTGTCAACAGAGATTCAAAAATGGAAAAATTTAAATCAATTATGTGCGAAAAGTTCCGTGAAATGAAATTTCTAACGTTAAATGCAGTGAAGCTGTAATTTAATTAGTCAAAATATAAATTCAAATACATATATAATGCGATATTTAAATGTCGACCGATTAGATTTTTTTCACATTTTAGATGATAATTTGACTTTAAATGTTTAAAATTTTTATATTAAGAAAAGGAGATTAATGGTGGTAATATTTAAATTGTAAAATTCCGTTTAATTTCGCTGATGTGTTGTAAATGATTGGTGAAATACTTTTTAAAATTTTAATTATTCATACCACATGAATACCAATTAAAAATAAATTAAGTCAGTAAAAATACTAAATATTACTAAAGGAAGTTATAATAGGATTATATTTTCCTGAGAATTGAAGTATAGATTTTTTTAAAGCACAGTAAATAAATTTAATTTATTGTCTGGCTATAAAGGTGCTCCTTCTGTTAAATAAAAATTTTGAACAATGCTAATTGGAACAATGAAATTTAGTAATAAAAGGACATTTCATTTAAATATTTAATTTCGCTTGCGGTTTAATGTGCACACACACACGTTTGATAAAGTTTTGTTTTTTAATATACTTGTTAAATTTCACTCATTGCATCATACAGATTATTTGTATACAATAAATATATATTTATATTCAATTTCTTCCCAGAACAAAAGGAAGTAAATAAATGACCTGTTTCTCAATACACAATACAAAATTTGTTAATTTTACAGGAAAAGACGGCCAGTCAGGACGCCAGTCAAATACTTTATTTTACGAAAACAAACTGTATTCATTAAAACCTTTTTGTTACTTTAGCGGATTTCTCCCGTAAACTAAACCGTTTACAGATTTCCTCTGAAATATAATCTGTATTTATTACGAACTTTGTGTAATTTTAGACGATTTTGCTTGTAAAATACATTTTTTGATAAACATTGTGCATTTATGGCTGATAGTTGTTTTGCTGTAAATTCAACAGGTTTTATACAGTATATATATATATATATATATATATATATACATACAATGTAAAATATATAGTAAGTATATACATATATATATATTATCTTTTTGTATTCAATAATATTTTACTTATTGCATCAGGATATTCTTTTGGGAATGACTGATTGGTAAAATATTCTGTTAATTACATGAAAAAAAAATAAGGAATTGATAAATTTACATGAATGTAACAGATTTTGTTTAACGGAAAACATTTCATTGATAAGTATTGCGATAGGATAAACAGTTTCATGCAAATAGTATATAAAATATTAACCATGTTTTAAAATGCAAATTATAAAACTAAAGTTTCAAGGTTTAGAATTAAATTATATCAAATATTTGTGCACCAAAATAGGTATTCACATGAACTTTCATATTTTAATAAATCTGAATTAATAAATATTGATTCAGAATTCATTCCAATGATTAAATATAATAAATCAGACCTTTTAATACTTAAAAACAAATCTTTTCATCCAAAGTTCAATACTCTTTTCATTATGCATTGTTAAACAGTTGATAGAAATTAAATCTTTGATAAATTTAACTAACTTAGTCGATAAATGTTCTATGAAACTGAATTTGAAATAAAAATTGAAGCTTACTGAAAACTGTAATTTAATTCGTCTAAAGTAACACACGTTTCCTCCCCCCTTTCACCCCCAGCCTCTCCTCCCCAAAAGCAGATAAAATGCAATAAGAGGCTCCAGTGCCGATTGTTTAAAATACTTTTTTCCCATTTTAGACGCAATTTTTGTATTCAATGTGTAATATTTTTATATTAATACAATTAAATTTTTGCTTACAATGAATAAGGGAAAAAAATCATTTATTTTGTAATATTATAGCATGTTTCGAATACATAGAGTATTGAATACTTGTAATCTCATGGGGTTAAATTTCATTTATATGCTGTAAATGCTTATTGCAATACTTAAAAAATATATTTTTGTATTCTATTCACATTAATATTATATTAGCAAAAAGTTCTGTCGTGGACTAAACTAGGTAGCAGAGATTATAGCATATGTCGAATAGTTTTCTTCGAATAAATCGAGTATTGAATATTTTAAATCTCAATGGATTTCATTTTTAGGTGCGTTCGTAATTATATAAATACGTAGCACCTATTGCCGTCGTCTGGTCCGTCCATCTGTCTGTCCGTCCGTCCATCCGCATATAACAACGCAAAAACTACCCAACCGAATGGTTTGAAATTTAAGATATATTATCTTTGCAGAATTTCGTCGGGACATTTCAAATTGTATGAAAATCGAATCAAAACTTTAGACGATATTAATAAAAATATTTATTAAGAAATTTGATTTTTTTTTTTAAATCGGTGATTTTTTGTTATAGGAGCTTCCAATGTTTAATCGTCAAGCGACCGAGATACTTATTTTATTGCAGAAATTAATCCGCAGACTATATAATTCATTTCACAGAATTAAAAATAGTCAAGATCTGAATATTTATATAACTAGCTATAGTACGAACGCACCTCATTTGTCACGTTTGACGTACAATTTTCAACTTGTTTGTGTTGCACATATATTGCTGTTACTTAATTGAAATTTGGAACAAAAAATATTTTGTAAAATGAGGTCTTTATACTTACATATTATATTTTGCTTGAGGTCCTATGTATACACACAAACATACGGTAATGTATTTATTTTGTAAACATTTGATTAATTTTAATCATTGTATAAACTACAGTATATATGTAATATAATAAATATATTTTACTTTACTTGTTATATATATATATATATATATATGAAACAAATTTTAATTTTGTCGCCGTTGGCCTCATCAATTCTATATTCTGTTTGTTTCCCATTATTCTAAATTATTTTCTCGTTCTAGTATTTAAATTGTCAAAATCCCGCATAGCTAAAAATTCTTTATTCTAAATTCATTCTCTTGAAAAAATGGCAGCTAGATGCTGTTCTGTTAAAATTACACACTTTTTATTCCATTAAAATAACGCATCCTAAAATTTAATCCTTTTAAAATATCACAATCCCAGCTAAATATTTTAATTCTCTCGAAAAACAACCTGTGTCTTTTAATTTTTATTTCCTTATGTTTTCTGACAAAAAAGCATTATTTTCTCAAATATAAAAGCTAATCTCAGTTTCAATGTAAAATTTTACTTGGCATCCTGCCAAGACCCAGTAAAACCTACGTATTTTCTTTTATTTCTTATTTGTTCGAAAAAATCAGGTTCTTTCCAGATCCAGCTAGAATGTCTGTTCCGCACTTTTTCAGTCGCAAGCATAATCTTCTTCAAATCATAGCGTCCAGAAATTTAGTCCCGTAGTGCTATTGGTCGAATGA
Organism: Maratus michaelseni; assembly: GCA_963931845.1. Lineage (NCBI taxonomy): Eukaryota > Metazoa > Arthropoda > Arachnida > Araneae > Salticidae > Maratus > Maratus michaelseni. The sequence goes on along the minus strand of OZ007593.1, from coordinate 201,978,311 downwards.
CTCTTTCGCGACTCTGTATTCATGAGCGTTGGGCAATGATTATATGCTTTTTTCCCGCCTAGAGCGCAGTCTGTTCCTGGATCACGATGTATGCGGAGGCCCGGCGCGTCCTCACGGCTGTGGAATAAATCTCCTTGGCTGCCGATAGACCCTACTATGCTGTCCCTTAACAGCTTTGGTCTTCTTCGAAAATTTAGTTAAGTTAGTACACGAAGCCTCTGCTTGGTTCTAATTCATTAAATTATCATGTGAACAAAATATAAGCATAACCTTTGAGTTTTTCTGGATTTTAATAATTTGTGGTGCGGACTCGACTGCCTATTTGTTTTTCTTCAATAAGCACAGAACGACTTGTGATGATCGGCGTTACGACTGCAAAACTTCCTAGGTGGAGACCTCTGGCCTTAAGTTTTAATTTACTGAAAATAAGGCGATTTAGTGAAAACGTGACCTATATATACACCATATTATTATGAAGCCACTATTATTTGTTAATATAGTTTAAAAAACAAAATGAGAAATTATTAAACTTTATATGAAGTGTTACAGGTTTAGATTAAAGTAAAAATATAATAAATTTTGAACTGGTATAATTTGTTCCATACGATAAGAATTGATATTATGACATATGTTTTAAAATACAGAACTCTAGTTTAAAAGTTCAGAATTACTTTATATTGACCCTTTGTAGTTTAAAATATGTGTTCAAGTAATATTTCATATTTTAATAATATCATTCATGATTGTTTTCAATTGATTAAACACTAATATTCCATACCTTTTAATTAAAAAAAATCTTTTCATTCTATGTTAGATACTCTTTTCTTTATGCATTACTAAACGGTTGGAAGAGATTCAACAATCGTGAAATTTAAGTCAATTTGGCAAGAAATGTTTCGTGAAAGTGACTTTGTAATGATAATGGAAGCTAACTGAAAACTAATTTAGTTCGTACAAATTAACACAAGTGTTTTTCCTAGTAAAAGTTAATTAGATATTTAAAAGTGCCGGCCGATTGAAATATTTCTTCACATTTTAGATGATAATTTCGTTTTAAATAACGAGTATTTTCATATTTGGAAAATGAAATTCACGCTAATAATGTATAAATGGAATGAATTTTATCCCACTTCGTTTATGTGCTGTAAATACTTAATGAAGTGCTTCAAAAAGTTTTATTTAATCTGTTCTGATAAATATTATATTACGAAAAATTTACGCCATAAATCAATCGAATTTTAGAATATGAAAGAAAGGCTAAGTAACATTTAATATTTCTGAGAATTTGGTGGAGAGTGCTTCTAATCTGCTACATTCTTTATTAAATGGTCAGAGGAAAAAAGATGATAGTGCACTTTTTGCAATTCTTTTGGTAACTGTGACATATATGAATGCTTGGAAGGCTTTGGTAATATTGTAACCCCATATAATCTTTTGGTAATATTGTAACTTTAAAAAATGAAGATATTCCCTTGAAAAACACAATTGAAGATAGATCATCTACGAGCGTAAATGGAAAAAATATAAATGAATAAATAAAGACGTAAACATCTTGTTTGTGCCTATCATTGATTTTTCTGCTGGCCCTTCAGTTTTTTGTGTGGGTTTAAGTGTACATAAGTTGTTAAATTGAAATTAGGAACAGTGAGCATCTACTATATACAGGGGGTGGACAAAATAATACGAACACTCATGAAAAATGGTGAAAAGAGCAATATCTAGAAAAATACGTGAGGAATTAACCTGAAACTGCAGATATGTAAACAGATAGTATAAGTTATATATTTCCGTGAAGATATTTTCCCGAAAACCCATAGGGGACTGTCAACAAATTGAAAAAGACGAATATCTTTTGGATAACTCTGTAAAAACTAATGTAGCAAAAGCGTTCAAACTCGAGATTGTTAATAAGTTACTTATTTTAATATACTGTGTTCATTTTTATGAGGATAGCATGCATACTCGTAGAGAAATTAAGGTTTTTATAAAAACAGTCCCAAATTTCGATTAGTTTTTTGCTTATAATTTGCAAAGTTTTTAATATAAAAAAAAAGTTCTTTTCAGAAAATATGACAAACAACATTGTACTTAATATTCTGCAATCAGAATTAAAAAATAATAAAAATTGGATGAAATATGAGCAGGTTTACTAAAAAATGTTTCACTGCGCATGCGCGAATGCAATCAAAATATAATATGCATAATGTATTAGCTAAGTATATAGAGCAACTTTTGTGAAAGTCTCAAAATCATAGCTTGAAAATTCTGTAAATTATCGTCGATAGAATAAGCTCGAAATCCGTTGTTCCCAAAAAGAAGCAAAAAAATGAGGATTTGTATCAAATATCTGTTGATTAGTGGCAAGATAGCGTACACAATATTGCACGTACTACTATATTTGGATACAACCCCCCATATTTTTGCTTCCTTTTGGGAACAACGGATTTCGAGCTTATTCTATCGACGATAATTTACAGAATTTTCAAGCTATGATTTTGAGACTTTCACAAATGTTGCTCTATATACTTAGCTAATACATTATGCATATTATATTTTGATTGCATTTACGCATGCGCAGTGAAACATTTTTTAGTAAACCTGCTCATTTTTCATCCAATTTTTATTATTTTTTAAATTTTATTGCAGTGTATTAAGTACAATGTTGTTTGTCATATTTTCTGAAAAGAACTTTTTTTATATTAAAAACTGTAAATACTGTAAATTATAAACAAAAAACTAATCGAAATTTGGGACTGTTTTTATAAAAACCTTAATTTCTCTACGAGTATACATGCTATCCTCATAAAAATTAACACAGTATATTAAAATAAGCAACTTATTAATAATCTCGAGTTTGAACGCTTTTGCTACATTAGTTTTTACAGGGTTATCCAAAAGATATTCGTCCTTTTTCAATTTGTTGACAGTCCCCTATGGGCTTTCGGGAAAACATCTTCCCGGAAATATATAACTTATACTATACTGTTTACACACCTGCAGTTTCAGGTTAATTCCTCATGTATTTTTCTAGATATTGCTCTTTTCACCATTTTTCATGAGTGTTCGTATTATTTTGTCCAGCCCCTGTATATTAAGTACAGATGGAAATTTTGTTCCGATTGCTTATAACTCGAGTTCTGCTGAATGAATTTGGATGGAACTTACACTGTTCGATAGATAATTTTTCACGGAAGGTCTTAGTATATAACATGCCGTTCTACGTAGATTAGTTATACAATTATGATGGAAAGTTCTGTTATTTTAGACGAAAAGGTTACCATTGGTCATTTTATGGCGATCATTATCGTTAGAGAAGATATTTAAACCGCTCTATACTTCGAAAAATAAAAGAAAATATGTTACTAATTTTATTTAAAAAGAAAAAAAAAGAAAGAATGAAAAGAAAAAAGAAAACATTTTTGATGTGAAATAATATTTTAAAACGAAAATATTTATTTTAAAAGTGGAAAAGAATGTTCGTAATGCTTAAAAAAAATTATTCAATGTGAAGGATTGCTATTGAAAAAATATTTGGCGATTTATAATTTGGCGCAGGTTCAGAAAAATGCATCTGAAAATTTGATTAGATAAAACCTGAGTAACAATTTTGTTTTTGATTTGTACTTTTTTTTAAATTGAATTTTTACTTTTATCAAACTCCTACATCATGTGACTTACAGAAGAAAATATCAGGTGTAATTATCAAAATGACTGTACTTGTAAGTTACATGTTGTTTATTTATGATTTTGATTTTAAGATAAAAAGGCATAAGCGTGACATCGGTCCAAGCGCTCTCCACAGTAATGATGTTTTTTTCAAGTGTACAACAGCATTTATGAAGTATATTTTAATTCAAATGTAAATCTTATATGGAAGTTCAACTGTTGGATAGATAATTTTTAGGGTAGGTTTTAGTATATAACATCTCATTCTATTTAGATTAGTTATACAATTAATGATGAAAAGTTCTATAATCAGATAAACCTGATTATGAAAGAATAGTCTTTTAAAAAGTTTCTGCGGAATGGATTTCGATGGAACCATCACTGTTTGTTAGACAATTCTAAAGGGAAGGTTTTATTATATAACATATCATTCTACCTTGCTTAGTTCTAGAATTCTAGGGGGGAATTTTGTAATCAGGTGACCTCTTTTATAAAATATTAGCCGTTTTAAAAAGTTCTAATTAACGGTATTTGATGGTACTTGCACTGTTAGTTTGATAATTTTTCAAAGATAATTTTTTAAAAATAATACACTCTATTGCCAAACGTGACCGGTCACTTGCGATTTTAGACTTTTTGTTAACTATCTAGAAAAATACATAAAGAATTAACCTGAAACTGCAGGTTTGTAAACAGTATAGTATAGGTTATATATTTTCGCGAAGATTTTTTCACGAAACCCAATAGGGGACTGTCAACAAATTGAAAAAGAATGAATATCTTTTGGATAACCCTGTAAAAACTAATGTAGAAAAGGCGTGTAAACTCAAGATTATTAATAAGTGGCTTATTGTAATATACTGTGTTCATTTTTATGAGGTTAGCATGTATACTCGCAGAGAAATTAAGGTTTTTATAAAAACAGTCCCAAATTTCGCCTAGTTTTTTGCTTATAATTTGCCGAGTTCTTAATATAGAAAAAACTTCAAAATTTTCAAGCTATGATTTTGAGACTTTCACAAAGCTTGCTCTATATACTTAGCTGATACATTATGCATATTATATTTTGATTGCGTTCGCGCATGCGCAGTGAAACATTTTTTAGTAAACCTGCTCATTTCTCATCCAATTTTTATTATTTTTTAATTCTGATTGAAGAGTATTATGTACAATGTTGTTTGTCATATTTTCTGAAAAGAACGTTTTTTTTTATATTAAGAACTCAAATAAGCAAATTATAAGCAAAAAACTAGGCGAAATTTGGGACTGTTTTTATAAAACGCTTAATTTGTCTACGAATGTACATGCTAACCTCATAAAAATGAACACAGTATATTACAATAAGCCACTTATTAATAATATCGAGTTTGAACGCCTTTTCTACATTAGTTTTTACAGGGTTATCCAAAAGATATTCGTTCTTTTTCAATTTGTTGGCAGTCCCCTATGGGGTTTCGTGAAAAAATCTTCGCGGAAATATATAACCTATACTATACTGTTTACACACCTGCAGTTTCAGGTTAATTCCTCATGTATTTTTCTAGATAGTTAACAAAACGTCTAAAATTGCAAGTGACTGGTCACTTTTGGCAATACAGTGTATATTGTTCTACGTTGCTTAGTTATAGAGCAATGGGTGTAAAATCTGTAATCAGGCGAACCCATTTATGACAGACCTCACATGACAACTTTGCTATCTGACTAACCATCGTCGATTAATGGGGTAATATTCTCAAATGAATCCAATCAAATAATTCCTCACTGATATTTAACGTCAATCTGTACGCTATAAATCAGTAATATAGACGGTTAGAGGTATCTTTTATGACCATCACTATCTCCTTACACAATTTTTCGTTTTATATTTTTCTTACAAATACTCGTTACATGATGAGGATTTTCCGTACTTTTATGTTAGTCGTGCGCAAGTTTCTCTAATAGCATTTTTTTCCTGGCAATTGCAGATTTTATTTTTCGCATGTGTAAATTAGAAACAGTACTTTGATGATGAAATACACTATTTTGGTTTATAGTATTATATCTAATTCTTATTATTTTTTATTTTTAATAAAATGTGTGAAAGGCGTGTGTTTTAAATGCATTTAACATGTATATTTTACATGTATGTATTTTAAATTAAATGAGCAAAAGGTGTATATTTTAAATGAAATGAATGCAATTGGAATGGTAGCGATGAAAACAATAATTGGCAACACATGCGCCCGGATAAGATTAAAGTGCCGCTTTTGTTTGCAATTGTTGTAGTAAACTATCACGAGAATATTTTGAAAAAAAATATTGGTGGCCAAAAAAATACCATTCCGCGGACTGTTAATAATGTCAGAAATATTGCTAATATTGTGTGTTATATTTCGTATATCAAACTAAAATACCGCTACAATGACATACATTATTTACATCTAGCCACTGATCTTGAACCACTGTTCCTGATGGAAAGTAATTGTAGTTTTACCATTAATGAAGTAGGACAATTACATAATTGGGTCTACAGACAATTGGCGCAAGTTGCCAGGCGTTGTTTGGCGCATAATTAACTTTAAAAAAAAGGTTAAGTTGCTTCGATGTTTTTAAAGTGGACTTATTCCATAATAGAGTCTACAGAGAATTGGCGTAATTTGTAACAAAGATTTTTGGGTACCTTTAGGTACTTTTCCGTTAGTATATCAACATCATTCAAAAATGTATGCTCCATTTATTTCAACATTGAATGTGCAAAGAATTTTTATTGCAAACCTGGCCAAGCATTGTGACTCGCTATTTATTGAACGCGAATCTCACTTTTTAAAGAAAATACTATTTAATCGTAAGCAAGTAAACATTTTATTTAACATAGTTTTGAATAAAAGCCTATTTTATTTTTACTATTACACCCCTTTTTTTATCCCTATTTTATTTTCTACTTTTTAGTTTTAAAATATTGCATACTTGCAGTTTCACAGGCAGATTGGTCTATTATGACAAAGGTTGTTTGGTACATAATTAACTCCACTGTTGTAACTCAAATACAATTTTAAACGTAATTTTTTAACAAAATATAAAAGAAAATAATTAAATAGATACTATTCCATTAACAAGATGCCAATCTTGACAGTAGAAAATTTTATTTTTTCGTGTGCAAATTAGAAACAATGCTTTCATGTTAAAATAATGTATTTTGGTTATAATTTTATCTATCTACAATATAATATATAAAATGCAAATGGGAATTTCGCTTTGGCTGCTTATAATTTGAGTTCTGCTTGATGTATTTTGATGGCACTTGCACTGTTAATAACAAGGAAGGTCTCCATAAGCGCATACTCAGAAAATTTTGAAAAAATTACAGAAAACTCTTCTTATGAGGATATACACATTTATAAAAAAATTGCTGCGGAACCTCGATATAACGTCCATAAAAAAATTATGAAAAGTTCGTGTTTTGGCGATTTATCGTTAGGTTGGCGACACAGTGGAATAAAAAAAATAAAATACGCATTTACGATAAATACTCTTTTAGGAAAAACACTTTCTACTCTTTATACGGAACTAGTTTAAGTTTGTTTAACTTAAATAAATTCATTTTTATAACTACGGTTTTGCCCTATACATTTATAAGTACATCTAAAGAAAATTAACGATCGTATTCTACGGTTTAGAACAAAATTTAAATTTATTAAAAATGTTTCAAACTAAAAATTAATTGTCCGATTCTGAGCACTATCAATTTGACCTCGATATTGTTAGTGCCGGAGACAACAAAGGAAAAGTCTTGTTGCCGTGGGAACAATGATTTATTCAAAATCGAAATGTATAATGAGAATGTTTTTAATCGGACAGTTACTGTTAAAATACACTTAAAACTTATCCAGCTGTCGAAACAATGTAAAATTAAACAACTTCAGCAGTACTGACCTTGTATATATATTAAGTAAGTGTATAGAAACAATAATAAACTATTTAATCGTTGAAGCTTAAATTCATAAAGTTCTATGCAATTAAACACTCTTTTTACCAGGAATTTTCAAATACATTAAAATCGCTTGCATTTGGCGACGAAAAAGTGTTACTCGCCAAATCGCTTTTTTGCGCCAAATACTCGAAGGTTTTTATTTTTTTACGGAATTTTCTACTGGGATTCCGCAGTTAAATTTGACTGATCCTCTATAACGTACATGAGTAGTTCCATTAGCATTTTTTTCAAAAAAAACTGATTATGCGCTTTAAGGAGACCTTCATTGTAATAAAATTTTTCATAAAAGGTTTTAGTGCATAACATATTGTTCTACGTTGCTTAGTTATAGAGTTACGGAGGAGAGTTCTGTAATCAGGTTTACTCGAATATTAAAGAATACCCTTTTCAAAAAGTTCTACTGGACGGATGTTAATGAGACTTGCATTGTTAGGTAGATAATTTTTCTATGATAGTTTTGTCGCTTGTCGTTTTACGTTGCTTAGTTATATAAAAATTGGGGAAAATTTTTATAATCAGGTGATCACGATTATGCAAGTTTAGCATTTTTAAAAAGTTCTACTGAGCGAATTCTAATGTTAGTTAGATGATATTTCGGGGATGGTTTTAGTATATTGCATATTGTTCTACGTTGCTCAGTCAAAGAGTTATGTGCGAAGTTTATTCGTCAGGTGAACCCGATTACGAAAGATTAGCCTTTATAAAAATTCTACGGGATATATTTTGTTAGGGAGTTTGTTTGTATTGTTAGATAATTTATGTTTCCTTTGTTAGATAATTCATAGGGATCGTTTTAGTATATTGCATATAGTTCTATCGTTTTTTAACGAATCCTACTGTAAATGACCAAATAAAAGAGTTGTGGTTTCATGCGCAGACACGTATAATGTTTTATTTTTTAAACCTATTGTTATTTTTTGTTCTTTGTATCATAAAGAACAATTTTATGATATATTAATATATGTTTTACTTTTATATATATACCAGATGTGTAGCAATCCGTTATGTTGCACTTAAAGTGGATGAGGTCATTCGATTCTTTTGGGGAATGGTACCTGGTGTTGTTATACTTTTAAAGTTTCTAGCACTAAACAGTAAACAGAAAACAGTTGAGTGTTTCAATGGGATTCCTTGTTGAAAATCAACTCCACTCCCTGTAGATGAGTAAATGTATACCACATCATAGAGGAGCCATGGAAAAACGTATAATTGTACCACATTTGTACTACAATAGAAAAGAAAAATAAAGGATTGCCCTGATAACTTCATGAGCCAATCAGGAGAGAGTAGTCATCCAATAAAAGTCAAAGAGTTATGTGCGAAGTTTATTCGTCAGGTGAACCCGATTACGAAAGATTAGCCTTTATAAAAATTCTACGGGATAGATTTTGTTAGGGAGTTTGTTTGTATTGTTAGATAATTTATGTTTCCTTTGTTAGATAATTCTCAGGGATGGTTTTAGTATATTGCATATAGTTCTATCGTTTTTTAACGAATCCTACTGTAAATGATCAAATAAAAGAGTTGCTCTTTAACAGCTACATTTTTGATTGCACATTAGAAAATATAATAGCACTATGGCGTTCGTATCGTTTTCAGTAATGCGGGAATATATACCAGATAAAGGTACATAATGCTTTCACATACAAAGTGAAATTGACCAAAAAATTTGTTTGATTCAAGATTCGGTTGGAGAAACCGACCAGCGCAGCGGGAGTAGCCTGCTAGTTTTGTAATAAAACTCTATTACATTTTCCTTGTGGTTTCATGCGCAGACACGTATAATGTTTTATTTTTTAAACCTATTGTTATTTTTTGTTATTTGTATCATAAAGAACAATTTTATGATATATTAATATACGTTTTACTTTTATATATATACCAGATGCGTAGCAATCCGTTATGTTGCACTTAAATTGGATGATGCCATTCGATTCTTTTGGGGAATGGAACCTGGTTTTATTATACTTTTAAAGTTTCTAGCGCTAAATAGTAAGCAGAAAACAGTTGAGTGTTTCAATGGGATTCCTTGTTGAAAATCAACTCTACTCCCTGTAGATAAGTAAATGTATACCACATTATAGAGGAGCCATGGAAAAACGTATAATTGTACCACATTTGTACTACAATAGAAAAGAAAAGTAAAGGATTGCCCTGATAACTTCATGAGCCAATCAGGAGAGAGTACTCATCGAATAAAATTTAACTGACAGTAGAGGAGGCGGAGCTTCGCTGACAGTTTGAAAAAAGAGAAGATAATAGAAAAATGGGTAAAAAAGGCATTACAAATAAGAATTAAATAGAAGAATATGTAAAATAATGAGAGTAAAAGATGTCCAACTGTTTATAAAGGTGAATTGCTAGCAAAAGGCAAAGTAAAAGCAAAAAAAAAGAGCGTAAATCTACACCTTAAAAAAAGGCTGTTTACAGTGCCATACATAAAAATATAGTTTAAATTACAGTTAGTATAAAAAATAGAATTGGAAATACATTTAAATAGATTTTTCTTATATATAATTTTAAAATTTTAAAGGCAAAAACAATAAGTATTAGCACAAGAAAAACTACGATTGTAATATATTAGTATATCGAGGTCTTTTACGTTTAGAAGGGCTGGAAGCTCGCGTTATAAATAAGAGTATATTATATAAATAGGCGTTACAAATAAGAATTTTGTTAAAAATAAAAAGTGCGGGGATGCGTAAAAGAGGTGAAAGAGATTTAGAAATCCCGGCGACTTTAGCACGGATATTAATGATATGTATTTTAAATGTGAGGCGTTTGTCAATGATAACCATCAGGTACTTTGCATTATCTGACCAGGGGATGGCAGTATTATTGATAGTGAGTCTATAAAGAAGGGAAAAAGTGCGAGAAAAGTAGATAGCAATTGTTTTTTTCGTTACATTTGATGCACCATAAATGGCACCACTTAATGAAAATATCAAGATAATTTTGAATATTTTTATAGCGCAAATAAAAGGTGTGGTGCAGTAGTGTAAATAGTGGTATCGTTCGCTTAAAGGAATATAAAAATAAGTAAATTACGAGGAATATCATTAAAATAAAGATAAAATAGTGTTGGATCCAAAATCGAGGCTTGAATAATTCAACAGGAAATGAAGAGTAAAACAGTGAAATTATTATTAATGCTAATGAAGAATTTACGATCGCCACGGTATGTGTGTATAAAATGTATAAGTCAGGGTGGGATGTGAATCCGAATTAATTTGTAAATGAGGCCCTCATGCCAGACTTTATCGAATGCCTTCGCGATTTCTAAAAAATATAGCAGCAGTGGGTTTTTTCGCGTTGAAGTGATAATGAATTCCACAACGCGTACAAGCTGGTGTTGTATAGAGTGTTTGGCCATAAAGCTGAATTGTTCAGGTATGACAGTATTGTTATTGATTAAGAATTCATTGCGTTTGGAATGAATGACACGTTCAACATTTTTAGAGAGAGAAAAGAAGACTGATAGAGCGGAAGTTAGTTGGGTCATTAAGATTACAGGAAGGCTTAATAATTGGAGTGATAATAGAAGTTTTCCATAGTTTTGGACCAAATAAATCACAAGTTAGAAGGTTTTTAGAACTTTTTCTGGTTATTTCACTTTTTTAAATTTAAATTTTTTTAGAAAGCGTTCTTAGAGAGCATCCACATCTTAAATGTAACCACCATGCAGAATTTCGCGTTTTTAGCAGCAGAAGTATCACAAAAATCGTAATTTTAGAACAGTTTTTTGCTCCAACATTTCCTTGGGGTTTGTTGTGCCGACATAAATTATAGCCTACGTTGGAGTAGAGATGGTCAACAGCATTTTTCAACTATTATTTTTTAAATCGGCTCAGAAGTTCCAGAGATTATTCTTTACAAACAAACACACAAAAGTTATTTTTTTATAATTTTAGTATAGGTATAATAACTATATTTTATATATTTACTAAAAGTTTATAAAACGTTTAAATTAAATGAGAAATTACTAAATTTCGTATGAAATGGAACAGATTCAGTTTAATGAAAAATATTTATCTCTGACATTTTCATCTGTTACCTGAAACATATATTTTATATATTAAACATGTTTTAAAATTAAAATTTAAAAACTGCATTGAAAAACATCAAAATTAATTTTTATTAACTCCCTGAATCGAATAAATATGTACTCTGATAACGTTTCATATTTTTATAAATCTGAATTTTTAAAATATTTTATTCATGATTGGTTCCAATGATTAGCAACTAATGTCAAATATTTTAAAATTTTAAAAGAACGTTTTTATTCTTAGTCAGATATTCTTTTCTTTATGCATAATTAAACAGTCGAAAGAGGTTCAACCATTGAGAATTTCCAATCAATTAGGAAATAAATGTTCCGTGAAACTGAATTTGTAACAGTAGTTGAAGGTAACTGAAAATTGTAACTTAATTTGCACATATTAACACAAGTCTTTTTTCTAGAAATTTTAATTTTATATTCAATTCATATGCCGACTAATTAGAATGTTTAATTCCCAGTTTAAATGAAATTTTGATTTAAAATGTTTAAAATTTTTACATTAAGAAACTAGAATTAATGCGTGCAATTTATAAATTGAAAAAGTCAATTTAATTTCATTTTCGTGTTGTAAAGCTTCCGTGAAATATTTCAAAATATTTTATGTATTCTTTTTACGTGAATATTATATTAGCAATAAATTATGTAATTATCACAATAATTAATGATTTCAAAGATGATATAATAGTATTTTATATTTTGATGAATACGGCGTTGAATAACTGTCGTCTCAGAGACCGTCAGTTACACTTCTGTTATTAAGTTAAAAATTGTACAATACGCATTTTGCAATAAAATGCCCTATATTGAAATATTATATTTTGATGGTGGTTACTCAATGCTTTCAGCTGAAACACGAGAAGTACTCACAAAAATAATTAATATAATCTAACTTTTGATTATTATTCACACTCCAATAAATATTTCTTTCATACTTTCTTTTTTCTTCTCCCGAGTACGGCGTATTGCCTTCCACCGGACCACTGGGATCATTTGCCGGCGCCGGACCAAGGTGCTGGGGTAAGGCTGAACCCCATTTCTCTTCACTAGTTGCTTCTAACTTGTAAATAATTCATACATATTTCATCATAATTAGCTTTAGTAACCCCCAAATTTTTAGCCCCCCCCCCCAAAATTCAACACACCTGCAGCAATTTTAGTTTTAGCGGATTCATTTTTTTTTCTTTTCTTTTCTTTTTTTTTTCCTTTTGTGTGTGTGTGTTTGTCGCAAAACACACTTTTTTCTACATAACTAATCTTCCTCACATTCAATAACTATAAAAATTCTTTTCGTAAATTAACACATTTTGCTCTTTATACCCCCCACTTTTTATTAAGTTTCTTTGTCTAGTTTTCCTAAATATATGCATTTTTCATCATTTGTTTACACTCTTTTTTCTCACGAAAATATGGCTAGGTCTCGCAATTTATTCCTTCTTCATACTGTTATATACCGTTTTTTTGTCCTCTCATATAAACTTAAGTGAATTTATGTTCTCTAGCGCTTCTATTAAATTTTATCATTTTTTACACAATCCTGAAATTCTCTTTTTTTTTGGGGGGGGGGGGGGCTTGTTTTTCATCAGATTCCATTTCCCTCTTTCACTATCTTCTTCAAATTAGAATACCTATCTGCGGACTTTAACATTTTCGGACCATATAACCAATTCTAACATCTAACTGTAACCAAACTTATTTTTACAATTATTTCCCATTTACAGGTTTTTTTTTTTTTTTTTTTTTTGCCCACATATTTATAAGCTTTAGTGTTTTTTTTTTTTTTTTTTTTTTTTTTTTTTTTGTATTAAAGTCTTTTTTTTTTGTTTTATTTTTATTTATTTTTCTTCATTTTTCTTACACTCCTGAGTAGAATAATAATGTTTTTATTTACTTTTTAATTTACTCTTGCATCAAAGTACGTTCTTAGACTTTCTCAGACTCCCCTGTGTTCGCAAAATGCCACAAGAATTTTCTCTCTTGCTTTTTGCACAGCATTTCCCCTTTACCACTCGTCGGTCGGGGTGGCGCGCTGCGGCTGGCCTTGGCTGGCGCCTGTGTCTCCCGTCTCTCCCTCCTATAGCAATCATCATCAACATCAATCCTCCTCATCTATCGCAACAAGTTCTGCTCTACCCATATTTAAACATGTACTATTAATAAGTTACATAGCAAGGAATAGCAATTTGTCTTTCAACACCTTAGCGAGCCCTAATCGTTTCATTTTCTCTTCCCATTCTCATCCAGCAATTCCTTAAGTCTAAGCTTTTTGATACTGGTCAATCATTATTCTTTACCCTAAAGTCGAACCTAATAATACCAGTCTAATTTTCAGCGCAGTCACGAGTTTTTGACAAACGGCAAGCTTTTGTTCCTACACTTCTCCATTTTGAAACATGCTGCGAGACCTGTAGAGCCATTCATGGGTTTATTCAGTCAAGTGGCGTGAGTGCCCAATGACCTAGTTTTTGACTTAGTGTAATTTTCTTTTGTTTATCGTTTCGTAGTAGAAGCTTCTCATCCTGTTCCTTCCCTTGCTAACATGTCGCCAGGCAACGGAAGATTTCCTTCTGACAAAAACTCTAGCTCTCAGTCAGCAGCTCGAAAGAGCAGGTCATCAACTAGAAATACCAGAGCAAAGCTGTCTAGAAGCGTCAGCCACAGCTCAGCAGCATCCACAATACATGAAAACACTGATGCAGAAATAGAAACATATACGATGGCAGAACTTATTACGATGGGAAAGTGCTACGTAACAAGAGCTGAAAACAGCATTGCTACAAAAGAACTCCCCACAGAAAAAACACTAAAAAATCTGAGATATGTATTTGAGTTCCTTCAAAATACAGAAGAGGCACTGCAGTCCAGGATACGCCAACTAGAAATAAATGAAGCAAGCCTCCAGACAAGCTGCCAGCACCTCCGAGAAAGCCTAGTTCACGCACGCCAAACGAATGAGAAGATAATTGAAAGGATCCCAGACACCGTCACACTTATAGAAGCAGTCAGATCAACACTAAAACAAAATCAAGCAGACCAAGCAGCGGCAATAGAAAGCACCACCATTTCACCAACAGAAACAGCAACACCTCAAGTCCCACAAACATACAGTCAAACAGCCGCACAACCAGCCAAAAAGTTTGTTCTGGAAAGCTCTAACCGCAAAACCCTCATCATTAAAGGTACATCAATAACACCGGGAAAAGAAATCGAAATAATGCTATCTAAAGAGGCAATTGCAACGCCAATACACGTGGATAAGGTGGCCCCCAGGAGAAATCACGTAGAAGTTACCTGCAAAACAGAAGAGGACCTAAAGCGCCTACAAGCAGAGCTGCAGCACAATCAAGTTCTCAACAAAAAACTTAATTTTCTGCAGAAGGCAGTTCCAAAGCATAAAATGATTCTCCTGGGTGTCCCAGAGGCGCTGACGAAGGAGGCCCTCACTAATATTCTTGGCAAAACATACCATATAACTGAAGAAGACATCATCGTCCTCAAGGAGTTACCTAATAGACACAACGAGGCGACAAAAGATTTGATTCTTCTGCTGCCTAAGTCACTTGGCATAGAGCTCATAAATGATGGAGGCATCGTCATCGGCCTAAAGACCTGTCGCCTCCGACCACATACTACCATCCTGCGCTGTCGCCGCTGTCAAGGCCTTACCCACCACGAACGGAACTGCAAGGCGGCCACGTCTGTGTGTGCATGCTGTGGCGAAGCACACCATGAAGAAACATGTGCAGCAGTTCCACGATGCATCAACTGCACCAAACATAACACACAACACAACACACATTTTCCAACAAGCCACAAAGCATCAGATTCTGGTTGCAGTGCCTACCGCTCAAAATATAGTTCAGAACGGGAAAGACTTAACCTGCTTTTCCAAATTGGTAACAGTTCGCAAGTTCACCTAACACCAGAAGAACCAAACAGACATCAACAATTCAACACACAGCACCCAACCATACAAGAGGCAACACCAGCAAATAGCCCCTATCATCACGATGAATGGTATGGTAATCGCTCATATAGAAATGAATACCACCCACTCTATCAAGGAGGCCACAACGGGCATCACCATGACTGGCAAGGTAGGCCCTTCTATTGAATCTAACATAATTTTTGTTACTAACTTAACCAAGAACCCTTTATTTAAGTACCTTTTAATTAAGTACCTTTTCAGAAAACCAATATGTCTCTTCTAGCACCTTCGGACCCCCCTCCATTTGGCCACATCAAAATCATTCAGGTTAATTTAAATCACTGCAAGGCAGCTAATGTCAGCCTAAAAAATTACATGATATCAGAAAATATAGACATTGCATTGCTGCAGGATGCCTACTGTGGCAATGATGGAGCGCTGCTGTCAATTTTTCCGAAAAATTGGGCGAAGTTCGCGTCCAAAGATAACAGCGCTCATCTGGTCGTCCAGAATACGGATCTGGCATACTCACACCTATTCACAGGAGACAACTGTGTTTTCATCACTATAATGGCGAAGGAAGGAAAACTAATTATAGGCTCTACCTACGCAGCACCGCGTTTCAATTTTGATGAAACCCTTATGGAGTGGCAACACTTAATAACTCATAAGCAGTACTTCATTTGCGGAGGTGACTTCAACGCAAACTCCACTGTTTGGGGTTGCCCACAGGAAACCATCCGCGGAGACAGTCTCATCGAGCATCTCGCAGTCCATAATTTAACAATTGTTAACATTGATAACAGAACACACACATTTGTCAGAATGAACAACACAGGTATTATAACACACAAAGGATTCCCAGATCATACGCTGGCGAATCCGAAGGCGGCACAAAAAATCAGGGACTGGCGAGTAATGGACATCCACAATGCCTCGGACCATAAATACATACGTTTCGGCTTTGACATTACACCACTGACTACAACTAAACGACGTTTCAACACAACCCGAGGAAATTTTAAAAAGTTTACACAAATCATTAAAACACACAGACCACTCCTTGCACAACACCTAAGGGATGCAACAAACATCACTGACATTAACTCCTTCACAAAAAAACTTATTGCTTCCATGCAAGAGGCGGCACGAGCATCCTTTAGACTAAAAAATACTCGGAGGACTCCAGTCTTCTCGTTCTGGACCACCGAACTAAAGACACAACGAAACAAACTCACAGCGCTAAGGAGAAAGATTAAACATCTACGAGAAACACACGGAAACACACCTTATTTTGAAAACCTTGGCGCTCAGTACAAAATACTCTCATCAAAATTCAAGAAAAGTGTTCAGGATGCCAGAGTCAAAGCCTGGCGGAATTTCTGCAGCAATCAATCAGAACCTTTTGGAACGGCACAAAAATTTTTTACAGGAAATTTCTTCACACCAGACGAAATTAAACTTGAGCTTCCACCCTCCATTTCATCCAGGCAAGCAAATATGGAGCACCTAACTGCAGCACTTTTCGGACCATCCTCGTATCCCAACAGGGACAATTCAGACCTCAATTTTTCGACACCTAATGATAAACCCTTTTCTAAAGCTGAAGTAGCGTCTGCTCTACATACATTTAATGATAAAAAAGCCCCTGGCCCAGACTGTGTGGACTTCAAAATTTTAAAATTAACTTTCAAAATCATCCCAAAGTTGTTCACCAGATGGGCCAATCTGTGTCTCAATCACAATTACTTCCCTCAAACACTGAAGCAAGGTGAGGCCGTCTACTTTCTGAAAAAAGGAAAGAATGCCTCAGAACCCACATCCTATAGACCTATTTGTCTCCTACCAACTCTGGGGAAGCTGCTAGAAAAACTACTAGTCACACGACTGGTGCACTTCATGGAGACGAATGGCATCTTGCATCATAGACAATATGGGTTCAGAGAGGGTCGGTCATGTGACAAGGCCCTTTATGACATTCTTACCACTTGCAATGAAACCATCAGCAAAGGAGACTACACCTCACTTGTTTCACTAGATATTAAAGGTGCTTTCGATAATGTAGAATGGAGGGACATTATCCAGCAACTAATTGAAATTCGCTGCCCGGCTAATATAGCTGGAACCATCGCATCCTACTTAAGCCTTCGTAGCATAATGATCAATTGGGGTTCAGGCACTTCGGTACATCAGCTCGAAAAGGGCTGCCCCCAAGGCTCCTGCCTTGGCCCAATACTTTGGTTACTCATAGCTAACATAATTCTAAAAGAGCTAGAATCTAGAGGCTTCATTCTCTTTGCATTCGCTGATGACTTCAGCTTTATTTTCTCGGGCAGGCGGCGCATTGACTTGGAGGCAATGGCGGCTCAAGCCCTCCCCGTATTCTGCCAACTGCTAACAAACCTCAACCTCCAGCTATCAAGCCAAAAATCACAAGCAGTCACATTTTCCAAACCACGCAAACTTGAACGTAAACCAATCATAAGAGTGAACGGGGTTAGTGTCGAGCATGTCTCACACCTCAAACTTCTTGGCCTCACCATAGATGAACACCAAAGCTGGACGGAACATATCAACACCCTCAGGATTAAAGTAGGAAAATTACACTTAAACGCACGTAAACTAACGTCAAAATCCTGGGGAATAAAGCCAACAATGCTAAAAATCTGGTACCACACAATAGTGGAGCGGATAATTTTCTACTGTGTGGGCGTCTGGGGAGGTAACCTCACGCAAGCCGTGAAGGACAAATTGACCTCGATGCAACGGCTCTTTTTGCTGCAAATTGCTCGAGGATACAGGACAATCTCAACGGACGCACTCACAGTAATAACAGGTATTCCTCCCATAACAATAACACTCCAATATGAATACCAGAAAAACAGGATCACACACCTAGAACATGAACCAACGTGTGCAGCACTTTTTCCACAAACACAACTACAGAGGAAGGTTCCCAGTTGGAGAATACATCCCGCAGAAGAGACATCTCACTTACAGATAAACACAACCAGGCACGGTTTTGAACACAGCTACTCTCCCCGCTGTCCGACCATTTTCACTGACGGGTCACGCACGGAGACTGGCGTGGCAGCAGCATTCTGTGCCATGAAAGGCGAGGTCGTGACCCATAAGTGGGCCTGCAGAATCGGTGATAACAACACTGTCTTCCAGGCTGAGCTGTTCGCGATTCTGCGGGCATTGGAATGGATTGTCTCTAACTCAACAGTACAATTTTACAGGCTATATTCAGACAGCCTCTCCAGCCTACAAGCAATCTTTACTCACCGCACAAAACATCCCATTGTACTCCAAATAAAACTACTTTTAAAAGACCTTGCACGGCGAGTAGCCCTGGGCCATGTGAAGGCACACATTGGCATTGCTGGCAATGAATTAGCTGATAAATTGGCAAAAGAAGCTACGGGAAGCACAAATATTGATCTTTCCCTCCCTGTTCCCCCATCCTACATTAGAGGGTTTTTAAAATCTAAAATCATTCCTCAGTGGCAGGACCACTGGGATTACTCGGATAAAGGTCGACATACCCACAAATTGCTCCCTTTTGTCTCCCTAAACCTGCTTAACCTCGCCCCCCACACCTCAGCGTTCCTCACAGGACATGGTCCATTCCCTACTTACCTCAAATATTATAAACGTGCAGCCTCCAATGTGTGTCCATGTGGCCAGCGGGGCTTGCCTTCTCATTACTATTTTGACTGCCCACTGACCGTTGCCTGGCATCTCAGATCTCCCGAAATACCCCCACCCTCTTGGCTAACCAATATTCTAACAAGACCAATCTTACTAAAAAAATTAAAAAATATTTTTAATTTCTTACTGGATTTATCGAACTTAACAAATTGAGTAACCAACTCTAGCTTTTATCAAATTTTTAACTAAACATATTAAATTCTTCACCACCAATCAGTACTGTAATTGATCTTCCTACCCTCCTTCTCCTGACTTTTCCTTATTTTGGCTGTACCTTGTCAGTGTTTGAGCACCTTGCTGTGCTCCCTTCGCAGTCTTTAGCAGCGGTCTCATCTCTCCAACGCAACAACTTGTGGCGCCATCTGTCGCGTGGGAACTGAGTTCTCAGATTCCGGCGCATCATTATTATCCAAGGACCGCCTTGGCCGCGAACTGTGTGTCATGACGCAGGAGCGTTAAGGACTGTTCACCTACAAGTTCTTCATCACTGCACCTGCCGCTGTCTGTCGCGAGGGAGTGCAGGCTCCAGCGGTTCAGGCTTTTTTCAGTTTCTTTTTGTTTTTTTTGTTTTTAGCTTTCTTGCCTGCCCCTTGTCGCGCTTAGGCTTGTCCTGGCAGTGCCGGCCTTTGGCCTAGTTTGTATTTTCTTTCTTTTCTTTTTTGTTGTTGTTTGGGCCGTTTGCGCGTGCGCTGGCGGTCTCGGCGTCGTGCCTTCCCTTCCGCCGGTGGCTGGAATCACCCAAAACGAATCCCCGCGTGCCGGGGAACATCCCGGGGGAGGTGCTAACGCTGTACGGCCTGGCTTTGCTTGGCCGAGTGGCCCCCCTTAGGCATTCAATCTAACTTTTGATACACTAAAAAACCGTGGCAGCCGAGTAGCTTTAGTCAAGCGATAACTCAAAATACTTTATTGAACGACTGATCTTTGACTCAGCTGAACTACAACTTCGTGAAGCGTGTTGAAAGCATAATTTTAGCTAATCAGCGTATGCCTTAGTTCACCACGAAGAGGAAAATTCTAACCAAATCCGCCGATACAACCTTTCGTTTCATCTTTTATACCTTGCCGATTGACCACTGAAGCTCAAATTTGCATAAACTCACAGTGAAAGACAGAAACCGCAAACTCGGAAGGTTCCATGAATACTTTAAAAAATGGAGTAAAAGATAATACATATGTCGCTGTTGTGCACACAAGCTAAATGATGACATCACATTCGATTTCAAAACCCTAGAGAGCCTGTATAAGAGAGTTGGTATTCCCCTACGACATAAAATGTTATAACTTGACTTTTCGCTCATGTAATTTGTATTTCAGCAAGTTTTAAAATAAAATGTAAATGAAAAATTTAATTTTAGTACTTCTGTATGAATTTGATTATTATGCCTTTTCTGTATAAAAGGAAAAATGCTAATTTTTTAATTTTTGGAATCTTAGGCGTTTCTCCATAAATTTTCAGAAAATGGTCTTGTATTTATTATATTGCATAAACACGACCATGAATTATTTTGCTAGATTTAACAAAATTGCAAAGGATGATTAAAAAAAAAGATTGGACAATCTTAAATTTGGTAGTGACTAAACACTACCAAAATATTGATACAAACATTTTTGTTTGGGGAACTAGGGTCGTAATCCATTTTATCACTGAAAAATTACACGGTATATCCATACACGGTGAATGTCCACAAGTTGTCTTTTCATACTAAATCGATGATGCTCTACAACTTGTAAATCACCTTTTTCACCTATCTCCTGCCGTTTTCGGATAGGAATGCTAACACTGCAGTTTTTCACCAGGTGATGCCGTAGGCGGTTTCATTGTGTAGCGCATTTCTACTTTACTATACCTAGACATCATTTTTATGATTATATCAGCAGCCGTCCCGAAATTAAGATGGTGACAAGCGGCTTTTGTGGGCATACTGTATATATATGTATGTATATCACGAATCCTATAACTTTGAATTAAACAAAAATATTACGTCTGAACATATTTATATTTATATTAAAATTATTAAAATTACAGACATTACATTACACTTTCATAAAACATTAAAAACATATTAAAATTGGACGTTTCGGATTTACAAGGAATTTATTTCGGAAGATGGATTTTCATGTAAATCCGAAACGTCCAATTTTATTTTTTTAATGTTTTATGAAAGTGTAATGTAATGTCTGTAATTTTAATCTTTTTAATATAAATCCTATAACTGTTAATTATTTTATCCCGATTTGCAGTAAAGTACTTCATCATCTTACCCGTCTTTAAGTTTTGTAGCAGTTTCCGCAGTTGCTACAATGATGGATTAAGCCAGACGTGAATTATGTTGAACAAGATGTTAAAATCGGCATAAGTGTTATAAAAAAACAACAGGTAAATTTTTCTACCCGCAACAAACAGAATGATAATTTCATGTCTTAACAAATTAAGAGATTTGAGCAAAATATCTCATTGTGACAGACAGCTGGTTAGAGAATCCGATGGTGTTTCCCATAAAAATAAATCAGCAAACAAAATTGAAATAAGTAGTATTTTTCACCAGTTCACTCAATCATAGTCGAAGAACTCTTTACATGCAACAAATTTTCCTTGATGCTTTCACAAACGCTTATTAAATTTCTGTAGAAAATTTGCGTGCGAAACATCATAAAACATTTAGATATTACACTAAATTCCCTGAGAATAATTCATAAAATTCCATGACAATTAGCGGGTCAAACACTTCTCTGTTGTTGTATAAATTATCTGGACAGTTAAATATACAGGAAGAAACGACTTCTGAGCTCACGTAGGTATTTTTATAGCTAACACATGGAGGTTCAAGAGACGCATTGTGACGAAGGTTCTAATCCAATGAAACGCTCGTCGTGCTGAAAATTCATTTTGCGTAAACATCAAACCGAAGTTAAAAGGTCCTCAAAGCGCGCAAAATACATTCGAATTGTCCCTCAAAGAAAAATAAAATAGGCTTATGAGGAAATAGAGTGTTTTTAAATCGAATTATTTGATTGAGATATAATGAGCATAAGCTCCGCAGCTAATTTCCGAGACTAAACAGTGTAAGCAAACAACTGAGTACAATGCCGTCTATGGAGGGTTATTTATGAAGTTACGTTTTCAGTTTTTATGTTTTTCTAAAATGTTTAATTGCGACATAATCTTTCACTTATTAACGGCTAAGTCCCGTTACAGTATTCTGTAAGTTTTAGAAAGGTTTTACAACCTATGCTTTACGTATGATTTTTCTTTCTTGTTCATTGTTTTATAGAAAATATTCAAGATGAAAGAAAATAAATTCGCACAAAGGCATGGATTATATAAAGCTCTCCACGCTGTCAGGATATTGTTACGAAATATTAAGTTTGATCTTCTTCAAATTGAAAGCAACAACTGTGACTCTAAGAAAATATAAGGTTTCTCTGAAGCTTCTAACAATGCAGTCAACGATTTTTTATTTTACTCAGTCATTCAATGTCAAGCAAAATTCTAAATATTATTGATTTGTAGAGGCAATACTGAATCTTTAGGAAAGATAATCAGGGTCATTACGAAAATGTCGTCTGATAGAACACTGAACTTGAAATGTAAAATTTTTAATTATAGCTTTGAATTGGCATAAAATATTTGCAAAATCCTAAAAGATAAATTGAATCATTCTATAGAATTAATTTCCTTTGTGTCCCAGGAATCCGATTTCTAAAAAGGAAGATTCAAATATATTCAACACCACTTTACTTAGCTAAAGTTTCTCATTTTTTAGATATGTTTAATCTTTAAACTGTGCGAAATTTCATACCAATTTGCTTGTGAATCTATTTTTACTGAAAAAATCGTTTCTGGGCAAAAAAGTATTTTTAAGCATTTTGTATCAAATGAAGATTCATTCAGTACGAGATTACTGAAAAAGACTTTAAGAATAAACCTTCATACATGGTAATGTTTTCGAATACTTTTGTGTAGCCCTATAAAATAATGATATTTTACTCAATTATCGCAGCATATTAAAATTTATTTAAGCCTAAACAGAATTAAGAGCGAGTACTGAGGGATTTTTGATCCAGCTTTTTATGATATTTTTAATATTTTGTCAAACTTGTACAACACAGCACCGTCTATTGACTAAAATTGAAAGTAATTCTGAAATCATAGAATTCATATTTGTAAGCTACTTTATAAACATGTTTTTAATCGATATACTTATTATACATAGCACACTTTTGAATTATAATGTTCGGGATTCATTTTATAACATTCTGTACTTATCGCAATGAAATGTATTAATATATTATGCGGCTGTAGAGTAACGTTATGAGAACACATCGAAAGTGACACTTCAACTTTGACTTAGCCATTTATTATAATAAATATTAAAGAAAGATTATGTGTATAAATAAAACGCATTTTATTACATATTACTAAGTAAATGTCATATTAACAAGTATGAGAATAAATAATTTGTGAATCATATCTCTAAAAAATGATTTTTGTTCTACAGAAATCCATTTTTATAGATATATATATATATATTTAAATCCTAAACAAATGCAAGTACAAAATATATCGCTTCACACATTACTTAACCTTAGCTTGAATTTATTAAATCGTAAATCATAATTCTTTGACAGTTGGAGATAATGTACTTTTTAAGTTCTTTCTAAAAATGTTCTCAAAAATATAACTTAAAGTTTTAAGAGATTTAAAGAGTGTCAAAATGGGGGTAGGATAAATGCAGTACCTATGATAAAAAATATTTTAGTTGTTTAGTCTTCTTGTTAGAATAAGTTATTAGAACATGTCCAACAATTTCTTATTATTTTTTTGAAAACACATTTTTATCTCATTAAGTAATTTTTTTCCAGTTGGTATTGTGGAAAGTTGATAACATTTTTCTCATTCGATTTTCATATATGATGACATGATTTTCACTCACTGGAAAATAATGGGATGTTTTATAACATAAAAAAATAATTTTTGTTTAGAAATAATATTCACCGGTACGCGTTAGTGATTTTAACAGAATGTGTGCAAGAACATAATAAAAAAATAAAAATTCACTGAAGTACCCATTAAAACGACAAAATAATGCTTGAAGAAAAATTTAATATTGCAATAAAAACAGCCATAAAATTAAAGTTAAAGGGCATTTATGAGCGTAATATATTGAGTTTTTTTAT
Source organism: Maratus michaelseni (assembly GCA_963931845.1). Lineage (NCBI taxonomy): Eukaryota > Metazoa > Arthropoda > Arachnida > Araneae > Salticidae > Maratus > Maratus michaelseni. Next base: position 201,953,795 of record OZ007593.1, on the reverse strand, counting down.
ATACTTCTTTAGCAGTCTTTGATATATAATTTACATTTTTTAAAATAGATTTTTTAATTTATTTCAATATATTTTTTTTATTTTTTAACCTTTTTATCACAAAAAACATTTTACAAAAATGAAGGTTAATCTAAAAATATTTTTAAAAATTAATCATACGAAAGGGAACTAAAATTTAAAATGCAAAATATTTCTAAAAAAAATTCTTATAATCTATTTTATTGCATATTCATAATTCTTATGCATATAAGTATTTTAATACCTTATTTTGTATGCCACACTCTTTTCTTCACGTTAAGACTAATAGCTAATACTTCATTTTCTAACTTTATGGAAATACAGGAAGCGTAGGAATTAGGAATTACTAATTACACATCAGTCTCGATATACTTAGATCAATATTCATGAAAATAAAGGAAAATATATATTGATTGACATTATTTCGTTTGTAGTAAAATAAATATACATAAAAATTTTTTTAATGTCATTAATTTATGTATTTATTATTTTTTTGGCTAATGCATATTCACTCCTTATTATACCGCAACGTATCTTCAAGTTAAACATGTAAAATATTTTTTAATACAATTTTTTTATATTGTACATACATATTTATATTTGTATCGGTATGTGATATTAGATGTATTTATTTATTTATTTATTTTAGTTGACAACGTAAGTAATTTTTAAAATAATTCAATATTTAAGCATTGCTAAAAAAAAAAAATAAAAAATAATAAAAGTTTAACTTTTTTTGTTGTTTTGTTTTTTACTTTCTAAAAAAAATTTCTTATCAACGCCTTGCAACTCAAAAAATATTGAAATTTATGAATATTTCATGAAACAGTCAGCACACGCGCTGGGATAAAATCTACCCCAGCTCACAACTATTACTTAAAAATGTGCGAAAATCGGTCGTGATCATTCTGAGCTTTATAGCACCTTTCAAGCTGAAAGATATCAAGATATAGCCAAAAAGAATTTACCTCCGGTTGTGAGATTTTCCATTCTTTTGTTATACAAATGTCACATGGGAGGAAATTTACCCCACGCGTGTTATAACGTAACCCATAATGGTAGGCAATGTTAATACAAATGTTTATGTAAGAAATATAGTGTGCAAATAATAATGTAATTTTTCTTTTAAACGCTAACAACTCTTGCACATAAAGTTTCTATATATCAGTTATATATTTTTTTGTATTTTTATGGCTGAATTTGGATTGTAAAAGCTTTGTATGTAATGATATGCAGAAAAAAATCTTAGTGCTAGATTTTGTTTTTTTCTTTAAATATAAAAAAACCTCTTATTTTAAGTTAAATTATGTTCTTTATTGATTTACAGTTTATTTCAAAATATAAATTTTTGCTTATAATCAAACCGGGGGGAAATTGACACCGGAAAACCCATTGGGGTAAAATTTATCCCGCGCGTGTGCTGACGGGTTAATTAAAATTTCAGATCAAGAATTTACATTTATCGATATGAATTTGAGGACATTCTTTTAATCTTGTTTTAAACTTTCTAGTGGTCATTCCTATATATATAACCAGAGCAGATGGAACATTACAATATTAATTAGGAATGACCTCTAGAAAGTTTCAAACAAGATTAAAAGAGCATATGGTAGGTATCAGATATGACAGAAGTACTACAGCACTGGCAAGACTACATAGAACCGAGATTTTAAAAAATATTTTAAAAATAGTAATATAATTTATCCATCAAGGCTTTATTTTCCATCTATTATCCGGAAATCCATAGAAATATATTTGCGCAACGTGAACATTTGCAATGAATCCGCCTCATTTGAATTACCTAAAATTTGGCACGAGGTACTTTTCAGTATTAAAAAAGCAATAAGGAAATATTAATTTTCACGTTTACAGTTGACTATTTCAGGCACCTGCTTTTTAACATCTCGTGATTTTTGATTCCAAGTTTATTTTTAAAAATTTGCGAGGATAATTTTTTTTATTGTTATATATCTTGAAAATGGCGTCGTATGAGCGCTGAAACATATGTCCATCATTAAAAGGTTTTTATAAGCCTTTTCTGTTTCTCTTTGTATCACTTAAGCATTTTATCTGTATTTTGATTATTGTTATCTTGTATGTTTTTATTTTTACTCGTTTTGTGAAAAAACAAAATAGTATAACAACATTGCGTACATTATATCTTTATTTAAAGTCGAAAAATACAAATATTTTTGCGAATACATCATACGTATAAAGTGAGTAAATATAGGTGTTAAAAGGAAACTAAAAAAAAATAATAATTTGTTGAAATAAATATCAATTCCATGTTTACATTAATTTTTTTTTCGGGAGAACAGCCTCCTCACCGACATTTGTAAACAGTAAAGTGTAAAATTGTTTGGATGGGGAGAGAAAATTGTCTTTAACCCTGCATTTATTTTAACATATTTTTAAATTGTTAGCATATGACACTGTATCTTTGAATGAAGTTATGTATTTAAACCATTACGGAATTTTTACTATATGTCATATGCCCTTATAATTGAATTTCATTCGATTTTCGTGGTCTAAATTTCATAGTGGTCAATTCATTATTTCTCCCGGATGGTCATCGTTCCAAATAAACAGGCTATCTAAAAAATGTTAAATTTTTTGGGCGGAATTCTCCCATCTACGAAATTCTTTTGAGTGTGAATGCTGCCACTGAAAGTTAAGCCTTGATGCAGGATTCATATCTGTTCAAATTTCAAAATGAGGGAAGGTAAAAACATAACGTAAAATCCCCCCCCCCTTAATATAACTACTAATCAAAATAAATGTGGCTTTAAATGAAAGATTATATCAAATGTTATTTTTATTACTACTTTTGATTACTTTGTACCCCAGCAAGCTACGCTCGTCAACACCCGTTGTGACTCAAAGCCTCAAAAAACATGCTAATGTGCTGTTATTTTTTAAATTATCCGGTTACGAAAGATTGAATATTATTATTACGAATGGCGAAGATTTTCTGTAATCTGGTTGTCATGCTTTTCGTTTGACTGAGGTATTTTTCTCTTCACATGGTCTCATCCAAAACTATCGTGACAGCTAACCGCTGTTTTTGAGGTTATTAAAAAATATCAATTAAACATTAGAAATAATCTTGTGTAAAATGGTCTCTACCCCTTTGGCTCTTATAACGACGCTATAAACAATGTTCTTTTTTTTTTTGTGTTCGACACTACAAAAATTCGGCTGCTTGGGCATAACATTAATAACATTCACAACTGCGGTATAGAAAATGACTGTGTATATAAAATTTACGCTTATGTTTTATGTTTATATCGAATTCAGAAACAGGCATAACTTATGCATGAATTCTTTTCTTTATTTTATTATATCATCATGCATATTTTTCTAGTTATTTTTAAAATGAAAAAAAATTTTTTTTTTTAATTAAGAAGTACGTACGAATTTTCTAATATGTATTTATTGACTAGTAATTGGTATAAAATAAATCTAAAGTATTTTACGCATGTATTTAACTGTTCTGTTTTTATGCTACATCAAGCGATGAAATATATAACAAAAACATAACTGTGTAAAAAGGGAGCAAAGTTCTGCAGAAAAAAACCAAGAAAAGAAGTGATATGTAAGTGGGTGCCATGTTCAAATAAAATTCACTCAAACTTACCTACTGAAGTGTTATAGCATTGTTTAATATTTTAAAAATAAAAAATATTGATAGCATATTAATAATAAATCTAGAACTTGGGAAGTTTTTGATAAATATTATGTCTATCATCTTCACGTCTTAATAAAATGATGATGGTAATATTAATAACGCTGTCATTATAATAATTTTTAATATTATTATTATTATAAACAAATGACTCTTGTTAAAGATTTGATAAAGAAATAAACACACAGATACACTTCCGTTCGTCTTTGGTTATCACTCTAGTGACCCCCACCCCCAGAAACCTCAATACAAACAGACTAAGGCTCGGCAAAGAAACAGATATACTTAAGCTTGTCCTTGGTCATCATTCTAGATACTCCACCCCTTTCAGGAATCTCAATACACTCAAATTAAGGCCTCCAAACATGAAATAACAAGTTTCGATATAATAATGTCATCAATAAAGATGAATGACTTTTAGGTAAAAACTTGCCAAGTTCTGGATTTATTATTAATATGCTATCAATAATTTTTATTTTTAAACAATTTAAACAATGCTATAATACTTCAGTAGGTAAGTTTGAGTGAATTTTATTTGAAATTGGCACCAACTTAGATATCACTTCTTTTCTTGGCTTTTTTTTTTTCTACAGAACTTGGCTCCCTTTTTTCACAGTTATGGTTTTGTCAGATACCATTACTTTTTGTACAGTTACAATATACTGAGGCACTTTACTTAATGGTTTTTAATGTGTTTAAAAGTGACTATTTTATTCATCAGGCAACATTCAATTTAATTTAAATTTTGTACAACAAAATATTTGGCTGTCAATTTGCGGCAGAATTCTATATTTTAATACTGCTGTATTTAATGTTTGTTTTGAAACGAGATGTATTGATTCGAAATTTTTATTATTTCTAAAATAACAATAATCATATTGAGATAATTTTAAGTTTTACCATTACAGATTCATTAACATATAAATCAGCAGTCCGATTTATATTTACAAATAAAATGACGAAACTATCCAAATAATATCAAATAAATAGTATAAAATTTAAACAAGCACTAACAAGAAAATCCGGCTGACTTTTAGCTCTTACTAATGTAGGTTTTTAGTCTGGTGAAAGAAAGTATTGGCTCAAACTATAATTAAAAACAAAATGATCATGCACCTTTTGCTTAATTATAACATTTATTTGACACACAGCATACAAACTTGAAAGTAAAAACATACAGTAATTATTCAAATTCGAATTCGTCCACCGAAATTACAGCATAGCAAGAATTTGCATCTTCAAAATCCTCCGCATCCAACAGTTTGAAAGTTCGTGTTGCTATCAAAAGACATCGAAATATGATACTTGATAGTACTCTGCAAGCATTATCTTTATACTAGGCGGCAATCGGTAGAGTACTTTTATACGCAACGGGAATTGATAGAGTACCCGTAGCACTGATGTTGAGAGTTCGATACACCTCAAGGTTGTCCACAACTACACTGCCTAGACCCATGGTAGCCACACATCCATGATCAATATTTATTTTAATCATAGGAATGACTCTCTTTTGTTTACATTTTTAATTCTGGGATTAGACGAATTTCAACTGCGGATGTCTGGAAATATATGCGTATTTCAATATATGTGTTCTCTCAAGATGTTTTTGTTTTTTCACAATGTGTCTAAAAAGGTAAATTTTATGCACCATTGCTCAAAAAAATTAATTCTCTGAAATTAGCCAAGAATGGCTGATAATCAGTTGATTTTGATGCAAGGTCAGCTCGGATTCAAAATTTGGTGCTTTTTTTTTGGCAATTTAAAATTTCGCCTAATAGACGTAACGTTAAAGTAAAAATGGACACCCCCAAGTGGGTAATTAAACGATTTTCAGATTTTTTTTTTCAATTCTTTATAGTGTAAAAGAGCTTCGTACCAAATTTGAAGTCTGTAGGTACAGTAGACACATGCAACCTTTTTGATAAGTGACTGAGTCAGTGATAAAATTATCGATTATCAGACATTTTCAAATATCATTATCTCGGAAACTAAGTTTACTTTATTTATAAAGTTTTGGATTCTGGATAATTAATGGGGCCTTACTACACATCTAAAATTACAAGTACGTAGGTCAAATAGACTCCCAGTCGTAGAGTGTCGAAATTTGGTGAAAACAGCTCGAAATTGTTTGTGTAATATAACACACTAGTATGTCAGACGAAGTGTCTAGATATGAATAAAATTGCTAGCCGCGCTACTTTTACGCCCTGTGATTCTCACTGTGAGTCACAAGAATATTGTCTATAAGAAAATCGTTTTAAATGTATCGTTTTAATATATAACGTAATTTTCACCATTAAATGCGTTTCTTTTGTATTAATTTAATTATTTTAGGACTTCTTTATTTTCTTATATTCACGTGTAAATATATTTTTTCTGAGGTAATTTTTCCCCAATTCCTGTCTTTAACACGAGATCATTTAATTTTTATTTTTGAGTTTCCTTTCTGTTTTTTAATAATTACGTGGAAATACACTTTTAATTTGAAAGGAAATATTAGTCTTTGCACTGTTTTACAATTTAGCAACAATTTAAAATATGACCATTTCTAAATATGAAATAAATCTCTATTGAAATAATAAAAATTTGAATAAAAATGTAAACAAAACCTTCAAAAATTAATCACATTAAAAATGTATTGCTCACTGCATACCGCAAGCTTGTCAAGTACGTTCCTGCAAAATATGGTTAAATTAATACACATAGTTTTTTTCCTTTAAAACTTTTTAAACTGAACTATTTTCACCGACTTCAATATGAAATAGCTATTAAAATAGTTCTTAGATATTAAAACAGTCTACTTCAAGAGTGTTTATCGAATATTTGTTTATAATACTACCAAGTTTCATATTTTTATCTGCAATAATTTTCTTAATATTAGCCGAAAAAGACTTCCTGTCACAAAATATTCATTTACGGCAATGACAGCGTTTGTTACTTTATTTTATAATAGAGAGATATAAAAAGATCTCTTAAGAAATATTAACAATTAGTTATATGAAATAAGACATGTTTTAAACTAATTTACGTGGTAAAGTTAAATTATATCTTTCTGTATACATAAGTTAAATATTTTAATCTTAAACAGTACCGACATTTTAAAAAGTGCATTTTTATTGGTAACAACTATACAAAAAAATTAACGACTGAATAGTTTGAAATGCAAAATATCGGACTAAATTATACCCTGGTTTTAAAAACTGCACTAAATTTGTTTTGATTCGTATAAAAGTAAAAATAATATGTACATCAAAGTTAATACCTTTTCTTTTCCTTTTAACGACTGATATAAAAATAATAGACATTAAACACTTTATTTATTTAAGAATACTTCTTATAACAGTTGGTAAATTTCTTTTTCTTTCATTTAGTTCAATAAAATACCTTCAAGAAATGAAAGTTTTGAACTTTTACGAGTTTTTAGTAATAATCTTAACATTCTAACAGTTTCAGATTAATTCAGTTGAATAACATACAAAATAATTACATGCAGTAAAACTTTTAATTAAATTGAATTTAATTTAAAAAATTGAAGAAATTTACTTTGAAATAGTTTCGACAGTCTTGTTTGAACTAAAAATATTTTCGGTGCAGTCCGACAGGTTTTCGGTGCAGTAGATCTAGATGTAAAATCTCGTATTCGATAATAAATTTTATACACCGATAAAGATTTGGTTCAACATTTCAGCAAAGCATGGTGCCGAGTATCATATCATCACAATATTGTCAAACGTGTTCAAAACTTGGTACTATGGCTGAATCATAAGCTTGTAGAATCAGGAATTGGTAAAATGTTTAACCGAAAACTCTATTTAAAGTGGGACATTATGGACATTCAATCATGTACCAGGATTCAAATCTTCCTTTTCATGTCCCGTAGTGAGTGTTCTAACCACTTGACAAACAGCTTGATATCGTCAAATTCTATTTTAGTGCTAGTGAGGAGTGGAAGTCGTCTATGAAGGACTGTAAAACCACCAAAAGATGAAATATAATCAAACAAAATGTGTCATCAGTGTCAACAAACCAATGGGGTGAAACGTAAAACGTACACCCGCAACTGCAAAGCAATCATAGAAAAAACATATTTCATCTAGTGAAACAGCCTCATAGGCAAAAGACGGACTAACGGCCATGGAACAAGCCCCACCCCATTAGTGCGATAAGTTCTTCAAATAACTAACCAACAAAGTTGCACACAAAACCAAATAGTGATAACAGCCATTAGGATTCAATGGATTGATCGCAAAAAGCGCATTCACGTAGCAATCAATAGGATAAATACCCCAATGGAAGCAAGGGAATAAAAATGGCAAAATGCAACAGTGTGCAACTACAAAGATAGTGACAACTACCAGTGACAAAAGTCGCAATGTGACAAATTACCGAAAGTGACAAAAAAAAACAGCAAAAAATTCGCAATATGACCAATTTCAAGAAAGTGACAAACAATAACAGTACAAGATATTGACAATGACAAAAAAGCCCAAAAGGGTCGAGCCAATAAAAGTGGCAAAACCCTAACATAAAGTAAACATATGCAAAAAAGAGACTAGCCCACAAAAGCGGCTACAACCAAGACAACGACAAACCACCATGATAGAGAAAAGCCAATATAAACGGCAAAAATCAAACACTGCAAACAAGATACAGGCAACGTCGCACGAAAGGAGATGAAAACTCCAGCGATATCCTAAATAACAACGCCAGGAGGTATATGGTATATAATAACTGAAGGTATAAATAAATATTAAAGGTAGTTAATAGTATTTTTTTAGAATTAGAAATAAATTAAAGTTTGTAGTTAAGGAATAAAATCCAAGTTCATCCCCCTAGTAAACTGTTATGTAACTTTAGTATCCCATCTAATTTTAGTACGTATTAGTTAAGCAGTTTTTAGTAGCAATTTTTAACTTAAATTAAGCTTCTCAGCACCTCCAAAGCTAAGTTAGTGGCAAACATTATACCATTAATTATATTTAGTTAGTATTTAACCATTTATCCCTACACTCCCATATTTATATAAGTTATATAAATTATAAATATTAATTTATATATAGATAATATATAGCCGATGGTCCAAACCCTCTCTTAATTTAGTAAATTATGCATATCATGTCCCCCCCCCCCCTGTAGGAATAAGCAACTCTAGAATATTTAGTTTCAGTTAAAATTATCGTAGGGTAGAACTACATGTAAATTAAGACAAACAACCAAGTAAAGTAATAGTACTTAAAGTCTAAAAGTAGCACTTAGTTTGTAGTATTAAAAGTGTTATAAAATGTGTAACCCCATTCCTTTTCAGATGCGGCGATCATGTACGCTAATGGCCCCGGTGCATGTAAAATCCGTCGTGGGTGTAAAGTCCTCCAAGTTACCTGTGAATTACACCTCTGGGGGTGCCTAGTCTGGTGAAGGTCTCGTCACCAGATCAAGGTTCTAAATTACGAGACCAACTCGAGTAGCGATGGTATAACGTATGGATGAGCGATGCAGCAAGGAAATAGTAAATATTCCAGCATCTCACATCCGTCCGGCATGACTTCGCTACACTGCGCAGTGCTGAACCGCCTCATCAAAAATCAATTAGCAACAACTAAGAAAAAGCAATTAAATCAACAAGACGCACTGAAGCCACGTCGGCCTATAGATTTAACAAACACATCTTCGCCAAACGGAGAGCAGGCGAATCTTCGCCCCGTTGCTAAGTATCAACTCGTTAAGCTAGGCAAAAGCCTGGCAGGTACGGGGGGGGGGGGGTCAGCGGTATAAAAAAATGTAGCACGTTGAGAGGGCATACAAATATTTCTTATGATTGGATGTTAACGTATTAACACAAGATGAAGAAATAGTGAACCACTGTTGACATTTCAACATATTCGTAATCAGGAGTTTTGAACAATCAAATGAATCATATTTTGGTGATTCTACTTATTTTGCACATAAAATATTTCAACGTTTTACGAAAACTTTCTACACTGTAGATTATTACTTTTTAAAAACAAGTTTATCCTAGAGTCCTGAACCTTGTCAGGTCAACCAAATTATTTTACAGGAGCTTCTTGAATTCGTGTCGGATTAAACAATTTTGTTGCTGTTGTTATTTTTATGAGCGGAATTTGGGGGTGGGTGACGCGAATAATAATAAACTTTTTTTTTCAATTTTTGTAAAATATTGCAGTTTGTAAATTTCCCTGGGAGCGAATTCCCTGGGCGTTCTTCATATATTATTATTATTAGCGCCTATGTCTTTATTCAAGTTACACTACATTTTTTCTTTCTTTTATATTTTAAAAATTTCAAATACATATATATAGGCTTCTTGGCACATCAGATAATATAAAAAAAACCCTGTAAAATATCTGTGCCTATTCATTGGGTAAAAAATGATTTTAATCCAATTTTTGGGCAAATCATTTATACATAATTAAAATAAATGAAATTAAAGCGTCTCTGAGCTAGGACCTATAATATTAAAACGTGTGTCATTTCTTTACGAATGGCAGATAAATTTAAACTTATATTATTTTCATCAATGCAAGATAATTTTTACAAATCTTAAATACTTGTCAATGTATGGCATACATTAAAGCCATTTCGAATAATATTGCTAATACTTAGGTGTATTTTTAATACAATAGAGAAATTCAACATAATTCATTACATTTATCAAGAACTTATACACAAATTCATACAAAATGTGTATTTTGCCTTAAGTAAAATTTCTAAAATTACATTTCATGAAAAGGGTAATTTTTCTGAAAGAGAACAAGAAACGTCAACCCAGACATGACAAAGGAGAGTTTATTGACAGACAAAGCTGTTAAGACGTGGTAATTATTTTATTTAAGAATACATGCAAAAACATATTATATTAATTGAACTACTGAGGATAATGTTGATGGATGGATACATTTCTGCTATACGCCAACATTTTTTTGGAAAACTGCCATCGAACGATGCTAAAATTCTTTTATTAAGTCATACACCCTAGCACTATAATCTAATTTGGAGATCAATTTGAAAACGAAACATTTAAATGATATAATGAAACTCGCGCGTATGGAAACTACAAACTGATTAAATTAATGAAATGAAGCAGAACCCTTCAAAAGCTGCCATCGAATGATGCTAAAATTCTTATATTAAGTCATAAACCCTAGCACTGCAATCTAATTTGGAGATCAATTTGAAAACGAAACATTTAAATGATACAATAAAACTCGCGCGTATGGAAACTACAAACTGATTAACTTAATGAAATGAAGCAAAACCCCCTGATTGTAGTATTTCATCAGTTTTTAAATAAAAACCTTTTTGATACAATAGAATCTCTTTAGTACATGAATTATTAAAACATAATGTATTAAAACTGTATAAAATTTTACTGTTTTTTAACAAGTAAAATATAATTGCACTGTGAAACAAAAGGCAGTCTATTTTAATTTATATATTCGTCTTTATGAAAATAAAAAAAAATCAGCAGTCGAGACTCGACACTGAATGTACCAAGTTCTGCAAAAGTCCCAGCAATTTTTTTGTAAAGGTTAGATTTTTAAAACCTAATTAATTTTATTAGTGTTTTGTTTCTTCCCATTACGTCCATGAGGAAATTTTTAATTAAACAGTTGATTCAAATCCGTGGAGAATATATGTAATATTTAGTTCCAGTAAATTAATACATTTACTAATTAAAAAACTAAAGCCCTCTTCTGGAATAAATTACATACGAAATGACGCCACGCAGTATAAAAGTAACAAAAATAAATTCTTATAATCCCCACGCGATTGGTAAAACTTATTATAATTACAGTCGACTCACATTATTACAGGAATTTTGGATGTCAACTTTTTTACAAACTGAAATTTTGCTGGATGGGAACGAGTAAAGTATAATTAAGTAAAGAATCAACTACCATCAATTTAAATTTATTTGTTCGTCTTTATCAAAAGCAAAATGCGTCGTCCGAGACTAGATGCTGAAAAAAAAACTAAATTTTGAAATAAATCAGGAATTTTTAAAAGTTGAATGCTTTAAATTTTATTTAAAATGTTAGAAATAAGATTAGTCATGCTACATCGATGTGGAACTGTAGTCAGGTCTTTAGTTAAACAGCTGCTTTGAATCAATGGGGAATATGTGCAAAAAAGTTAGTTCATTTAGTAATAAAAATATTAATCCCCTCTTTGGGAACACGATACGTACGAAATGATTTCTCGTAGCATAAATTAAAAAAAAAACCATTCTTATAACTAATCCATGGTTTAGGAAAAGTTCTAAAAAGGAAACTGGTATAAAAAACCCGCGTCCGTACTAAAAAGAAACCTATCTGATAATCTGCTGCTGAAAGAATTTTCAATTCACATTATATTCTGTTGTTACCTATTTTATATATTTATATTTCATCTATCAGAGCATTATATATTCTGGACTATACAAAATAATAAAAACATGAAATATTTATCTGGGAATAAGTTACATTCGAAACGGCCTTATGTAGCATTCATTAAATTTACAAATGAAATTCTTATAATTCCGTCGTAATTTAGTATTAGTTTTAAAAATGTATATGAGAAAAATATGTTAATAAATAGAGTGTTGGCTGAAAGAAATTTTAACTGAAAACATGAAATCATTTCCCTGAAATCATTTTATATTCACAACATATTTCATTATTATACAATTTATGTTTAATCTTTTTAAGTGTGTTATATTTTAATTTATAAATAAAAATAAAAATAATAAATCCCTCTTTGGGAATATGTTGCATACGAAATGATATTATGTAACATTAAATTAACAAAGTGTTTCCTCAGAATTCTTTTGTGGGTAGGTAAAATTTCAAAAATTAAATCTGACAAATGTGGTATAAAAGACCTTAAATTGTTTAAAAGGAAATAGAACGGAAAATTATTTATCGTTCAAAATAATTTATATTCACATTATATTCAATTGATAAATATTTTATACAGAGTTAATAAAAAAGATTGGATTAAAAGGAGAGTATCGTATTCTGTGCAGTTTTCATGAATACATCCAGTAATAATCGTGGTTAGTATAAAGAAGGTACCTGAGAAATTATCTCCTTGCGGCGCAAATTGGGGAAAGGTGCATAAAAAATGGCATTAAATGCCTGAGTGTTTTTTTTAAGATTCCTATGTTTGATGTTAGTTGATATGTTGTTGCATGTAAATAAAATATATTTTAGAAATTATTATTCAAAAATCTTTAAAATAGTGTAATTTTTACATTTTTTTTCAATTGGATTCCTGTGGTGACGCCAAAATATCTACCTTTTCTTCATCGTCCATATCACTATTATCAAATTCTTGTACAGTTTGAGCTTTTAAATCAGATACCACTTCAGTGGGAAGTTGTTTTAAGATTTTCCTTTTTATTTTGCGCTTATTTGATATTTGTGGATCACTACTGATTAAGAATAAATTAATGTTCTATGTTAATTGCGTATGTAAACACAGAAACAGGGGTAGTATTTATCATTTTCTTGGTTTCACTAAACTATCATTAACGCTAAGTTCTGGGCGTCCACGCTTATTTACCATTATATTGATCCAAAATTGATCCATCTAGCCATTCTTGATTGTTAATTTTAAATCTTTCTTCCATTCTGATTTTGATGTTAATTATACATTTATCATATAAGTCTTTTCATTCATCTTGTTTTCATGACAAAGTTTTAATTTGAGGTTTTTATTTTAATCTTTTTTTTGGCGCAGCATTTCCCTAAAGAGACTTTGTGCCATAAAACCCTAATCAACCAACCAACCAACTAACCAACCAACCAACTAACCAACCAACCAACCAACTTTCTTCCATTCACCATGCTTTGGTGTAACGTTTCTTATACTTTGTCTTGAAATATGAAAGATTTTAGCACTTTTTTCTGTTGTTTTGAATCACATTTACCACGTATTTTAATGTCTTTACACAAGTACTGAAATTGTTTTTAAATTTCACTGCTTCCACAACTACTCGTTACGCTAATAAGCTCTTTTCTCTAAAAACATCGTGTCAGAACTCGTTTCTGAAACAAAAATAAATTTTAAATAGAATACCGACTAAAAACGTGCCCTGACCCCGCTCTCTAAAATAATTTTTACTGAAAAAAGGCCAAATGTGGTCCACAAATTCTGATGATCTGAAATTGAGCAATAAAAAAACTCTGTAAATCTGTAAAAATCAAAGCTTGAATAGCATTGGAACATATATAAATATTTCACATTTTACTGTACATTTAAAATTTTCGTATGATTTTCTTATGTGATACAATTAAATGACAAAAATATTTTTTCTAGTATTCATGAATTTATCGATGCATATGTATTGCAATTCTGCGTAATTCAGCAATTCTAACAAAAGAAAGTATGTTTCATGAACTAATATTATTATTTACTGTGAGTTTTCTAAACTCTGTAATTTTGAGAAACAACAATTTTTCCGCGATGTTTTTAAACTATTTTTCTTAAAATAGAAACCTGGGTTTGAAAAGTGCGTGTGTAGTCCAAGCAACTGTATCCATGGACGTAATGATTTTTAAATTTATTTATGTTGCTAATAAAAAACATTTTCATGTATGGTATTCATTTACAAAAGAAATATATATTTAACATTTGCAAAAATGCATTCAACAAGGAAAATATATTTAAATGAATTTTATGCGTTTATAATGATGTAAAAAAACGTGTTTAAGCATTCCGTCATCTTTCCCAGGAGAAATAAACATGGAAAGAAATGACCTCGCATAAAGTATAATTTCAATATATCATTAAAATTGTATTGGGCATTCCACATCAAATCACCCAGTACAAATTCAGTATGTAACCGTCCATCTCATATTTCAAGTATTAACTGAATGAGTTTGTTCAAAATTAAATTATTATAAATTAAATGATAAATTCAGTTTAAAATAATTCATAAATTACATATAAAGTATCTAGCTTATGCAAAACAAATGTTATTAACTTAAAAAAATTAAGTATGCTTATTTATTTTTTATTTTTTTGAAAATAAAAAATATATATGTGAAAAATATTGAATAATTTTAAAATACATAAAAGAGAAGAATTGCTATGTAGTATAATTAAATATATATGTATGGAAAAAGTATAAAAAATTTAAAAATATTGAATTATTTTAAAATAGAGGCGAAGGTCCAAATTCCATTTTTATTTCCAATCTAGATTTTACTGTTCTGAAAATTAATGTAGGAAGAAAACAGAGAAGACACAAATTCCATTATCTTCTTCTGCCGCATATCTTCCTTTATTCATCCTTTCTAAATCCATTTTCTGCCCTGTATTTTCTTAGTTTTTCATCCATCGTTATCCTATTTATTGCGGAAAATTTTGAAGCGCCCGACAACGCTTTCCTGTGAGGTATAACAGACAAATGTCGCAACAAAGCAATAAAGCGTCCGTGATCCCATAAATTAATTTATTTTCCTCCCTTTCACGCGGAGCAAACCAAGAGAGGTCCAAATACCGTCTAGACGGTATTTAGACCCCTCTGTGTATCCGGTATTTAGAGAACTGCTATGTTTATCTTAAAACCGTTATTACTCATTCATATAATAAAATATCAATAACCTGCGTGCGGTATTTGGGAGATAAATATGTCTGTATAACAATTTAATGTCAATTGGGCTAATATACAATCAGTATTAAATAAATAAATATATATATATATATATATATATATATATATGTTATATAAAAATTTTATTTCCTTCGCATATCTTTCGCATTTATTTCGCATTATTCCTTTAAATTAATCTAACTTCTGACATAGTCAGTATTTCCTAAATTCTTAATAATATTTATTCCTATTTAAATGTTCTTTTAAAAGTAGTAACACGTATATTAATAATTATCTTATTCTAAATCTTAATCTACAACTTTAAGTTCATTCGTAGCTATTATCAACTCAAATAAAATAAGTTGAAACTGGTGTGAAACACTAAGAACTAAAATAACTTCTTAAAACACCATCAGTACGTTAAAATGCGCTAGGCCTTTCGAAAGATCTGAGTCTTTCTTCGTCAGGCGCAAAAAGACGTGCGTCTACTATGAAAGCAGCAGCAAGACTGAAATGAGAGGTAAGGGAGAGGAAACAAGCTGATGCAACAGCCAATAGTAAAGTAGACATCAACAGCCAATAGGAAAACAGAAGACAACAGCCAATCACAGAAGAGTAAAATCAAAACAATAGAGAATACAAAATAGAAGGGGAATAAGGAAGTGAAAAATAAATAAATAAATAAATAAAACACACAAATATATTAAAAAATGGAAACAGATGAAAATTAAGAATTAAATAAGTAACCAAAATATATAAATATATATAAAAACAGACTAAAATTAATTAATACAAAATAAATTATATGGAAGTACTGAAGAGGTTTTTCCAAGCAGCAGAGAGCATTGTGGAATCAGATTTATCATTAACAATAACTTCACGATTAAGATAAATAGCTAAATTTTCCAAAAAGTCCAATTCAGAGATACTATTAGCATTAAAGATAATTTTAGCATTTTTAAAATTAAATTAAAGCCGCTTAAAAGAACACTCTCGTTATGTAACTAATCAAGAAATTTCTAAATCTTCAATTGCCAAGCACTCTTGGGATTCCGGCCATTGTTTTAATTTTAAAAATGCTAAAATTATCTTTAATGCTAATAGTATCTCTGAATTGGACTTTTTTGAAAATTTAGCTATTTATCTTAATCGTGAAGTTATTGTTAATGATAAATCTGATTCCACAATGCTCTCTGCTGCTTGGAAAAACCTCTTCAGTACTTCCATATAATTTATTTTGTATTGATTAATTTTAGTCTGTTTTTTATGTATATTTATATATTTTGGTTACTTATTTAATTCTTAATTTTCATCTGTTTCCATTTTTTAATATATTTGTGTGTTTTATTTATTTATTTATTTATTTTTCACTTCCTTATTCCCCTTCTATTTTGTATTCTCTATTGTTTTGATTTTACTCTTATGTGATTGGCTGTTGTCTTCTGTTTTCCTATTGGCTGTTGATTTCTACTTTCCTATTGGCTGTTGCATCAGCTTGTTTCCTCTCCCTTACCTCTCATTTCAGTCTTGCTGCTGCTTTCATAGTAGACGCACGTCTTTTTGCGCCTGACGAAGAAAGACTCAGATCTTTCGAAAGGCCTTGCGCATTTTAACGTTTTGATGGTGTTTTAAGAAGTTATTTTGTTTTTATTATCAACTGACCAATCTATAAAATTCTGAGAGACGCTTGTGTCATTTCGAATGTTTTTAAAAGCCATTTTTTAAAATTTTATTCCATGCTTTGCTTTGCGCGCTGGGTATTTTTCACTTCAACATCAATGTGCATCTACGGTGGGGATTCTTTCGTGTTAAATTTTCTCCCTCGTACCTCATTCGCTTAGCTTAAATTCACCTCTCACTCACTGGATCGTGCGCTCGTTACGTCATTGTCAGTAACCCTACGCGCGGTTAACAAAATGCGCTTGCAAGATTTTGGAGAGCAGATTTTTTTGTGTTTGGAAGTTCTGACCAAATTGTTATCTGGTGTTTAAGTAACGTAGAATTTTCATAACAGCTCTTTAAGATCTATTAAATGATGTAGTAAGCCATCGTCAAGCCTGAGGGCTATAAGTTTATATCGGTTACTGTGGGAACTGTTACTTGCATCGCTCCTGTTCATTAATAAAAGATTTATCTGGAAATTGGCTGCTCCTTATAGAAGAAACTCTTGTGGTGTCTCATCATTGCCTAACCTCCTCGCCATGACTCTTGATATCGACTGTAAACATTCTACATATTTAACAAACTGCCATTTTCTCGTGGAATATTAAATCATCTTCGTATAAATTTCACATATATATATATAAACCAATGCCTGAAAAACTTTTGATATTTCCGATTTCGTCGTGACGACAAATTTGCTCTTACTGTTTGTAAATGAGACAGACTTGAGCGACGTGTTGCTCCGGCATATCTTCTCTCAATTAAAGGTACAAACTCTTCCTATCACCGCTAGTCTACGATGCGATAAGTTTTCAGAACACCTACTAATAGGTGTTTGGACCTTCCCCTATAAAGTTTCACTCAAAGATGGTGTTGTTATGAAGTGAGTTCTTTTTATATATTATGCCTAAGAATATCCTGTAACTGATTATGAAATAAAAATAATGTGATTTTTAAAGTTTGTATCAGTATTTTGACAAAAATAAAAAATTTCACCATATTTATTGAAACTGCTTAAGACAGTTCAAATAATTGAGACTCCCAAGTATTTTTTTTTTAATTCTTACAAACTTTTGTAGTACTAAAACAAAATTAGAAGTGTAGAAAGATATTTTTTTTTCTTTAATTTAATACGCTCTTTTAGTTCCTTGTGTTGTAAGAAAGCTAACATGAGACATCACATAAAATAGAGAAACATAAGATACAAACACTTTATCTTCTGTAGTCGAGACAAATGCTCTTGCAGGAACGTTAGTGAGGCATGAATTTTACTTTAACATCACTTTTTCATCAGAGGAGAAAAAGGGTGTATGATGTTTTCCAATATTTCATGCGATTTCTCGTGTTAGCTCTCTTAGAACAAAATGAACTGAATTAGTGTGTCGCATTAAAAATTAAAATCTATTTTTACAAGTAAACAACTTGATTTTCACCTAAAATTAACAATCTATGTCATTATATAGAAATTGAGCTAAAATATATGTATTTTTTATTAATCGTTAATCGGAAATGACAATCTGTGACAGTGTGATTGCCAAACCTTAATTGGTAACGCAGTTGGAATGCTCGAAATGTTTATATTCAAAACTAATTTATCTTCTGGAACAGTACAAATTTGGTTCTTTTTAAATGCATCAGTATTAAAAAATAACTATTTATGTTTTGTTTATGGTCAATTCTTACGACATAGAAGATTTGTTTTTATATGGGTAACAATTTCTAGAACTAACACTCAGGCAGGCGGCATTTCGGCAGTTACTCATGTGCAATATTTCAGAGTTAATTTATTTTTACGGTAAGAAAGAGTCAGATTTTTGAATGACTTTTAGTTTTATTTTATTATTGTAAATGGGTATAAGAATGTTTAAATTTACCTTGGAGGCTTATATATTTGACTGTCATATAAAGGAAAAATTTTCAATATATATGCCAAAAAAATTCATTTATGTCAAATTTGAGACACAAACACCCAAAATCACAATATACTTTTTTTCAAAAACTGTCAAAGGTGACTTTTATGAATAATTAAAAAAAATCCGACCTAACAGCAACTTCGCCTTTAGACGACAATGTATTTTAATATAATTCATTATTTTTTATATACTTTTTCTTAAACACACTTAAATTACTTTAAATGAAACATCACTTTGATTTTTTTTCACAATGCTCATATAATTTTCGTCATATATGTATTATTTTGAACTGATATGTTGATTACATATAGAAAGATGCCTTAGTTTGTAACGCACTGTCTCTGAGAATCGAAGAGTCTGTAGTGCGAACGTATAACAAATTTTTCAAAACTTTGATATTTTTTTTCTCAAAAACTATTTTACCTAAGAACAAAAATAAAACTAAAAATCGTGGTTATATATTAATAGTAAGAACAAACACATCCAGTTTCTGTGAAATATGTGTTGGTAGGTTAGTTGCCCAAATTGAATTTACATGGAATGAATCATCGTTACTGTAAACAACAAATGAAACTTTCAAGAATGTAATTCATAATAAATGCAAAATATAAATGAAAATATAGGCTATATTTTTGATTGTCTAAAAATATGAATAAATAATTCTATAATACAAATATAATATTTATACTGAAATTTACTTTATGTATTTCTAAAAATACATCTCATTTTCTGTAAATGGATAAAGAAACTATATTTTTAATCACATTATGCAATTAAGGTGGTACAAATAATATTAGGTACATCTGAAACGTAAGTAGTATTTACTTTTAAAAATTTACCCAAATATCAGCTCTCTTTTGAATGTCTATGGAACTATTCACAGAACTGTCATCGACATTTATGCTAATTTGAATGTCTAGATTTGTATTACCTGTGTCAAAATTAAGTGTTATTATTGAAAACTTGGCAGATTGTTTCTATATCGAGACAGCTACACAAACTATAGGGATTTAAATAAGATTTTAATATCAATTGAATATCACATCTGTATTCAATGATTTGATGAAAATTACGAGTATTATAAGAATTTTCTGTTATTATTATTTACTTTTTTTCGTGCTGTATATGTTGAAGTTGAAACATTAGTTAATTCTTAAACCACTCA
Organism: Maratus michaelseni; assembly: GCA_963931845.1. NCBI lineage: Eukaryota > Metazoa > Arthropoda > Arachnida > Araneae > Salticidae > Maratus > Maratus michaelseni. The sequence continues at coordinate 201,933,756 of OZ007593.1, read as the reverse complement.
TCAGATTTTCAAAAAAAAAAATTATATGAAATACATGACTTATATAATAATATAATATACTAGTAAATTAAAAAAAAATAATTTTCTAAGTTTTATTTTTAATACAGACACGTAAAAGCCCATTTGGAACACAAAATTTTAACAGAGCATAACTCACATATATTATTTTATGTACTCTTGTAAAATAAATATTAACTATAGACAGGGCTTTACAAATTTGATAAAATTTGGAAGGCGGGAAAAAAATCTAGTCGTAAAAAAAGCCCTACCCCTCCCCTCCCGCCTTCTCTGATTTTCAGAATGCACAAAAGTTGTTGTTTTTTTAATGAATTAAATAAATAATAACAAGTAGAATTTAGAATTATTAGTTACAAAGTTTAGAATAGAGGAAGATAGGTTTATAATATAGAAAGATAATTTAGAAAGGTACGATAAACTTAGTTATGCTTTAAATGTCTGGTTAGTTGAGTGCTACAAAATCTATATCTGATGAGGAGGCATCGATGGGCAGAGACAGCTTAAAAGAATTCACTTTCACTATCAAAATAAAATGTTACCAAACGAAAAATATCCACTTAATTTTGTTTTTCGATTTTTTTTCTCTTTTTATAAGAAGCCACTCTCGGTAAATATGTAGTATTTTCAAGCTCCACTTTATATAGACTAAACAATCGAATCCAAACCACGGTGGGTGCCGTTCTATTGTGCAATGTGGGGGCGCACACAGGTGTCATGATAATAAAAGCGCCAAACATTTTAAGCGACGAAGAAATTAAAAAAACACATATTATTTGATTTTATTAAAATTAGTTAGTCAAATTCATTTTATAGATTTACGTCAAATAAACTACTTATAATCAATAATATATTATTCTGATCAATAATATATATTTCTTTTAAATGAATGTGATAGATTATCTCGTTCTGAACACAAAAATCTTATTTCAAACTTACGAAAAATATGAACATTTTTCAGTACTGTATCCAATTTGAGATATCACCCCAGAAGATATATTAATACGATTTCTAAACTGTTTTAGTGAACCTTTCCCACTCTTCCCACATTCGAACCACGTGACATGCTAGCTGGCTATTGCGGGAAAGAATATTGTTTTCTGTGCATGAGATGAGAAATGCTTTTTAAACTTGGCTCTTCCTTTAAAAGTATGACAGAGACAGAATAGGTAAATCGCTGCTTACCACGCTCAAGTAATGGTGGAGGGAAAAATTCAATTTGTGCTCATTTCTTAGATCATTTTTTGTTTAAAAAAAATAATAAATAACATGTTCGCCAGACAAAAAATATCTTGATCATCTAGTGGCGACCTGGCGACCACGTTTGTCACGTCCTAAATATACTATAAACTAAATAAAATGATTTATGCTGGTGTGAAAATAATCTTTTGTTCGACATAAAATTCGTATTATTAATCGATTTTTCTCTCATTTACAATCATCTATTCAAGATAAAGTTGATAACTGGTAATTGAAAATAAATTTTAGAAAATTCTGTACTGAAATATTTGATACAAATAAATAGAATCTTTGTATTTTAGTGTATATATTCAAACAAATTCCATGTTTGAATAAGTGTGAATTACAAAACTTTAATTCATAAATAACTCCAATTATAAAAAACTAGTAATTCAAATATTACATTTTTGCTTTAAAATAATCATATCATTTAATACTGAATGTTCTTTTCATTTAGCATAATTAAATATGTGAAAGGGGTACAACCATACAGACATTAAAATCAATTAGGAAAGAAATGTTCCATGAAATTGAATTTGTAACGATAATTGAAGCAAACTGCAAACTGAAATCTAATCATTAGAATTTAACGCTAGTGCTTTTCACAAAAAAGATTTAGAAATTTATATCCCAAAGGATTGACAAAGAAGACTTTTTATATTTAAAATAAGAATTTAGATTTAAAAAAATTAACATTTATATATTTAGATAATAAAAGAAATGAAGCAAAACACACTTTGAAAAAACACTTATTTACATTTTGTTTATATGATTTAAATCCCTGTTGAAGTCTTTCCAAAAATTTTACATATGCCGTTTATATGTATGTTATATATTTAAATTAAATTACGCCTTTTCAAAAAGAACAAGGAATAAAACCTCAGGTAGGAAAGGATTCAATCGCAGTAATCCCCGTAGATTTCAATTATTTTGAGATTTTTATTTGAACTCATGCTGCAAAAATGAAAAATAAAACAAATTATATTTTAACTGAATGCTTCATTTATAAAAATATATTTTGCTTCAGGTTTCGTGCACATACAATTTTGAATATATATATATATATATATATATATATTATTTCGTTTGAATTTTTCTATACGAAATGATAAATTTAACATAACTTCCAATATTAATATATATATATATATATATATATATATATATATATATATATATATATATATATATATATATATATCATACATTATTGATGTTAAAATTACATTTTGTAAAAGAATAATTTCATTTATTGTCCAATATTTGTCAAATTATTCATAATTAAGTATTTGAAAGGCTTGCAACTATGGAGATATTACATCCGATTTAGTGAAATCTCTTCCTAAAATTGATAATATGTTTATAATTAATGTAAATTGAGATCTGTAATCTAATCGTCAAAATTTTAGACAACTGAATTTTTTAAAAACTATCTATATCTCACAGGATTAAAAAAAACATTTCAATTAAGAATGTAAATTTAAATTTTTAGCATTATATATATAAATATTTAGCATTATATACAAAATAAAGGCTTGAATGTTTAAGTTGAAAATGTTAAGTTAGATGAGAAGCTAACTCCATTTAATTTTTTCGCTTGAAATACTGGATGAAGTACTTAAAAAAATTATTCTTGCAGTTTATACATATATTTAATTTAAACTAAATTATACAGTTTCAAAATGAAGTTGAGGTAGAAGAAATTATCATTTAGTTGTTATATGTTAGCATATGTTTTTCATTAAACATAACATGGCGTTTAGCTACTGTCGATTCGGCGCAGAATGGTTATGCACATCCTACACATGAATTTTATATAAGTGGATTTCATTTAAATTAAATTATACATTTTCTAAATGAAATTGGAATGACACTTAAAGCATCTGATGATACATGAATTGAGTGCCAGTAATCTCTGTCGGTTTCATTTATTATGTGTCTTTAAAAGGTACGGCTGCTATTTAGATAAAATGAAGCCAACATGTTTTGTTTGCATGCATTCACATATGATAATTTATTTCTTATTTCGTATTATATCGTTTTTATATTCGTTTAAAAATGCTTAATTATTATTATTTCAGTTATTAATTACTTAATATTATAATTTATTTTTGAAGAAATATTTAATTTAATACGGAACGTTTCTTTCTTAAGCATAATTAAACGTTTGAAAGAATTACAACCGTACATAAATTTTAATCAGTTACAAAATAAATGTTCCTTGTAATGAAATTTATAACGATAATAAAAGCAAAATGAAAATTGTAATCTAATCATCCATCTATTTAAAGCAGTTTGGTAATTTTGTCAAATTTCCATCGAAATTGGACCGTATACGCATGCGTCAAAAAAATCTTCCGCCAATGAGGTGAGGGATATTTCCTGTCTCTAGAGTCACATTAGATTAGGAACTGTTTACAAAACGAGTGTACGACCCTTCTGTGGGTATGGCGTCGGCAAGAAGTTTAGATTACAATTGTGAGGTATTTTTTCGTTTTATCTTTATTTATTTTGTTTTTATTTAGTTCATTAACATAGAAATATATATCTATTTCTGTGTACATGATTGAATTCTTTGGATATCTCTTAATTCTTTTTGTTCGCGAAATTATTTAGTGCGAGTAATGTAATTGTTGCATGCTTGGTGTATTTTTTGCTACTGAGTACTATTTTGCTTATGAGTTTTTATAAGTATTTTTTTTTCTTTTTTTATTGAAGGGGTTTATTTTCATTTGGAAAAACAGAAATTTCATTTTTTGAATATAATATTTCAGATGTTTTAATAGTTAACATTCGGCTGTTTGAAAATGAGGTGCCACTTTTTGTTGTTGTCTATTGATAGACGATGTTAGAGAATCAATGCATAAAATACTCTGCATGTACTCGCCTAATACTAAATATAACCCAATGCTAAATATAACCTAATACTAAAATATACAAAAGGCTGTTTCAGCATCTTACAAATTTCTATTATGTTTCATTCTAAGAGTTCCTAAATAAGCCAGACTGCAAATATATTTCCAGAAAAAAAGAACTGATCGTACTATAAATAGTTTCCATCCAGTATAATTATATGGTGAATCCAAAGAATTCAACAAACCAGAATAAATAATGATAAAATGAAAAAGTACCAAATATTTATTGTAATCCAAATTTCCAAAACACCACTCACTCGGGAGGGGGGGGGGGGAGAGATTGTAATTTCAGTAATTTGGTGGCACAAAAATTACACGAATTTCTTCAGTTTGCTGCGGGGAGAAAAATTGCAAAAATCAACCAGCAGCTGCACGAAAAAAAAAAAAAAAAAAACTCATCAGCAGGGACAAATTTAGAAACTTGCTGTGTCGCCAATCCATATATTTAAAGCAGTTTGCATTAGAAGTGTATTTGAGATTTTTTAAGATCGGTCATTCCTCTCGAGTTACTTTAATTTTGAGATTTTTTAAGATCGGTCATTCCTCTTGAGTTACTTTAAATATGACAAGTTTGGTTTACGATTTATCTTGGATAACTATTATCAGGTAATTTTTCATGTTATTATTTTGGTTTATTGAGTTGATGAACATAGTAAACATAATCATGATTGAGTTCCTTGCTTTCGTGAACACAAAATTAGAGATACATTCTGGTGTATTTTTTTCTTCTTTTTATGTCGTGTGTATATTGAAAATTAAAATTTTTTAAACCTAAAAGTAATGGTCGAAATTTTATTAGGATTTATTTTTTGAAGGAGTTTATTTTTACTTTGAAAAGCTGAATGTTTTAATATTTACATTCGGCAGTAAAATATCAAAAAGTTTTGATTATATAAAACAGTTTGAAAATGATTGCCACGTTTTTGTTGTTGTTTATTGATTTTTGCTTACATCATGTGCTAATTTCCAAAATAATTTACAGAGCCAGTGTGTAAGTGGCCATATGAATTAGTTAAAATACAGCAGAATGTAAATGATTTTCTGTACGATACAAACAGCATCCAAAGGATTCAATCATGAACACATGTTCATCAACTCAACAAACCAAACTGAAAAAATACCTGATAATAGTTATCCAAGCTAAAAAAAATAAATATTTTTGACTTCAAGAGATATAAAAAAGGTTATTTAGTTTTTTTTTTTTTTTTTTTTTTTTTTTTTGTAATCTTTTTTACCACTTCCCCATATACCATCAGTTTCATAAGAAATCTCTGTGAAAACATATATTTTACACTTTATTGAATGTTTTCATTTCTTAATTGAAACATCAAACTCAGTTTAAAGTTATAGTAGAGTGTAAAATGTATATTTTCATTAAGATTTGTTATTGAATTAATTTTGCTTCATAAACAATTCTTGAATCTTTTGATTTATTATTGCTTTCATTATTGGGCGATAACGATTTCATTTTATACCAGATTGCATCTCTGTTCTGGGCGATACTTATTAAACTCATAATTTGTCACTAAATGGTGATTTTATTGACTTTGTGCTTACAAATCAAAATGGTATCTTGATAATATACATCTTTGCCCAAGAATGCGACAAAAAAAAAAAAAAAAACTATTTTTGATTTTAGGAAAACTTAAAGAGGTTATTTAGTTTTTTTTTGTTGTTGTTGTTCGGTTAATTTTTTTTTGCCACTTTCCCATATACTATCAGTTTCATAAGAAATCTCTATGAAAACATATATTTTACACTTTATTGAATGTTTTCATTTCTTAATTGAAACATCAAACTCAGTTTAAAGTTATAGTAGAGTGTAAAATGTATATTTTCATTAAGATTTGTTATTGAATTAATTTTGCTTCATAAGCAATTCTTGAATCTTTTGATTTATTATTGCTTTCATTATTGGGCGATAACGATTTCATTTTATACCAGATTGCATCTCTGTTCTGGGCGATACTTATTAAACTCATAATTTGTCACAAAATGGTGATTTTATTGACTTTGTGCTTACAAATCAAAATGGTATCTTGATAATATACATCTTTGCCCAAGAATGCGACAAAAAAAAAGATAAATTTTCAAACTTGGTATAAAAAACTTAGGTACTTCTCTATTATCCCATCGTCCACTTTTCATAACAAAATACTATTGCCAAACTGTATGATTAAATGCCAAAAATGCAGTCCCATTTACTTGATGTCGGAAGTATTATACGTGTTTGTTATGTCATCAAGTTCTTTTTAATTCAACATTTGCGTGTATTAATGACAAAGTTCTCCCGTTTATTTGACGTTACAGTTTGGCGATAGTTTTTTGTTATGAAAAGTGGTCGATGAGATAATAGAGAAGTACCAAAACTTACATATATGAGTAGATTCCTTGACAGTATTAATCATTACTCGATATTTTAAAACTGCATCATATTTGTAGAATTATATTAATTTAAACAATGCTTCTGTTGAAGTGTGAAGAAGCACATACTTATATGAAGAACCATATATTTACATAATCATTTTCATTAGCAATCGAAACACCATAAGATTCATCCCCGATAATAAACGGACTATAAGTGGTCTAATTTTGTATTACGTGTTCTACGATATTTTTACGTACGTTTCAATAATTATTTTCTGTACTATGTAAACAAAATGATAGAGATCTAAAAAGACAATTTCCATCGGGATTGATTTCGCGAATGTTAAATGAGCCTAAATTCAATTTTAAACAGTAAATCCGAAATGGACACCTAAGTATTCATACAAATTATAATAAATAAAATAAATGCCTTCTAAACACTCCACAGTGAGTTCTATATAAATACCTTCCTAGGTTTAACCCAACGTGCAAGAAAAAAACAACAGGAGATGATCCAAACACGTTTCTAGAGACAGTAATAGACCCTCACCTCATTGGCCGGTCCTACTGGAAGATTTTTTTGACGCATGCGTACTGTGTCGAATATTGTTGAAAAATGATTTTGAAGAAAAAATCGGGAAATTCACAAAATGGTTTTGGGAAAAACTTCACCAAATGGTTTCAAATTTCTTTGAGTGACAGCGGGGAAAAAAATTTCATCTTACATTCAATCATCGCAATTGGCGAGTGTGACTATTAAGTTTAGCCAGTACTGGCAATAACATCAATCACCAATTTTCAGTATTACTTGCCGATTGGTGAGTGTTAATTTTGTCTTATATCACAAACTGTATTTACATATACTACTAGATATAATGATTATGAATCATGATTTTTCTGTTATTGTGCGAGATTCATGTTTTTTCAGCAATTCTTTGACGAAATTCGTGTTTTTTCAGAGATCCTTTGAAGAATTTCGCATTTTTCTCGCGATCCTTAATGAAATTCACATTTTCCAGCGATTCGTTGATAAAATACATTTTATTCCGCAATTTTTAGACGAAATTTAGTAAAAAAGCGTGATCTTTTGGTGAACTTTCCTTTTTTGCGATTCTTTGACAAAATTTGCTTATCTTTCACGATCCTTTTGCATGATTCACGTTTTTTCTGTGGTCTTTTAACGAAAGTCATGTTTTCCCATGATCCTTTGATGAAATTAGTGTTTTTTCCTCAATCATTTGACGAAATCTGTGATTTTTTCCCCCCACGAAGATTGGTTAGATGTTTTTAGTCGGCAGGTGCCCTAAAAAGTCTGTGACGCCCGTTGCTGCATCGCACACATTCGCCCATGGGGCATTGTTTCATTCCTGACATTTCTGGAAAGAAACAACGTTCAACTCATTGGCTGAATTGTAAAGGGCGAAATGTGTCAAACATTAGCGGAAAGAAAGTGCGCAATTCGTTCGTTCATGAAAAAAATCGTGAAATTCATTAATTGATAGTCGATAAAATGCGAAATTTGTCAATCGATAGCGGAAAAATAACAAAATTCATTAATCGACAGTGGAAAAATCGCAAAGTTCATCAACTGGTTTCGGAGGAAAAAGTTTTCGAATGACTTCGAGAAAAAAAATCACAATCCGTCAATTTCGGGGAAAAAATCGTGAAATTCGCCAAATGGTTTCGAAATTTGTCGAGCGACAGCAGAGAAAAAAATATTTTTCCATTCAGTCATCGCAATTGGTGAGTGTGACTATTATGTTTGACCAGTGGTGGCAATAAAGTCCATTGCCAAATTTTCAGTATTACTCGCTGTTTGGCAAGTACTAATTTTGTCCTATACTTCAAAACCCTTTTGATCATCACATCAGTGTGCAGGACAATTTTTTTACGGGAGACCATTTGATGAATTTCGTGATTTTTCCGTTATCGATTGACCAATTTTACTACTATCAATTGTTGAATTTTATAATTTATCAACTATTGATTAGCGAATTTCATGATTTTTTCCATGAACGTTTGACAAATTACGCAATAAAATATAAGAATATCGTTAAATTGTCTTGGGTAAAAAAAAAATTTATTGTCAAATGCCTTCGAGAAAAAAGTTGCAAGTTGAAATGCCTGTGACCTCTTTTTCATGTTATGCATCTCTGGGGTCCATCCCCTCACTCCCCCCCCCAAGTGGGACACTTTTCAAAATTTTGCACACACCCCTCATGTGATATATCGCTGGAAAAGTCTTTGACCACTTATTCATGTTATGCATCTCCGGGATCCATCCCGCCACTCCCCCCCCCTAAAGGGGGCTCTTTTCTAAATTTTGTTGACACCCCTCATATCATATATTGTTGGAAAGGTCTGTAACTGCTTAATCATATTATGCATCTCCGACGTCCATCTCCCCACTTTGCCCCCCTCCCCCACAAAGGGTACTTTCTAAATTTTGCACACAACCCTCATGTTATATATCATTGGAAAGGTCTGTGACCACTTAATCATATTATGCACCTCCGATGTCCATCTCCCCACTTTGCCCCCCTCCCCCCCCAAAGGGTACTTTCTAAATTTTGCACACAACCCTCATGTTATATATCATTGCAAAGGTCTGTGACCACTTAATCATATTATGCACCTCCGATGTCCATCTCCCCACTTTGCCCCCCCCCCCAAAGGGTACTTTCTAAATTTTGCACACAACCCTCATGTTATATATCATTGGAAAGGTATGTGACCACTTAATCATATGCATCTCCAATGTCCATCTCCCCACTTTGCCCCCCCCAACCCCCCAAGTGATATTTTTCTAAATTTTGTTGACACCCCTCATGTCATATATTGTTGGAAAGGTCTGTGACTGCTTAATCATATTATGCATCTCCGATGTCCATCTCCCCACTTTGCCCCCCTCCCCACTTTGCCCCCCTCCCCCCTAAAGTGTACTTTCTAAATTTTGCACACAACCCTCATGTTATATATCATTGGAAAGGTCTGTGACCACTTAGTCATATTATGCATCTCCGATGTCCATCTCCCCACTTTGCCCCCCCTCCCCCCCAAAGGGTACTTTCTAAATTTTGCCCACAACCCTCATGTTATATATCATTGGAAAGGTCAGTGACCACTTAATCATATTATGCATCTCCAATGTCCATCTCCCCACTTTGCCCCCCCACCCCCCCAAGGGATACTTTTCTAAATTTTGTTGACACCCCTCATGTCATATATTGTTGGAAAGGTCTGTGACTGCTTAATCATATTATGCATCTCCGATGTCCATCTCCCCACTTTGCCCCCCTCCCCCCCAAAGGGTACTTTCTAAATTTTGCACACAACCCGCATGTTATATATCATTGGAAAGGTCTGTGACCACTTAATCATATTATGCATCTCCAATGTCCATCTCCCCACTTTGTCCACCCCCCCAGGAATACTTTTCTAAATTTTGTTGTCACCCCTCATGTCATATATTGTTGGAAAGGTCTGTGACCGCTTAATCATATTTTACATCTCCCCACTTTGCCCCCCCCCAAGGGGTACTTTCTAAATTTTGCACACAACCCTCATGTTATATATCATTGGAAAGGTCTGTGGCCACTTAATCATATTATGCATCTCCAATGTCCATCTCCCCACTTTGCCCCCCCCCAACCTCCCAAGTGATACTTTTCTAAATTTTGTTGACAACCCTCATGTCATATATTGTTGGAAAGGTCTGTGACTGCTTAATCATATTATGCATCTCCGATGTCAATCTCCCCACTTTGCCCCCCTCCCCCCTAAAGGGTACTTTCTAAATTTTGCACACAACCCTCATGTTATATATCATTGGAAAGGTCTGTGACCACTTAATCATATTATGTACCTCTGATGTCCATCTCCCCACTTTGCCCCCCTCCCCCCCCCCCAAAGAGTACTTTCTAAATTTTGCACACAACCCTCATGTTATATATCAATCGAAAGGTCAGTGACCGCTTAATCATATTATGCTCCCCACTATGAAATTTGTCAAGTTAAAGCAACTATAAATTTTATTTTTATGGTACTATCAAGTTGTTTGCCGTCAAATTTTGACGGGTTCCATCTAGTTCAAATTTAATACAATTACTTTAAAAGAAACAAACAAAAAAAAACATTTAAATATAAATTTTGATTTAGAAAATCCCCTTTATAGAATTACACAACAAAAAATGCTGGTATCATATAAACTGATTTTCTTTTTCAAATTTATATTACCGATACAAATCTTTCTTGAGTACATTTAAATATTTTATATATGTAGTTCGTATGTGTTTTATATTTAAACAAAATTATACTCTTTTAAACAGGACGTCACGATAGAACTTAAAGTACTTTTAAATATTTTATACGTGGAGTTCATACGTGTGTTACATTTTAACAAAATTATACCCTTTTAAACAGGAAATAGCAATAGAACGTGAAGTACGAAGAATCCAAGAGTAGATTGCCGGTAAACATAATGGATTTCTTTTATTACATGGGTTTTAAATGCATAGCTGCTGAAAACTAGAAAAATATAGACAAAAAGTTTTTGATCTTTTCCTAACAATATTATAATTTTGTTGTGGTTTTACATGTTTGCATTACATATGATTATTTATTATTTCTTTAATATTATACTATTTTTATATTCAGTGTTTTATCTATGATCGTTCATAATGTCATTTTTAACATAATAATTCTTTGTACTACCTATTTTCACTGACTATATTTTATTTTTAACCACATAAACAAGCAGTGTACATGTTTAAAAGAGTTACAAAATACTTTTAAAACTACACAAAACTATTCAATCTGTTAAAAATTGTAAAACATTAAAAATATTTGAACCAGTTGCTCTCAGGCATCTTCAGTCACTGCCTTCAATTATCAGACAGTGACTGAAGATGCCTGAGAGCGACAGGTGAAAATAGTTTTACTGTTTTACAATTTTTTAACAGATTGAATAGTTTTGTGTAGTTTTAAAAGTATTTTGTAACACTTTTAGACATGTACGTACACTGCTTTTTATGTGGTTAAAAATAAAATAATGTCTGTGAAAATAGGTAGTACAAAGAATTATTATATTTTTACATTCGTTTACAAAATCACTTATTTAATATTAATTGAAGTATCCAGAATAATTATTTTGAACGAATAATTTCTTTCAGAATTGAACACTCTTTTATTTAAGCATAGTAACATTTATCATTAAGCATAAGTCGACATGCAAAAATGAAAATTAACTAGGCAAGAAATGTTCTTTGAAATTGAATGTGTGACAATAATTGAAGTATCTCATAAACTGCAATCTAATCGTTTGATTTTAACACAAGTGCTTTTTAACAACAACAACAAAAGATTTAGACATTGATATCTCAAAAGGTTTGAAGAAAAATCTTTTACGTTTCAAATGGGAATTTAGATTTAAATACTTAACATTTAAGTATTTAGACAATAAAAGAATTGGTGGTAACATATAAGCAAAAAAAACTTCATTTAGTTTTAATTGTACGCTCTAAATCTTTAGTCTAAGTATCTTTTATTATTTTCAAAAATTCAGTCCATTGCTTTAATAAAGCAAAATAAAACTTTTTATCTAATCACTAAAATTCAATATAAGTGGTTTTTCCAAAAGATTTAGATATTTATATTTTTAAGTATTTAAAAAATCCATTACATTTCAGATGAGAGTTCAGACTTAAATATAACAATTGTAAATATAGACAACTAAAAAAGTTATTAACGTATAAATTAACATTTAATAACATAAATTTAACATAATTAAATTGTAATACACTTTTATTACTTTGCCTTCAATCATTCTGATTGGTAAATGTATCATACGAATTATTAATTTTACAACTTAGTGAAAAAGTGTTCAGACTGGGAGTCGAACCTAAAATCTTTGGCTTAAATTGCTGACTCTCTGACTATTCAGTTACCAGGTCCGACAATGGGCGACACATTTCACTGAAAAAACCATTATTGAAAATAACATTTAGTGAAATTTGTTGCCCGGTTGTCTGTCCGGATAACTCAATTGGCTGAACGTTGGCAAATTAAGTCAAAAGTTCAACTCCGCCTGGAGACTTTTTCACTCGGTTGAAAAATTTTCAATTCCTATTAATTGTAATGTTTTGAAAAGGATGATACAAAATCACATCTGGTAGAATTCAAGACGCCATTAATATTAATTTAAGAAGATTTAATGTACTTTGCTAGTTTTAAATATTTTCATTCTGTTAAATTAAAATTGAAGCCAAGATCATTTTGTTATCAATTTGTTTGTAATTTTGTGCTCATGCACATAAGATTCGTACTTCCTGGTTCTAAGTTTCTAACAGCAATTAACACAAATTGGACGCAAATTCTATCATGGATTGGCTTTAACAAAAGTGTGTTTTCTATAAAAGAATTTGATATTTGTATTCCAAAGGACTGAAAAGCATTTCTTCCATTTAAAATGAGAATTTAGACATAAAAAATAACATTCATACATTTACATAAGAAAATAGATGTTGGTAACGCAAAAGCTGAAAAAGAAACATTTATTCTAGTTCATTTACGAATTAATTATTTTGAAATCCATACTGAATTACTTCTAATTATTTACACATGACATGCATGTGCATATTTGGTTTTAAATTATATTAAACTTTTAAAGTTTAAATTAAAATATGTAATATTAATAACACTTGTGGTAAGGAAAGAATACATACCCAGTAATCCCAGTATATTTTACTTATTGTTTGTGTATCAAATGTAGTGCTATTGTTATATTATAAGTTAAAGTCGATCATATTATGTAAAGAAGCACAGTTTCGTAAAGATATTGTAATTTGATTCAGCTTTTGTGATATATAAATATAGTATTTTGGTATATTGTTTGTATATTCTTTTAAGAACTCCTGAATTTATGATCACTTTTCTTAAGAATAGGGCGATATACGCAATTTTCTTCGCAATTTATAACTTTTAATATTTGGACTCGTGTTTCGCACGGCATGTCCCATTGTGGACTTTGTGCCAAATAATAACAACCAACGAACCAACAATTCAACCATAATTCTAGTCTACCATTATTATTATTATATTATTTTTAAATTGAAACCGCAATTGTTGAATTATATGCTTTTGTCAACGTTGAATATGATAATAAAGTCTATTTTCCAACATAACACACCAAATTTTTGTATACAACCTTTAAGCCTAAGGGGCCATCTCCATAATGAAATTGTAAGAAACTTAAAACATTTTTATGAACACCTAATTTTAACATTGTAATTGGCTTCTGCTGTAAATTTTACAATCGCATATCAAATGGGAAATCATTCGGTTGGGTAGTTTAAAATTATCCAGATGTAAACTTTGAAACGCTAAAGTTACATTCCTTTTAAATAATGAAAAAAAAAATACTGCAATGCGTGTAGTGTTGTATGCATAATTCAGAACTACTTTGCGGAAAGTGCTGTAATTTCGGATTCGCATATTTAAAGCTTCTTGAAATCGATTTCTCATAAAATTATCAAAATAGGTTATAATACATATTTTTTTTTTGAATATTAATTTCATAATTTATACCGTTAGAGTTATATAACTTGAAAACCTGACGTAGTAGAGGAATTTTGATTAAATTTTCTGTTTTCAGCATTAAAAATACTTTATTAAATATTTATTCATTTATTTGTTTTGAAAACACTGTAGACTAAAGTAACTCAAAACTAATATTAGAATTATTATTAATAGTAAAATTGTAATTTTTTAAAGAATATTTCCATTTAATAACCAATACTTCTTACATAACAATGAAATAGACGATACATAATTAAGTGTAACTCAAAACTAATATTAGAATTATTATTAATAGTAAAATTGTAATTTTTTAAAGAATATTTCCATTTAATATCCAATACTTCTTACATAACAATGAAATAGACGATACATAATGAAGTGTAACTCAAAACTAATATTAGAATTATTATTAATAGTAAAATTGTAATTTTTTAAAGAATATTTCCATTTAATATCCAATACTTCTTACATAACAATGAAATAGACGATACATAATGAAGTGTTTGAAAGACATACAACTAAATGTCCAATTAAATTTTCAGCAAGACTGAAACTACGCCATAAATCTTTAAATGGCACTACAAAGGAGTTGTAGTAGACATACAACTATTTAAATCGATTTAGTGCGAAACATTTTCTGAAATTCCATTTGCCTCAATAATTAAATCAAAGCAAAATTTGCAATCAAATAGTTTGAATTTAACACAAGTGGTATTTCCAAAAAAAAAGGTTTAAAGGTTTATATTTCAACGGATTTTTCTCATTTCGTATGTGAATTTATACCTAAAAAGTGGACAATTTGAGTTTAAAAATAAATTAAAAATAAATTACAATTTAGACAATAAATGTTTGTAACGTATAAATGAATAAAAAATCAATTTCATTTATGCAATTCACACTTTTAAAATTTTTACACAATCACTTCATTTAAGCTAAATTTCACCATTTTCTAAAGGAAATCGTACTCGAATTTTAGTTATTGGAGAATTGAAGAATTGATTGTCTTTAATCCCAGTGGTTTCAATTTATTGTGCGAGAATTATATATACTGCTGTTGATGAATTAAATATCAAAGACAAGCACATTTTGTTGAAAGTTATCATTTTGTAAAATAAATAAATAAATATATATATATATATAATTTGGTTGTGGTATTCCGAAAATGCCAGAAGATTATCATTATTATGTTATATATTCCTTCACAACATCCTAAATTTATTATTATTTCAGTTTATTGAAATCTAATATTACAATTCATTTGAAAATAATCATGTCATTAATTATTGAACGATCTTTTATCTAACCATAATTAAATGTTTGAAAGAGTATCAACTACAAATAGATTTATATCACTTAGGAGAGAGATATAGCATGAAATGAAACTTATAACGGTAAATGAAGGAAAGTGGAAATTTTAATCTAATGGTTGTAATTAAACTCAAGCGCCTACATCGAAATCGATTTACATATTTATATACTCCAGGATTTATAAAAAAGCATTTAAATTTTAAAAATTGACTTTAAATGTACCCATTTCACATTTATAGATTTATACAACAAAAAGATTGCTCGTAATACATAAGATGAAAAACACTATTTCATTTATGATATTCAAATCCCTTCTTGAAGTATTTAAAAAAAATACTTGCCGTTTATATGTATGTTATACATCTAATCTAAACTATTTCCTTTTAAAAAGGAACATAAAATAACATTCCAGGTATGAAAGAATTCAATCCCAGTTATCTTCGTAGTTTTCAAATATTGTACGTGTTTCCAATATTTAAATTTAAAATTAAGGCCAATCGCATTTTGTATGAAGATTTTGTTTTATAAAAATATTTTAATTTCATGCACGTTTTATGCGCCTACACAAATGATTATTTAATTATTATTGTAATATTTGAATACTGCTTTACGAAATATTTTTTTATGATTATTACCAATATTAGAAAACTTTTCTTACAGCTATTTGTGATATGCAAATTGTTTATTTTAATAGACCTGTTTTATTTAGTCTAAATCTTGTTGCATTAACAATAATTATGTTTTTGAAATCCGTACAACCATCTGGATATTTACTTTTATTTATTGTTAAAAATTCTTCGCATATTTATTTACTACATTTTTGTCTACATTCGTATATGTGTAATTGTCTTATTGAATATATATATATATATATATATATATATGTGTGTGTGTGTGTGCGTGTGTGTGTATTTTTTTTAACTGAATGTCAGTGAAACAGCTATAAATTGTTTGATGCATATTACACAATTACATTAAAAAACTGAACTTTTTTTAATAAAACAGTAGTAAAATACTTTTATGTGGAAATGATACAATTATATTAAAAAACTGAACTTAATACAATAAAGTAATACAACAAATTTAAATTTAAAATTGTAACAATTGTTATGACTGTGATAAAATGATCATAAAAGTCGAATTTTAAACAGTTGTTGAAAATATTCATATTCACTTTACATAATGCAGAAACAAACTGATGCACTTTACGTAACTATTCAGGATAAGAGTCCTAATTTTAGTATGAAGATTAATTTGATTTATGCGTATTCAACTGTTTTCGAAACAACAGTGTATTGTAGAATAAATTTCATTATGTTGCAGATTCTATTGATATAAATGAACTCTGTTTAGGCATAATGAAAAATAAGAGATGTTGTTACATATATGCATGAAATTAATATATAATTCAACTATGTTGAAATAATTGAAAAAAGAAATAAAATTATATCCCTCAGTACATGCAGAATATCTATGAACTTTGATATATAGATATAGTATTTTGATAAAATTCTGAATTAAATGCTTGAAAACAAAAATACTTTCTTTCCATGTTTAGTGTTTTTTAGTTTAATCTTTTTAAATACAGAAGTATTGTAATTCATCCGCTGGTAATTAACTTCAACGTGAATTTTTAAAAGAGCTCCTTTCAAAAGATTAAAATATTTCTCTATAATGATACTTTCGCTTTCAGCAAAATAATTATAAGCAAGAAAGTAAAACCAGGCATCAATTATAGATTATGAAGCATTTTCATAATCTATTATTTACACGAATTAGAGAACGGACAGACGGCAGACAGACAGACAGACGGACATACAAACAGACAAACTGAAATCATTAACACTTTTCAACTATGTTGGAAAGTGTTAAAAGTTCATTCCAGCCTATACCGGGAGAGAAAAGTAGCTTTCATATTCCTTGTTTTAAAGAATTCAGTTAATTTTTCTCAAACGCACGAAGCTAAAATGTCTGGAACCCGATTATAGAAGGTTCATTCCCAGTTTTGATTATTAGTGAATTTGAATGAGAATTTCGTCCAACTAGTCAGCTATTGCCAAGTTGGCTTCATTTAAGCTCATTTATTTTTGTCACCAAATTTGCCGCTATTTCTCCCAGTGTCGTTACGTTTAACAAGAAGTTGGTTCTTGCGGATATCATAATATAGGTTTATGCATATGAGAGTTGGAACAATGGTTACAACAGTGAAAGGAAATTTTCGAGAAATCACATTCATTAAAACTCATAAATTAAATCCATTTATGGAGGAATCCCTTATTTTTAATTTGCTGTTTTATTTCAAAATTACCATTATTTTAAATAATTATTTTCGTAGTGTATTTCTACAATTTTTTCAAAAGAAATCCTGAACGAAAGTTTCTGTCTGGAGAAAGTGACAACGAAAATAGTGACCAGTGGGTTCACTGACGTAAAGAACAATTGTTGATCTACTCTGAAAAATGAGTGGTACTGGTGGTTCCGTATTTGAGGAGAAAAATGTTAAAAGTGGATTTTTTTAGATTGTTTGTGTTATGTCGTTGTTAAAGTATTTAAAGTGTTTAAAACTGACTGTGAATCGGATATCATACAACATGACTCTGTAAGTCTACGTCTCATGAACGAGTATTGATATTGCAGTGTGTCCCGGTAGGTGATATCAATGAGGTAAATATCAGTAGCAGAAGTCATGCCAGTGCAGGCTGAAGTACAAGTGTATGCCAGCACCCATTGCATCTGCGTATGTCAGAAGAGTTAATTTACAACAGGTGCTTCAGTCGTGTACTTCATTAACCCACAATCATTCACGTATATGTGTCCTGAGTAAGCTGGTACACATTGTTATTGGATCATATACAGATGAAAAAAAGAGCAGTCTGGTATGATGAATTGAGATTTTATTTGCATCACATAGACTGCCATGTCAGAATACGCTATGTTCCGTGCGAATATTTCCCGTATTCTTTTGATATGTGTAGTTTCTCTGCCAGCGGTTAAGGTATTGTAGACATTAGTAGGGTTTACAAAAAAAATTAAATTAAATTAAATTAATTTAAAAAAAACAATGGGACCGGTTGTTATTTTTGAACGCACTATGAAAGCTGCGAAATATCTTTCTCGAGCACGTACACTTTATTATTGCTTGTGTCTTCACCACACGCTATGAAGTTCTGCATCATATGCAGTTATTTGAGAAACATTTTAGTGTGTTCTAAGCTACTAAGCTAGTGTGTTGCTCTAAATCATCCTATGTCCATATCATTAATCAGCCTGTAGTAACGCCTTGGTACCATAAATTTAAGCTGAGTAATAAAGCTTTTTTTTAATGTCTGGGTTGGTGCTCAAGATGGTAATCAGTGTGTGGGATGTCAATAAGTACAGTCTCCAATCTTCTTTACCCCTTCCATTTAATGTAGGTATTTTCTTGACAACTGCTTATATAACTGGTATAGTCTCCATCTTGACACATAGAAAAGCCCTGTAGAATCAATAACAGCTGTTTCACGTAGCAATGGTGAAGCAGCAAAATATTAGAAGCGAAATCATAAAATGTTTTGTCTCATCAATATATGTTTAAGATTTAATTAATTGAATGCATAACATTTCAAATAGAAAACCTTCAGAAATAGATATTTTGACAAAATTATATCTATTTTGTGAAATTTGAAAATTTACATCAGCTAAAATCTAATTCTTAAAATAGAGGTAACAAAGAATGGATATAGGAAAATGTTGAAAAATCTAATGATGGTGTAATACAGCACATATAAATATAATAGCTACTTAGTAGACGGTTAATTTAATATATCATAATAATCGAAAGATGAGTTCTTCTTCTTTTAGTTTGCTATAATAAGATATATATTTTGTAAATATTTGAATTTCAAAATTTTAGAGAATTTAATTAAGATGTTTTATTTTTGAAAGTGTAAGTTATATTTTCTGACATTTTAGGGTAATTTTTTTATCATTCTTCAATCCAGACTCTTACAATGAAATGATACACATATTTGCATATTTAAGTACTTGTCGAGATTCTGTGATCTTTATGACCATGTTTTCTAATTTTAACAAGCATTGAAACAAAAAAAAGCGGCGATTTATAAATTTAAAAAATGTTTAAATAAAAATCTGTGTATCTGAATGTATAAACTTATTTTCTGAAATTGTAAAGAAGTGCTTTTGATTCATATTTATTTAATAAAAAATCATTTTTAAATTTTCAGATATTTTATTATTTATGTTTTGAAATTGTGAGTACAAATATATTATTGTTAATTTATATATATAAAAACATATATATTTTCTTCAACTTGGATTTTAGAGAATTTTAAGCACAACATCACTAAAAAATAGATAACAGTAAAACTCAATTATTCAAGATATATCTGCATGCTTTTCACATAAACTCCTTATAAATTTATATTAATAATTTAGAATATATATATTTTTTAAGTGATCAAAATTAAGATGAAATTACAAATAAAGCCTTATAATCACATATTTAAAAAAAAATGTAACTATGTTTATTATTATAGAATAAGATAACTAATTATAATTAAAATATAGATGAAATAGATAGTGCTTATCGTTATCTATCTTCAAAAAGGCGTTGTATGAGCGTTGAAACGTATGTCGATCATTAAAAGTTTTTTATAAGCCTTTTGTTGTTTCTATTTGTATCACTTAATCGTTTTATCGATATTTTATGTTTATTATATTAATTTGTTGATTCATTTTAAATATTCAAACTCTGTATACAACTAAAATTCACTTTATGGCAATTAATAAAATATGTTTTCTATATAGTTTTTAAAGATGTTAAATAAATATATAAGACCGCCGAACTAGCTGTGTAATTTAATAAAATAATGTTTTTTCAAAGATTACAAAAATTATTTTTGTATTTTCTTAAGAATTGTAATCGTTTAATTTTTATGAATTTCGTTATCGTATCCGCGAATCTTTTTAAATCAAACTCATAAGGAATATCCTACAATTTATCCCATAGAAGAATTAAATTCTGAACACGAGAGAAAAAAAAAACATGCGCTTCACAAAAATTCTGACACATTATCTAACATTACTTTGCGTAAGGAAAAACGTGAAAGCAGTCATTTGAAAAACAAAGCTGACATATACCGTAAATCTGCAGCTAAATATAGTGCATCTGTGCACATTGTGACTATCACTGTTTTTCCCGCCGAACCTTCAGACATATATATATATATATATATAAACATATAATTTACAGATTGCCAACCATATTAAATATCTTAAGAATGAAAATCAAGTTTGCGGTCTTATTCATTCTAAGAATGTATTTTTGTTTATTATTTTTTTTTTACCCAAAACATTTTAAAATTTATTTAAAGATTTGAAGTTTCCCACGCTTTTTACTACATATATGAGAGTAGCAGCGGAAAAAAATATATAATTGCAATATTGAACTCGGTCAGAATTTCCATATACAAATTAAAAAATCCAAAACTCTAAACACAGTTATTGTAACATTAAAGTGCATTTGAATAATACATCGCCGTGTTCCTAAATTCATTAACTGCTGCCCATTGCGTGCGAGTTACCTTTGACAAACACGAAATATATGAAAGGGAAATATCTGATATCACGACCATTGATCAATTTGCTGTCATCTGTTATCACAACCGAAACCTTTTAGTGAAATATACTCCCTTTAAATGATCCTATTAAAAGAATGACGCATTGGATAGTAATGTATTTTAAATAATACAGTAAAAGTGAAAAATAGTAGTAGCTCTACATTACATTAATATTTGTGATTTATCTTAAATCATATGGATAAATATTTGTGTTTATCTCTCTATTTTTATTAAAATACGATACTTACATTTTAATAAATATTCATAAACATTTAATTAAATAAAAAAGATCTTTGGTCTGAACTGGACGGAAAATGTAGCTTCCTTATCGTTGGTTTAAAGAATTAAGCTAACTTTCTCTGAAGACACGAAAGCTTAAATGCCTGAAACTTGATTGTTGAATATTCCCAGTTTTCATCCACACTTAATTTGAGTGGCAATTGTTTAGAAATTAGTCACATATCGCCAAGATGGCTTCATATAGGGCGAGTTAATTTTATAGCTAAATTTAGCGATAATTCGTCATGCATTGCCACACTTGAGAATTGGACCCTAGCGCCTAGCACCCTAGCACTTCAAACTGCTATATCACAACAATTTTTACGACAGATGCAAGACAAAAAGTACTCTAAAACCCTTGTATCAAGTAAATGCACTAAAGGAAAAAAAATGGATTTATAAATTTTTGTTTATATTTTTGAAGATGAAATATTTAAGTGCCCGCCATTTAGAAACAGGACAACAGATCAAGCTGAACTCAGTCGAAATCTTGGTAAGTCATCTACATATGCTTAGTCACATCCAGATTGGTTCATAAATTCAAATGTTTTCGCATGACAAAAAATCACACACATATATGTAAACTGGAAAAAAAATGTTGATTTTACAGTATAATACAGGCACCCCAGCGCTGCCGGTAGTGTATTACTGCTTATTTTACTCTTTATTTATGTTACTTTTACGGTATACTACTGGCAGCTGGGGTGCCAGAATTATACTGTAAAATTAATAATTTTTTTGAAATGTATAAATCATTTAAACAGAAGGTGGTTTTCGTATCTGGGTGCTTTGTTAGGTGAAAATGTACCGAACATTTTCGGAAATGCCTTATATATATATATGTATATATATATATATATATATGTATATATATATATATATATATATATATATATATATGTAGTAAATGCTTCTGGAAGGCTGCAGTAGGTAGATAATCATATTTTCTATAATGGAAGCTAACTTGCAAATGTAAATGACTCGGGTATTTGAAAACATTCACAAAAAATGACTAATGTTTTTTAATATAACCTAAATTGCTTATTTACTGTATTTCATTTTTTGTTTTTCATAAAGGAAACAGATAAAAATACGATACGCGAATAAACAGTGTAAGTAAATTTGATAAAAATGGATTAATTATTTGCCTTTAAGTCGAGGTGAAGGTTTAAAAATAAAAAATATTATTTATTAGGATAACAATTTGATTTTAGTTATTCATACTATATTTAAACAATTATTATGATATTAAAATTTAATGCGTGGTCAACTACATGAAGTATTATTGAAAAATCTATGTTACTGCATTTTCCTTGTAACTTTGACACATTTTAAATCTCTTAAACTTTCGAGTTATATCTTCAAAACATTTTTTTGCAAAGGCTTAGTATGCCCCTTATCCCCAACGTCAAAGATATATGATTTACAGTTTTTCGCAAAGATTTCATGTTTCAGGTTAAAAATTGTGTAAAATGATAAATTCTAGAACTTTCATTTGTTGAGGATTTGAAAGATATCAGTGAAAACTTACCTTAAAGTTCAAAAAATTCACTTTTACAGAATAGTTTTATGAATTGTATATATTGAATTTTACACGTGTTGTCAATATTTTCTTGCTTATACATAAAAAGATTTTTTTATTTATTTATCAATATATTTTAAATTAATTACTAATCTATACTGTTTTAAAAATTAGAATTTTCTTTATTAGTGACATACATACTGATATTCAAGATTATGTTTCAAATCACTAGTTTATACATCAAAAACTCTCAGTGAAAACAAATATATATGTATTTTAAACAGTCTAAAATATATATTCTTTCTGCATGCACAATAATAGTATCTAATGTACTGAAATAAATGTGTACCCGTAAATCTAAGTCTATTGTATACCAAAGATAAATGCAAAAGACAATTTTATAAATGTAAAATTTTAACTACTTTTCGGTAAAAGTGCAATTTAAAATTTGATATAACGTGCATTTATAAATTTATATTTCTAAATTTATATTTTGAGAGCAGTATTCACAATCACTTAGCTAACAAATTTCAGATTGCATTAAGAGAGATCTTTAAATTAAAAATGGGAATACTTGTTCATAAGAAATTCAGTCAGTACATTATAAGAACCTATATTGTTCTTTTCTATTAGTATGAACATTCATTTATCTTTTGCAGTAATAATTAAAAAAAAGTGTTACAATAAATTTATAAGGACATTTTTATCAATATTTGAAATAATAATTATTCTCTAAGCTAGTTATTTTCCATGCGATATTTCATTTAAATAACCTTTTACATTATATGTAATTTTAAATATATGTATTGTAAGTACAGAGTGGGTTAAAAGTACTTGACACAGTTTAAAACCCAATAAAAAACAGTAAATGTAGTACAAGAATGTAGTTAGGACGTAAATACGTCTCATAATTGAAAGCTAATTTAAAAACATAAAAAAAAAAAATAGTTTCAAAAATTATCTTTGTTATGGCGCTATACCTGGATATCTTAATATATATATATATATATATATATATATATATGTATAAAACTTAAGATGGAGAGTTATAATCCATTATTTTTGTACAGTAAATTAGAAAAAAAAATGTAATTCCTTTTAAATGACTATTTTTGTTTTATGCTGATATAATTTTGAGTTAAAATGTATGAAGTATCTTAAAATGTCTCTTTTATATTTGTATGAATGTGGAGTGTATTACTAATTATCTACGTGTAGAATGAAACCAATATGCCATTGTTTATGATTCAATTTAAAAAGTGTGCACATTTTGAAATATGGTAGTTGATTGTACAAAATAAATGGCATGTTAGTAATTATTTTGTAAAACAAACATTCTGTCACGAGAATCATTTTCTTCCAAGCTGCACAAACGTGCGCCATTTACTTGATTTTTTTAAATTGAATATCGAGTGTCAAAATCACCCTGTCTTACTTTGTATAGATAATGGAAATTTAAATGGAAACCCTTAATATTAGAAAGTATGTATCAGTGCCTAGCTAATCTCTCATGAAGGTAGTCTAGGATAAAAAAGATTGTTAATTTTTTCGTGTGAACAGGTCGTTATAATTCTAAATTTGTGCGCGAATGACCATCTATTCTGTCCATTTCATTGTCTTTCGCAAGTTTTTATTAAATCTCCAAGAAGCTGATTGTCTCTGTTACTTTATGCATTAAAATGTTAATTAGGTTGCTGTAGTCGACTAGCTAGTTTATACATTTAATGGTCACCTTGAGGTGGCCATAATGAAACTGATAGTACTCAGCGTGTTCTGCAGCGCGATCTAATTGCAAGAATGGAGTCACATATTGTATGATGATTATACAAGACGTGGAACGAAGTATTTCGCGAAAAATACAGCGCCGCATTCCCAGACCGGTGACTTTTGGAACCACTTCTTTTCGCGAAACCCTTCGTTCCCTTTTTTGATTAAATATCCTTCAAAATTTGCCTTCATTTTCGTAGTTAGATAGAGCTGCAGAACATGCTGAGTAAGTTACATTATTGCCACATTGTTATACATGAGCTGACCAAATGAAAAGGAGACTTTTACTAAGGAGGCCATATAACCGTAGACATCTTTTCATTTGGGATCACTATATACCTTTAAAAAGTATCACTCAAACATACTATTCTTTATAATATTCCTTGGAGATTATCCAAACGCATGTATATATCCTATATTCATTAAAATAAACTGATTTTTCTCCCTGAAATTTATATAAATATTCATTAAAGTTTTGTAGATTTTAGATCTCAACTGTTAAAAGAAACTTCTTAAATTGAAATATCCAGAAGTGTAAAGATATATTAATAGTCAAAACTAGCGAATTCAATTAAGACCGGGATATTTAATTACATTTTTGATTTTATATTTGCTTCTAAACTTCTACAGTAAAACCATTAGTTTATGCATTCAACGAAAATTCTAATAAAAACTCTTTAACACTTCAGAATATACCACACACAAAAAAAAAACTCTTTTAAGATAAGAATAAATAATTATTTCCCGAGTAAACAGAAATATCACTTTTAATAGCTATTGCGAGATTTTCCTCTTACATTTCAGTGAATCTTATGCAAAATAAGACCTCTTCCTCTCCTTTTTATAAATACATTTCCTATAGCGAAAAAAGGATATGCCATTCTGTTTCTTTCATTAGAGTAATGACCAAAGTGATTTCGTTTATTATTAGAAATAAAAGAACTAGAGCAAATGAAATACTTTTTCAGACAAATATTTACATTTCATTATGAATGAAGTTTATTTCTGAATTATTATATATTCAAAGAAAAGTAATTTGCAGTAATAAATAAAAACATTTTATGGATTTTTGTTAATTGTTAATTTCCAATTTTTCGCTATTATATATAAAAATAAATATTTTCATAACGTTATTGAAAGGCTCTGTTTCAAATATCTTTCTTACTAAAATGAAATTAGTTTTTTTTTGCTACACTCTCAATTCACTAAAATTAAGAATTTTGTTTATGAAATTAGTATGAATATTCATTAAACATTTCCGAAATTTTTTTAGGAGGTAGTAATAATAAAATAAATGCACTTTCAAGAAGACGTCAAGGAGTAAAACTATTTAAAGCTACCCAGTTTATTGACAGATCGAATTTAAATACACTGTAAAAAATTGTTGACTTTACGCTATAATACTAGCACTCCAGCTGCTAGTATTATACCGTAAAATCAATTTTTTTTTTCAGTGTACATTCTATTTATTTTCTGTTTTAAAATATATGTACAATACCAGTATTGTTTTATGCAATCAAATCAAATTCTAATGGAAGGCCCTTTAAATTAAATATAAATTACGTTTCCTTAAGTGAACATAAATATATATTTTACTAAATAGTGGGAGGTTTTCAATTTATTTACAATATTTCAATGCAACATATGCGAAGTGGATTCTTTTAAGCTCTTTTATGCAAACACTTTTCTTATAGCAAATAAAAGAAATGTCATTCAGTATCTTTTTCATTATAGTATGACCAAGGAGATTTCGTGTATTACTGGAAATGATATAATTAGGGCAAAGCGAATAATTTTAGTAGGAAATTTACATTCTATCATTAAAAGGTTTCTTTTTGTAAATTATTATAATTATTTTGAAAAATTATCACGTCGTCGGAGAAAGATATTGTCTTTATTAAGACCATTTCTTACAAATTTTTGTTATCTGTTGATTTCCAGTTCTGCAAATGATAAATATTTGTTCAAATTGTTTAATTCATAGTACAAGTTTACACGATATTTCATGAAAGAGCTACTATAGATATTGCTTATTTAATATGTACATAAATTTAAAATAATAAAAATAAATTATATGAAAAACATATTTCAACATACATACATATACATATATAATTATATACATACATAAATATATACATAAATATAGAAACATATACTTGTTTAAAGGTCTTTTCTCGGTTTCGGAAAATGATATGCTTTTTATTTAAAACTAAATTTTTAAATATAATGTAATTTTATAAATGGTGTTCTATTTTAAAATCATCTAAGCCTTGCCCTCTTATCTGGTCGGTTTTTATTAAACGAAACTCAAATGAAACGAACCTGAATTTGGCAGCCCTACTGACGTCGGCAGCGTACACACGTGCTGGCTACACTCACTCCCGTTTTGAATCTAGCGAACCTTGAAGTATTGTAACTATTTATTTCGAATCAGCTGAAATTCTAATATTCAGAATCGTCATGTACGTTGATTATATTAGCCAATTTTTCATTCTTTCAACTAGAATTTAATTACTGAAGTAGCAAAATTTCACGGCAATTGTTTTCTGTCTGATAAGCAAACTAGTCGTTGGGGGACCACCGTAATATTTACCCATCATGGATATGCATGATATAAAATAGGAAAATAAAACATGTGTAAACTATTTATAAAATGCACTGCAATTCGAATGAAATCGTTGCTTGATGACGTCATAAAATTTAAATGCTCTATAACCCCAAAACTGATAATCATATTAACTAACGGTTTACTCCGTCGGTTTAAGCGTCTCATTTCCAATTAAAATATACGTGTGAATTGAAATTTGAATGAAATACAGGGTCAGAAAAAATCGAAGAGTGTGGAAATATGATTAAAATATCTCGGAAACTAATTATCCGATCGACTTCATTCTTTATGCAAAATTTATGTTTATTTATAGTCTTTTATATTCACTCCTTAAAATAAACAATTTCGGAAATTTTTATATACCTTTTATCAGAACGAATATTTCGAGAGTCCAAAAATACAGTTCCGAATAATCGAGGTTACTGAAATTCAATAAGCTTCTTCCCATTATTACATACTGAATACACACCAAATTTCAAGTCTCTATCTCTATTTGTTCGGGAGATAGGGCGTTTACAGACACACATAGACACATAGACAAACAGACGGAGGGCAAATTTTTTCTTCTAAAAATATGTTTTTCGGAATCTCCAATATCTGAAACGTTTAAATCCGTCAATTTTTTTTTCGATTTTCAAAACGATTACAAGACATACCCTATACTATGTATGATGGGTAAGTAAAAATGTCGAAAAAAAGCCGCGGAAGGCGAGAAAAGGCTAAAAATATCAAGCATTTTTGCAAAAACATAAAAAATCCTACATGAGTAAATTAACTATATTGGGTTAAGATTAACACCCGATTCCTTTTATGAATGTTAAAATATCGATGCAAAAAGCAAATATAAAGCTAAAAATTGCATAAAAAATTACTATATTGGGCTAAAGGATCTAAAGCGGTTTTTGTTTTATGAATGTTAAATGATTTCCAAAAAATACAAAAAAATTGCATATAAAATTCTCGTAAAACTCAATAATCCTAGAAAACAAAATGCACTATATTGGGCAAAAAGATTGAAACCAGAATCATGTTACAAATGCCAAAAATAGCTACTAAACACTAAAAAAAAGCTAACAATCGCTTACAAAATCTGTAATATTTCAAAAATTGTTGAGTAAAAGTATACTACATTGGGCAAAAAGAAAAACATCGGTTTCCTTTTAAAAATCTAAAAAAATCGCCGATAACCACTGGAAACTCTAAAAATAGTATAAGAAATTTCGCGAAAAATATAAAAATTGCTGTACGATTTTCGCTGTATGGTATTCATTCTCCTTAAAGCCACTCCCTCTCGCGTCATTCGCTTAACCGCCCAGCTCTAAAAGTAGGCCTTTCGCCGATTGGCTCGTTTCTGTACTGCGTCGATATCTGTTGGCCACCGCGAATCTGACAAAAAGCAGATGCAGTGACTTTGGAACTCAGAATTCTGTCTTGTTTCAAGTGCTTAAAAAATGTTATCTGGTGTCTACATGTCTTGTAGTTTTCTAAATTTGTTTTTTAAGATCATAGAGCAAGATGTAGAGATTGATGCACAAACCTCAGGGCTTTATGAATATTTTCATAATGTGGAACTTGTTTTTTACGTTTTCATGCTTGATAAATAAACACCTTAGAACGACAACTTGCTTGTTTTTTATGGAGAAATCACCGGATTAGTAAATCCATTTGCATACTACACTTACGCCTGATTGATTGTCTCGATTAATAGGACGTCTGCAAAACAACCACCTTGAGTTTCAATTGGAATTATCCGATATCATCTGTTACCAACAATTCCACGGAAATTGACTGGATTTGTCGACTGCAAAATAACACAACACTTCACAAGCCGCCAGAATTCCGTGAATTTAATGCATCCATACCCAACCTTTCATATATATATATATTGAATGAAATCACATATGTAAAAGTCAAAAGAAAATATATTGTAAAAATTAACCGCAAGAAAATGCAAATGCAAATATGAAAAACTATGAATATCTTATATATTCGTCAGAAGAGCTTCATATAATAATTGATAGTAAACGTATATTATTTCGTCTAATCTTGTCAGTATTATCTCTAAAAATGACAATATTAAGCTCATTATAACATATTGAAACTAGTCGGATGTGCCAATCCCAAAACTTTCTTCTATCTCAATCATGTTAATACTTCTAATTTCGTCCTCACATCGCCAATAAAATCAATATTTTTCGTCATTCTGTTGTACGTCAGCTGCTTGCGAATCATAGGGTTACCGGGATGCAATCAACTGATGTATACTAAACTACGAAAAGTTCTTTTGGCCTGCACCGACCGGAACAGATAGCCTCCCAATTCCTCGGTTTTACGATTTTAGCTAATTTTACTGGAAAACACGAAGCTAAAATGCGTGGAACCCAATTAAAGAAGATTCATTCCCAGTTCTCGTCAACATTGAATTTGAATGAGAATATCGCTAAATTAGTCTTCTATAGCCAAGTTGGCTTCATTTGTGGCAACTTATTTTTGTCGCCAAATTTGGCGATATTTCGTCAATTGCCGCCAAGCTTGGCGAGAACTTGACGTTGGCGAATATAAATATATAGTGTTAAGCATTTAAGAATAGGAACAATGGTTACAACAATGAAAGAAAATTTGTTGAAACCCTGTTAACTAAAACTCATAAATGAAACCCGTTTATGGATGAATTCTGCTGTCTTGTTTGAAAATGTCAACCACCCTAAAATTTCAAACCGCTATATCTCCGCCATTTTTTAATATAGAGACAAAACAAAAACTGCTCCGGATTCTCCAGATCAAGGCCGAACATTTAACGGAAAAAACTTTTAGGATCTCTAATTTTTTTATACATCTTTTTGAATTTGAAATCTTTAAATGGCTATCACAGCGCCCCCTTCCGGCGGAATATCCCCACATTCCAGTAGGACCTGCTGGATACAACCAAAAACATATTAAAAATTTTTGGTTTAATTATCTGCATAACATCATCAACTTTTCGATGGTACAATAGTGAAAATCGAACAAAAATCGCGATGGCAGCGCACCCTTTCGTCGAAATATCACCGAATTCAACCTGGACCTGCAGGCTATGGTCAAAAACATAGAAAAAAATGGTTCAATTATCTGCATAGCTTCATACACTTTTCGATGATACAATAGGGAAAATGGAACAAAAATATAGATCACAGCGCCCCCTTTCGCCGAAATATCCCCAAATTCTGATAGAATCTGCTTGCCATAGCCAAAAACATAGAAAAAGAAAATTGGTTCAATTTGAAGCATAAATTCATACACTTTTAGATGGTACAATAGTGAAAATGGCACAAAAATATCGATCACAGCGCCCCCTTTCGTCGAAATATCCCCAAATTCCAATAGAACCTGCTTGTCATAGCCAAAAACATAGGCAAAAAATTAGGTTAAATTTGAAGCATAACTTCATACACTTTTCGATGATACAATGAAGACACACAGACGGACAGACGGACAGACGGACAGACAGATATTTTGTAAAAACGTGTTTTTCGGAATCTCTGACCCCTAAAACGTGTAAATCCGTCGAAAACCGGAAGTCGAAAAAAATTTCGATTACAATACTTTATTATAGATAGAAGAAAGTAAAAAGCTCTAAAAGTGAAAAGAATAAGAGATCCAAAAAATAAATTATGATTCAACTGTTATAGACAAAAAAAATCTATATAATAAAAGTCACAACTCAACAACAGTATATAAATGTATACTATGACAATATAATCAGCATACACATAATATAATCATGTGTATATATATATATATATACTGCTATCCATAAATTAAGGGGCAGTAACCGTGCACTTTCGCTTTTTACACGGTTTGTTAGATATCTACTGAATTTCTTGACGAATTGTCTTTGAACTTCGAGTATGTAAAGCACATGTTTGTCTTCGAGAACACTAGAAACTCAATACTGCAATTAAAAAAAAATATTGAATATAGGATTGAGTATGGTCATTTGTATGAAATAAGTGTTAATTGCACATGCGCGAACTATACGAAGGATTTTTTTTTTCATGATTTGTTAGTCAATTCTGTAGAACAACACATATAACAAGACCAGTCACATATCGTGAAAACTCAAAAAGATACAGGCAGTACAGTGAGCTAATTGATAAATTGGGGACGAAATCCCTTATCATCCAATACCATTTCAGTTTGTCAAGTAGCTCACTGCAGTGCCAGTATCTTTTTGGGTTTTCACGATATTTGACTGATCTTTTTATATGTGTTGCTCTACAAAATTGAATAACAAAACATGATAAAAAAATCTTTCGTATACTTCGCGCATGCGCTGTTAAAAATTATTTTTAAAAAATGCCCATATTTCAGCAAATATTCAATACTTAATTTTTTTAAGTATATCATTTCTACTGTTCTTGAAATCAAACATGTGCTTTACATCCTTGAAGTTCAAGGACAATTCTTCAAGAATTTCACTAGATAGTCAACAAACCATGTAAAAAGCGAAAGCGCCCGGTCACTGCCCCTTAATTTTTGGACAGCAGTATGTATATATATGTATCTGTGTATGTGTCTTATGTACAGTACAAGTATTAATTCAATAAAATAGATAACTTTATTGAACATCAGCATAAGAATATAAAATAAACTGAACAATGCCGTTTTGGGTTTATATAAGAAGATCGTCAAAATAACGATACTTTTTCTTTTTTCTTTTGTGACTTTTAACAAAGTTGATATCAATGTAGTTTATTTATCTGACGTCATTTTTCCTACTATATAAGTACCAATAATCGCAGATAAAACTCATTATATTAGAAGCTTTTTATCATTCAAGAATAATACATAAAATATATCTTTAAAAAAAATTGTATCAGAGAACATATATATTACCTTAAATTGAAAATGCAAATATTTCCTTTTATTTACAATATTTTTATGAAACCTATTAAAAAAATACTTATAAAATTTAAATTATTTTCCATAAATACATTCTGCTGAACAATAAAGGGTTTGCTATTAAGTTTATTCCATTTGAGAATGGCAAAGAGGTGTATTGCATACCGGAAATTAAAGGGCCAAAGTGGATACATTAGTTTTCTCTGAAACCATCAATGGAGTTATAAATATTGTCACCAATGTTAACAATAGTTTTTTTTTCAGATTTGTTATGTCGCGAGAGAAAGATATTAGGACTTAGTTCATAAAAATCATATATAGGTGGGAAAATAACCAATGAAAAATAACAGCACTAATTGTACTAACTCAATGAAATAATAATTATCACAAGCTGCAATAAAGGCAAGCACTAATAAGAGTTCATGCTATACAAGAGTGAAGCACGCTAGCATGAACGAGAGCTCCATAGATTTGAGCAAAAGCAATTGGTTAGTTTCTGACTGCCTAGAGGACAGTAGCTGCTCGTCAGGGGGTGCGGCATCCCTTTAATAACGGTATTTTCATAAACTAAATATCGTCTTATTCAATCGTAGAACGTTCCACGATTAAATAAAGTCAATCTTAGTGTAAGAAAATACTGGTAGTAAAGAGTTGTAGCACCTCCTGATGAGCCGCTACTGCTAGGGAAGCTTGCAAAGTATGTATTTATTGAAATACGGAAAGTTGTTATCGTTCATTAATAATAATCTAGTTATATGTTGAATCACAGTTGTATATTTTGTTGTTTTATTAAACATTTTTTTTTATTGCATTTTAAGAATCTCTGTTGTGTTGAAACTACATATTACTTACCATAATTCCGCAACAGATTCGTGGCCTCAGACGGGATTCGAATAAAAAAAACCTATTTCGTACCTTGATTTGAATAAGAAAAGATTTTGGACTTAAATTTATAATATGAAAAAATAAGAGCTCTTTCTTTGAAATATAATGATAAGAGATTCGTAATCAGATATACGAGATATTACGATATATTGTTCCGTTGAATTGTCAACAAATTAAATAAAGTCAGGTCTAGAAAAGCAGATTTGTTAACATTATATGATATCCTGGATTGCACTATAACATTATATGATGTCCAGGAGATAGTGCCTCAGAGTCCAAAAATTATTGATTTGATAAAGTTGTAACTGAATCTGAAGATTATGAAGTTCAACTCGAAGTCACTGCTGCTGAGAGAGAAGAAAATAAAACAGTTAGAAGCAGAAAAGGAAGAAATAAGGATAGAAGAAGAAAAGGAAGAAAGAAGGCTGTAAGCAGAAAAATAAGAAAGATGGTTATAAACAGAATGACAAAGGGAAAAAGGAAATTAGAAGCAGAAAGAGACAGGGAAGAAAGGAAATTAGAAGCAGAAAGGAAAGAAAGGAAATTAGAAGCAAAAAGGCGAAAAAGAAGAAACATTAACATTAGAAAAAAAGAAATTACAGTTGGAGTATGAAAAGTGGAAAAATGGTTCTTCAGGATAATTTGAAAAATATATGTGACGGTTCTGCCGTAGAAGGTTCAGATAAGCAATCAGATTTGTTCAAATTAATGTCAAATTTTGACTGGAAGAGGCTATTTGTCTTAATTTTAAAGAAAAATTTATCGGATGAATATAGTAAAAGAAAATTGGGTGATGCATTTACTAAGTTTAATTCCGTTTGAAATTGCTAATATTATAAGCAGCGAACCAAACAAATTAGCAAATAGCTGCGATTACGTAAACAAATTACCTCTTAAATATTTCAAAATGAAGCCAGGAGAATTTAGACAGAAATTTAGGTCACATAAGAAAGAATTTTCTGCCTTTCTTGCGCGATCTGGCATTTGAATTGGGAAAATGTTTAGAAGATTGGATTAACGGTCTTGGAGTATCGGATTTTGAATTATTAAAATAATTAATAATAGTGTATCAAATTAAGCAAAGGTTGCCTATGGATATGAATGAACATTTTATTAATGATCTTACAAAAGTTAAAAATGTTGATGCGTTACTAAACATGCTAGCCGATTATGAATTTGCCCGACGCAGTGCCAGATCAATAAATAAAAAGCCATACAATTTTAAAGATCAAAAACCCGAAATAGGTAAACATGGAAATTCACCATCTTTCCTTCATCTTCAATACCAAGAAAAAAGAAGTTCGATGAAACTAATGATTTCTACAACATTCACCTCAAAACTATCAAAATTATAATCGCCAAAATCACAATTCTAATTTTCATTTAAGGTAGTAAATTAACATTTGAGCAGTCGCAATCAGAAATAATTCTAACCCTAATGGGATCGTAAAAATAATTAATATCAAAGGTAAAAAAGCAAATCTCTTGTTTGATACCGGCAGCGATCTTTCCTAATCAATTGTGAATGTTATGTCACTATTGGGTAGAAAAATTTGGCTTTAGATTATATCGTGTTAACTGGCATCGGTAAAGAAACTGTAAACCTAATTTGATATTTTGTGTATGAAATATGTGTTGACGGGTTTCTTATCTCAGTAACATTTTATGTTTTAGAATCTATCGCATAGCATATCATATTAGGATATGATGTGATTACCAATTTAAATATGGCGATAAATGAAGAAGGAACTAAAATCGTTGGAAGTGCAAAATTTATCAAGCGTGTTACCTTAAACCTTTAAAGAATTCCATTAAAAAATTAAATTATGCTACCAATCTATGCAATAATGCGAAGGTATCAAGAACAAATAGATCACGTGAACAAAACAGAAATGTTGGATTTATACATAAAATATAGCAGGCTATACCCGCTGCGCTGGTCCATTTTCCAAATGAATCTTGAATCAAACGAGATGGTGAATTCAACCATGCATTTTAAAGTAATATGGACCTTCACCTGGAAAAATTTTCTGGTAGCTTAAATAAAATCTCACTCTACGTTACATTATATTTCGTAATACAGTCATCTTCTGGTAGGTCTATTATAGTTTTTTTATCATTCTTATCATTGGATTATCATAAAACGTGGGTTTTTAAAGTTGAATTGTTTGAATAAAATTGAAATACCGTTATTTTCTATACCTTTTCATTTTATATGCCAGTTGCAATAATGTAACCATTAACCTGGAAAACAACTCAATAACTGATTCTGATCGAAAAATTATCCTCTAGTTTGCATCCAATAAATTCTTCCAAGTCTTCCGTAATCAGATTGACAGCCAAGTTCAAAGTCAAAGATTAGAAGTTTTTGCAGCAATATTGTTACAAATGTACCTGAGTTAGCTTCAAAATGAAGTTTTGTAAACGCGCCAAACTACGTTCCATCAACTAATGTGAAATTGCTGTTGAGTGAATTATAGATCTTTCACCAATAAAACTGCTTGAGAATGGTAAATTAAGTTAGTTATGCGAAATTTTTAGTAATAATCATTTTGATAAATACTTGAACAGAAGCTATTTTTTCATTTAGCATAATAACACGTAGAAATAAATAGTCTTGCTATTTCTTTTATTTTCAAGATTAGATTATTCTTCAGCCTGTTGTCTAAATAAATCCCATAATGAGCATAATCGTTAATTTGTCACTAGGTTTAACGGCTAGGGCTGTGTGTTAGCCGAAATTCCTTTGTAATGATCAAAATTTTATCTAATATGAATTCCAGGTACTTCTTTTTCCTTATCTAGGCTAAAATGATAACTCAGCAAATATTGTTCCTTGATCACCACTGGCTTTTCGAAGTTTTTTTCGTATATTGCAAGAATTGCTTGTTTAGTGATAGTAAAATAACTGCATATGAAATATATATAGTAGTAAATATTCTTATTCCTGTTTGCTCCACAATTAAAAACCATAAACTTACTATTCGCTGAGTACAAATTGCGCGTAAATTTCTGAAATCGGATTCAGCGTCCTCTTCAAATATAAAAGAAATTTCCAACAATATAGTAAGTACGACAATTTGTGGGTGACCCGATTAAATAAGAGTAATCCAATATCTTTTAAAAACCTTCAAAAAGAAAAAAGTATGCAAAGAAAACTAAAAAGAAATGAAGGGTGATTTTTTTTTTAATGAGTGTTAATAATTTGTGTGTGGCAGGCATTTACAGTAAATTTTAAATATTTCACTCCATTTTTATAATATTAACTGCTATTTATATAATTTACATTTGAATATAAAAAATTACACCGAAAATGATGTCGTATACTTGAAAAAACACAATTTTTTAACATTGCTCGTACCGATGTCACGCTTATGCATTTTTAGATTAAAATCAAATTTTTTGACGACAAAAGTAAAATCAAATTCTTTCACCAACAATAATGGTCGCCAAAAAATAACCAATGGTAACCTTTGGTCCAAAATAACAGAGTTTTCCATCATAATTCTATAACTAATCTACGTAAAACGATATGTTATATACTAAAACATTTCCTGAAAAATTATCTTTCGAAAAGTGAAGTTTAATCAAAATACATTCAGTAGAACTCGAGTTATAAAAAGTCGGGACGACATTTCCGTTTGTATTTTATATATATAGTAGTTAAAAAAAAAAATCACGGTCATCTTAGCGAGCGTGGTGACAGTGGAATAAAATTAATCCAACTCACTAGATAAAGAAAAAAAAAAGGAAATAACAATAAGCGGATAATATTATAATCCAAAAAAGTGTTTAAAATACTAATGTGTTTAAAATATTATATTTAAATACCATGCTGTATTTTTTTTTTTTTTTTGAAAATATGTATCGTATAAGCATTTAGTATGCAAAATTTATTGAAACCTTTTTTACGTTAAGTGTAACGTAGTTTTTCCTATGAAAAAAAGAAATATCCCTTTTTAGTAGATAATGCAAGGATGTCGGTTTTCATTTTATTTATACAATATTTCAATGAAAGCTATGCAAAATAGATTATTTTCATTTTTTTCATGAAAATACTTTACTTATAGCCAATAAAGGATATGCTATTAGGAATCTTTTATTAGAGCATGACCGAAGAGATCTAGTATTTTACCGGAAATTAAAGAACTTGGGCAAATGAAATATTTATTTTTTCAGCCAAATATTCCCCTTTTTTATCATGAATAATATTTCTTTTCTGATTTATTATATCGTCAGAAAAATTATTTTTTTAATTCATAAAAGTCGGTAAATATTTTTGTAATTTTATACATGTTTATTTAAGCTTTTAATTTTATCGTCTAATTTTCGTTTACACTGTGGAATTAGTGATATTTTGAGAATACCTTTTTAATTAATATTTATATAAAGTCAATTTTGCGTATGTTTTTTAATTAATATGTGTATAGAGTCAATTTAGCAGAAGTCTATAAAATGAATTAAAAATTTTCCTAAAAACACCATAAAATATTAGTAAAGCGTAACTCGTTTCGAAAGAACTGAGATATCCCTCATCAGTCGTAAAAAATCTTTGCTAGAGTTTTTAGAGGCGGAGAAAGCCTAGTCATATTTTAGGATTTAACGAACTTTCTCCTGCTTTCATAGCGGTGCCACATGTTTCTGAGCTTGATGAATAAAGACTAAGCATAACGTGGTTCGAAAAACAAAAAAAAGGAATTTTACATTTAAAATTTTCAAAATTGTTATGATCCAAACACTTAAAATTTCTTGTAAATGCTTTACGTTTTTCATACGGCACTTTTGAGCACCTTTTAGAACGTTGATCTATCTATTAAAGTAACATAAAACACTTTTGTTTGCGATACTTCTGTTCTGCGAATTCAGAATTTATCTACTTTAACACTTCGTTGTTGACATAGTACATTGATTATCTTTCTATCAGAAATGGACTATGTGTTAGAAAGACAATTATTTTAATTATACCAATATTATTATTATATTATTATTATATTAAATTATTATATTAAAATATTATTATATTTAATTATATTATATTATTATTATTATATTATATTAATATTATTATTATATTATTTTATTATTTGCACGACCTCTTGAATAAATAAATGCGACCAGTGGACCCATGCAATAATTTCGTAATACAGTCTTATATATTTTTTAGCAATATCTAATAATTTTTAGATGCGACTTTACACTTTTA
Organism: Maratus michaelseni; assembly: GCA_963931845.1. Lineage (NCBI taxonomy): Eukaryota > Metazoa > Arthropoda > Arachnida > Araneae > Salticidae > Maratus > Maratus michaelseni. The sequence goes on along the minus strand of OZ007593.1, from coordinate 201,895,571 downwards.
AAGAATAATTAAAGATAAATATTTTTTCAAACAGTATTACTCAAGTCAGATTACTATCTCATTTATTCCATCAATCTTACAGTAAAAACTGATCGGAGATAATAAAAGGAACGCGCGAAAAAATAAATTAACAATCGTATTTTGACTCCATTAGAAGATGACGCCATCCACTTCAGAATAAACATGGGGCAAAGAAAAATAAATTGAATACGTATAAAATACAATGGGTACAGTGGACGTTCAAAACCATTTTTTTTTTTAATTTTTCACTCAATTGTACTGAAATTTTGCACACGTAGTAATTCATACATTTTCTAAGTAAAGTAAACAATTTTATTCAAAAATGTGTGTAATTAAATAATTAATTAATTAAAATATATTAATTAATCACTCTAATTAAAAATGCTCCATGTGCATTAAATATGGCTTTAGGAACGTGGTGTTTTGTTAAATGGTAGCTTTATATTATTGCAACAAATGTTGGTATGCGTTGTAAAATTGTATCAATATTTTGAGAAAAATTAATAAAAAACTTCTAATATTTAATTTTTTTTAATTTCACGGAAAAAATTATATAACTATCAAATTTTTCTTTTATGTACAGTAATGCATGAATATTAATACTAAGTTTTGAAATACAGCACATTGCTAACAATAATACTTAATATTATGAAAATTGAGTAACATATAAGACGCTTGGAACATTTTGAATGTTTTAACGAGACGAAAATTCTCATTTATAGAAAACGCGATTGAAAATTTATTTTTTAGTGCAACTCAATTACTGTGTCAAATTTGAAATGATTGTAACTTCGATAGGAATCTTTGTAATTGCAAGCGGTTTTTTGGAAATGCTGCAGTTAAGATTGAAGTATAGTAATAAATCAAAATAAGAAAATTGATTTTTTAGTCAATTTTAGCCCAACTGAAGCTCCACGGTGCCTTTAATACAATATAAAAAAGCATACTTTTTAGGCCGCGCGTGAAATACCACTGCTTCGATCGATTGATGGTGTCTTTTCCTTCTAAACATTTATTTCAATTTTGTTTTTTAATCGTAAATACAAAATTTAAATATGTGTGGAGACATGACACTTTGTCTTTTTTGTAATATTTGTTTTCTTATAATCATTGCTGAGCATAATACATAATGCCATAATATAATGCGTTATTTTATTTTTGTGGCAAAATTGATTTGTGAAAAAACTTTCATTTCATTTATGAAAACAATGCCGATTTAAATTTTAATTAACTGCAATTTTTAATCAAAAAACATGTTTTAACGAAATGTGAGTGTACTAAGTCAGAAGCTGTTTCAAAAACCTTTACGAATGATACCTCATTCAATATTGTGCGTTTTGTAAATGCATAGAAAAAGCGATGTTGACGACAGAAATAGTATATATTTGATTGCTTTTAATTCTGGGATTAGAAAATGTCAAAGAAAGTATGTTTAACGATTTATGAGGGTGGGTGACTAGAGACAGGGTTAACTTGTTAAAAGTATTCATTTGTTACTATCCCGTTAACAAATGGAAACAAAAATCATACAAAATCAAATATGTTCAACGATTTTTGTTGATGTATGATAGAAATACAACCATTTGGTTTCTATTTTGTTAAACAATCTCATCTATCAGATGAAGAAATTTTTTACAAGAGCAATCTAAAATATTCAACGACTTTTGTTGGCACGTAACTAGAACGAAGCTAATTGTGAGCGTGTCTCTTTTGTTAAATAACCTCATAATCTCACCAGAAAAAAAAAAAAAAAAAAAAAAAAAAAAAAAAAAAAAAACACTGCTAATTGTCAAAGCTATTCTTAAGGGAAATATATATATATATGCCAACAAGAGGAATAATACCTTTCGAGAAAAATCTAATTTTTAACGATTTATGTCTGCATGTTAACAAAACACTGTAAACGTTAGAGTTTTTTTTTTTTTTTTGTGTTTTTTTTGTTTAGTTATGAAATCTCATGAACAAGATGAAGTAAAATCTGTTACCTTCAATTATTTATGTCGGTATATCGCTAGGACTACTGCTAATTGTAAGAGCGTATTATTTTAATGAACAAGATGAAAATAAATCTATTTTTATGCAGTATACAGATATCCGTAATATCTTAAAATATTAAATTGATTCAAAAATAAATGTAAATAAATGTAAATAGTAAATAAATTCAAAAATATTACTTGGACTGAAAGTTTTGTTTCGTATGATATTTAAAATTTAAAAATTGTAATTTAAAATTCAAGTTAAAATTATACAAGGAATATCACGGCAGAATTTTGTTTATTCCTAAAACATCTTATTAATATTTTGTGTAGATTTAACAACAACTGTCATTACTACTGTTACTCTGAATTTAAGAGTAACATATAGTAAACGGCATTATGAGTTAGAACTAACTCAATCATTAAATACAACCTCATACAAATAATTTATTTGCTTTTTCATTTAAATGCAAATCAGACTATCTTGATTCTTTATGTAACTCAGTTTCTTAATTACAAGATGAAATGAAATACTCTACTGCAATTTTTGTATACACAGCACTATTTAATTATTCAACAGGGGAAATTATTCTTCATCATTTAAGTGATGTTTTGAATTTGTAATAGCGTTTTAAAAGCATTTTGATAATCTTGTAGGCAATGTGAAAAGTTTTTTGTTAAGTTAAATGTGCACATTCATTTTTATTTGCTTAAATACAATGTATATGCAATTATTAAGAGCCTATTCTAGTAGCACGGAAACATTCGCAAGCTAATAACATTGTTCTTTCCAAAATTGTTTACATTTCAATATTTTTAAATATTTGTTTTATTATGTTATCTAAGCTCTACGTATAACCACCATTCTTTTGTACATTTTCAAGTTTGTTTGCATTTGTTTTTCCTCTGAGGACACTGTGAGTTTCGAAACCGTTTTCCGAAAATGAAATTTCATCTTCATTGTGTTCTCATTAGGTTGCGAGTGTCTTCATATAACTAATTTAAACTCTTAAGAGCCTACGCTAGTCACGCGAAGAAACGCTCCAGCTAATGTTAAGTCTATGGGAAGGTTATCGCGCGATTTCTCGTTCGCATTTTAATATTTTTAAATGATTTTGTTTGCATAGGATAGCTGAAGTCGATCTCTAACGTTGTTAGTTTTTACTTTTTCGATTTTGGTTACGGTTTTTTTATAAGCGGACATTTTCAATTTTGGAACCGGTTGGAACCGGTTCTGAAAGAGAAAGTACCCTCATATAAAAATACTGGAACCAAAATCGAAAAAGTAAAAACTAACAACGTTAGAGATCGACCTCAGCTATCCTATGCAAAAAAAAATCAATTAAAAATATTAAAATGCGAGCGAGAAATCGCGCGATAACCTTCCCATAGACTTAACATTAGCTGGAGCGTTTTGTCGCGTGACTGATGTAGGCTCTTAAGAAGCTACACTAGTCTCGTGTTGACACTCCCAAGCTAATTTAAACCAATGGTAGAGTTAATTTCAAATTTCTTGTTTGCATATGAATATTTTTAAATAACCTGTTTTTCAGAGGCGTCGATCTCTAAACTAGCTATTTTTTACTTTCTCTATTTTGGTTGCAGATTTTGTTATGAGTTCACTTTCTTTTTCGGAACAGGTTTCAGTATGAGTACCATCATAAAAAAAAAAAAATTCTGATGCTTTGATATTTTAAATTTTGGTGCACAATTGCTTGCTTGAAAATTTCGCGATGATATTTTTATCATTCTCATAATCTAATGTAATGCAATTTTTTTCAAGGATCGTTAAGTTTGAAAAACTTTATGGTTGATAATTTCAACATTACTATTTAGTATTAACATTACTATTTAGTATCATTATTAATTTAATGTTTTTTTAACTAATCCTTAAGTTTTACTATACTAATTAAATAATTCATTAACTATAATAAATACAAAGATGAAATAAGTGGCATGTTTATCAGGTAGCTCATGAATCTTTCACACAGTAAATTTAAAAAATACATCAAATATTCAATGATATAAAGCACTGTGCTGTATTAAACTTTAAGAGTACTCAATCTGACTTAGAAGTTTTGAAATACAAACTTCATTTACATGTTTAAATAGTTAAGTAGAATAAAAAGATAATAAGATATATTTGATGCATAGTTTTATACGTTAGGTTTAGCAATCATGCAGCGCAACGACATCTATTGACAAACAATGCGAACCACTCATTTTAAATCTATTGTATGCATAATTGTTGTACTCTCTGACAACAGGGTTCCTACAGTTTCAGTGAATATACCGGTTCTTTTCTAATAGAAAATCTTGATTTCTGAAATCGCGCTATTGCATAAGTAGAGTTTTCCTCTAAGTAAATACTGGTGTTTATGTGACCTAAAGTCAGGGAAATTCCCTGACCGTTATATCCTGGTAAAGGTTTACCTCTCATAAAAGAAGCTATCAAATGATTAGGTTGAGCAATCAAGCAACGCAACGACATCTATTGACAACAATGCGAATCACTCATTTTAAATCTATTGTATGCAAAATTGATGAAATATCTTACAACAGGATTCCGACAGTTTTAATGAAGATACGGTATTTTCTAATATAAAATCTCAATTTCTGCAATCGCGCGATTGTATAAGACGAGTTTCCCTCTAAGTAAATGCTGGTGTTTTTGTGACCTAAAGTCAGGGAAATTCTCTGATCATTATACCCTGGTAAAGGAGGTTTTCTTATAAAAGAAGCTACTAAATGATTATGCACTGTACTTTTTTGAATATTTAGTCTGTGTGATAACTCCTGAGCTGTGAAACGTAGATTTTCAGCGATAGCGTCTTTTAAGCGGTCTCCCATTACTGATTATAGTCGTCAAAAGTGAGCATCATCTTCGAGGATTAAATTCCCGCGCTTAAACTTCTCAAACCACCTTCAAAATGTGTCTATATGAAACAAGACTTTGTCCATATACAGCTCACATTTCACGAGCATTTTCTTACTAGCATTTTTACCGTTCTTGGAATAAAAGAGCATAATACGACGAAAATAAACTTTTCATTTCTCCATTCTTAGTACTGCACCGAAACAAAATGTATACCACAACACAAGCGAGAACTATGCAGCGCAAGCAAAAAAGACCGAATGTACATATCTGGGTCTTTCCATGTCACTCCTTATAAGCAGTAGCAAAATAGCTACACAAAACCGTGCAAAACCACAGAACATTCTGGATGATATAATATATCTATTTTTGAAACAAATATGCTCAAAAGACATTGTTTGTATGCAACAATAAAATAAATTATAACAAACGATAATAATACACAAATTCAATTTCATGTTTCACTTTTTGGATAAATTTTCGCTTCGAAGTCACTTGATGAAGATGTTAAAAATTATAATGATGTAAATCTTGAGATCCTTGTATTAAATATTTTTATATCATTCCTTCTTCTTGTAATTATTGTTTTTACGTGCTGATATTTATGTTTTTGTGTTAGTACAAGTACAATTACTTGATTTCCATGTATTATATAATAAACAAAGCTATTCATCTTGTTTTGTCAAAAGGGAATCGAAAGAAAAATCTTAATTAGCGATAAATGTTTTGCATGTACTCGCATTTGAAAATCTTAAAGCGATTTGTTTTCAGTCACGGTTATGTAAAACAAAATGAGAAACACAGAAAAAAAGTACAGTAAAACAAATTTAGTTAGAGACAAACACTTTTTGGAACATACAAAGCTTTTATTTGAGGAATTGAGCCAGCTAAAATACATTATGCATGCTGAACCGATGCCTGAAATTTGAATAGATCGAATTTACGTTTTTAAACAAACCTGAAAGAGACGTTTGAAAAATAAAAAAATAAAAATAAAAATACTGATATAATAAAACACTTATATATCTATATTTGGCTTTGGAAAAACCTGTAAATGTCTATCTTCATAAGAATGTTTTACGGATCTATATGTGTACATGTGTCATTTCACATGCATAGTGCTTTATAAAAGATTCCTTAAATTTAAAATTCAAACATTCAATAACTTAAATAAATATAAAACGGAAATAAATGACATGCTTATCATGTAACTCTTAAATTCAAAACACAAACACTTTTTTGCGTTTCAATAGTTAAATAAAATACAGAGTAATCACTTAGAGACATTACACATTTATACGTTAGTTTTAAAAATCCTAAAATTTGGGAAATCGCATCATCTTTTAACAAAAATTTGAACAACTTTTAAAATGTCTGGTTCAAACATTTATGAGTTAGCTGATCATGATACCACTTATTTCATCATTATATATAGTCTCGTTGATGAAATATTAAATATTAAATTTAGTTTGTTTATGTAATACCCTGTATGTGTATATTAAGTTATCCCTGTTCATTTTAAGTCTAAAATAAAAGAAAATAATTTTACATTATATTATTTTATAAAAAGACTTATAAAATGCCTTGAAAGTTCAAATAATTTCGGTTTCCCAGTTTCTTTCTAACAATAAATTCCTAGTAATAGTAATTTGGCTTTTTTCCAGATAAAAAAAAAATATTTACGGTCAATTTATTTTGTTTGGCTCTAGGGACAGGAAGTTAAAGAAAATATGTTTTATGACAGAAGCAAATAATATATTTATTGAAATGGTGGTGGCATTGAATTGATTTTTTTTTTTATATTTAAGTATATAAATCATATTTGTAAAACATAAACCATATATTTTTGTAAATAATCGTAATTGTATTTGAAATTAAATAGCTTAAGATTAACTTATATTTAGTCATCCGAATTTACTTGATAAAAAATCATGTAAAATATTTAGTCACTGTTAATAAATATTTAAAGATTTATAACCATAAAAAGCGTTGAAGCGGTACCTGTAACACGAAAATTGCCGGCACTAGAGAGACTAAGAAGAAAAGTGAAAACAACCAATAAAGGTCAGAGAAGCAACAGAAAGTAAAACAATTTATTATTCAGTGCTATCCACCATCTGCCGCATGCAATGTGTCTTCGTGTGTGTCGTGGAAAATTTGTGAAACACAATAAAATGTTTGTTTTCTGTTGATTCTGTGTCCTTATTGGTTGTTTTCACTATTCTTCTTAGTCTGTCTAGCGCCGGCAATTTTCATGCTACAGGTACGTCCCAACGCTTTTTATGGTTTTTCACTATGAAAATCACATTCCAATAAAAACGAAATAGGTGTTGCCATTTGAAATTTTCACAATTTTGTCACTGTAACCATAACTGTTAGAGTTTAACTGTTGTTTTTCATACGTTTCTTGAGCGCATACCTCAAAATACTTAAAATCAAAATTTCAGTCAGTTTCTGTGAACGGTGTGACAGTTAAGGACTCATATATCGGGATAGTTTTTTTTATAATCACCCTGTATGTATCATTATATTATAGTCGTATTTCTACAGAACTAGCATCATACAAAGAAGTATTTTAAAATGAAAAAATATATATATTCCTAGATGATTAAATATCTATTTATTTAATACACGAATGTATTCTGATAAGAGCATTTTCCGCTGTTCAGAGCATACGCAATGAGCACTTTAGTGTGCTTTTCTACCAATAAATGGAGTAGGAAACTATTTTTAAATAGTGTTTTTTCAGAACGAGATTGAAGCAAGACGATATGGTCGGTTTGAATCCCGCTGCTGAAACATTTTTCTTTAGATATTGTTAGTGTTTTGATAATTGAGTTCAAAAATGTAAAATAAATATTATTTCAGTAGTAAAAGTAAAAGAATTTGTTGTTTTTTCTTCATGATTATTAAGGGAAATTTACCATCGCCAATATATTTTTTTTATTATTGATTTGTGTTTAAATTTTTAATTGAAAATATTTCGCGTGTAATTATCGATTAAACAAATTGAAATGACTTACAATTTTTGGTATATTTTTTATTACAATTGATCGATAAGGCATAAATAATTAAAAAATATATTATTTTCTGTAAAACAAAACCCAGAAATAATGGAAAACGTTTATATAAATAACTGTGGTGCCATCTATTGGTGCTGTGATACAGTTAGATGTTCATATTTGAAAAATTAATACTATTTTAAATTTCAAAAATGTCTTTATTTAATTAGATGTTCGTATTTAAGAAATTAATATTATTTTAACTTCAAAATTTTCTTCATTTGTAATATTTGTAATGAAAAAAAACTTGGAGTTGTTCTTTTTTTGGAACTGAAAACTGAATTCTATAGGAAATGTTCTGTTGTGTGTATCGGTGTATAGAGACTTAATATGCATTCGGTCACCAGCACAGTTATAAAACATAGGTTTTTATTTCATTTTACTATTGCATTCTGCAAAAATGTCTGCAATTTTAATGATGTTACGAACTTTTTTTTCTGTGAAATCTTTAAGTTCTTCACCGTCAAGTTTTGACAGGTACTATCTAAAATTTATTTAAGATAAACTCATCCCTTATCTAAGTTCCTGGATAATGTATTCCTATAAACATGTTATTTGATTTCTGTCATAAAAGATATTCTCTTTAACGTCTTGTCTTCAGACTCAAAGAAAATAAATTGAACATAAATCTTATTTTCCTCCAGTCAAAATCCAAATTCATACTACTAAGAATTTATTGTTAGAAAATTTAAAATATTTAAACTTTAATGAAATTATATATGTTATTTCCGAAGATAATATAAGGCAAAATTCGAATTATGATTTAGATAGATAGGTAAAAGTGCAGGTTCATAAAATTTTATTGAGAAATATTAACATAACATATTTACACAAGAGATAAATTTCTTTAAAAATATAAATTTTTTTCTAAGCTTAGCTACCCTTGCAAATTTGTAAATAAATGTCTTCATAATAGGTTAAATAGATATATTAAAAATATATCATTAAATATGTTATATATCGTTTGAAATAGATTATCATCATTAACACGTACATGAAATAATTCCTTTATTTACACTGTAATAAACATAATAATTTTTTTCCTTGTAAAATAAATAAATTTTACGCGCATCGTCTTTAACCGGAAACATACTGTCTTGATAATTAATCGTATACTTAAATTTCATATTAACCCAAATATGTTTAAGAAAGATAGAGTGCAAACATACATATGGGAAAAAAAGTGATCATTCTACTAAATATACCTCAAATCATCGTGTAAAAATGGACTAGGATTAAATGGATTAGTAATAGTGTCTACTAATTAATACAATACATACATTTTGTTAAGTTGACCATTTACTTCTAGAAATTGCAACAAATGTCAAATTTCAGTACTAACACCTAATTCGGGAAATCAGATTTGGATTCTTCGGTAAATTTTATTTTCTGATATCAATCAGTAAATTATTCGGTCAAGTAGTTTGTGAATTATGCAACTTTAAAGGCTGGGAGATCAAATAATAAATTCATTTTAATCCTTGAAAAACAAATTGGAATATGGGTAATTTTCTAAACATAATACGAAAGATATTTAGCGAAATAAACTGTAACTTTGGATTCACATTTTTGAAGATTTCAGAAAATGACATGTTTAAAAAAAATACATAGGTTTCAAATCATATATTTTTCAAAAAATAACTTCAAAATATATAATTTTTAGATATTTGTTTTTGCAAAAAATATCAATTATAACCCATAATTTATTTAATAGAAATCAATTTGTAACATCAGCAATTAGGCGAAACCGAAATTACATCTTATTCTGAGTCCTTCAGTTATTCTTACAATTACCTGCTTTTTCATATCTTTTGCCAACATTAAAAATGTATTTAAAATTAGAATTTTCAAATTTTAAACCTGCATAATTCCAAAAATACTTGACAAAACTACCTTCCTTTTTATATGTGAATGTAAAATTTAAAGAAGTATAGAAATATAATGTCAAAATTAAATGTTAGTATTTAAAATTTTAGCGTTTGTTGCAATTTCTATATGGAGACGACCCTTATGTAAAATTCAAGTTTAGTATTAATTAGTAGATATTATCACTAATCGGTTGATACCAGTGTTATTTTTATATGATGATATTCAGCAGAGTTAGCAGGAGGCGATCACTTATTTTTCCAGTACTGTGCATACGAGCAACGAGCAGAAGTTAAAAAATACTTTTGAACCATAATGAACAGCGCTAAAAAATATATTAAATAATAATGTAATTATTTAACCATATTTTCCTAATGAAAATACATTAAGCGTTTATCTTCTGTAAAACACTTGATATGTATTATATGTGTTTATATTATTTATTTTATGCATGCATACTTGTTTATTTTTGTACAATTTCATAAGTAAGCATGTTTACAGAACTATCTGAATCATATTTAGAATGTTACTTTGTATTTAATATAAAATAAGTTACAGACTTACATGAATCGTCAAATAATTCCTGTTTTCCTGGAGTCTTCCTAACAATAAATTCTTAGTAATAAGAATTTGGCTTTTGTCCAGATAAAATGGTTATTGATGTTAATTTTATTTTCCTTGGCTCTAGGGACAGGAAGTTAAAGATAATATGTTTTATGGAAGAAAGCAAATAATATAGTTGTTGAAATTTTGATGGATTTTAAATATTTTCCCCATGTATATAGATAATGTTTGATAAATAATTGTATATATCATGTAAGTTTAATTATTATTAAAAATATACAGTATCTTCCTTTAAATAACAGCAGATCAGAAGTGCAAAGCTGTAGTATAAAAATTAAATATTTAGAGAACAGTTTGTTATATTTTGGATATTCAGAATCACAAATTAAGAATTTGAGTTTGAGAATGCTTCAGAATCAGATTATAATTTATTCCTCATTAACACAATACATGATATTCATAAATCCTTTTAAAGCAAATGGAGCGACCGTAATACACAACTATGCTCATCGATGGAAGTTTGTGGAAACGATTGGGGAATGGTACGGTTTGGAAATAATTGGAAAACGGTTAAACTACCAAATACAGAGACTCCTCTCATTTGGAGCATATCGGAGCTGGATTCTGAGCAGCTAACGGTTTCACCAGAGTTAGGTCTTTATTGGTAAATATTTCGTTGGTCAATTGTACGGAAATTCGGACATTTCTTACTGTGAGCCAAGGTGAGATAGAAATTGAACAATTAGCAAACGTTAGTACAACCATTTTATGCTACTTGGGTAAGCATCCTTCAAGACGAAGAATATTTACAGTGGGATTTAAGATCAAAATCTGTTTATTTAGTCAAAATTGCAGGACTTCCCATTTTGTTTAAACCAGGATTTCAAAATTTCTGATTCTTTATCAATAAAAAATATATCGCATTAACCTTTTCAACAAACTTATTTTTCTTTCTGTAAAATGTGATTATAATTAAAAAAAAAGGAAATGCGCACCATTTATTCGCATCCAAACAACTCTGAGCTATACGGTTCTTTATTTGGAATGCATGGAATATTAGATAAAATGTCCCTAAAAGAATTACAATGCTGTTTCAGCACTTACCGTTATGTCATTACATTTCACACAAAGCAAAGTTAGTACTTTAAAATTTCGTTAAAATAACGTTGTTATTGGTAAAGGTATAAAGTTAAATTCTAATTAGCATCAGAATATAGCATCATATACTTTCGATTGAATAAGCGGGTTAGGACACTAATACACTGTAAATATTGTTAACATAGATTGGTACTATCACTCTTCTTATTAAAAATTAATATATATATCAGCGCATTGTGCATAAAATTTAAAAATAACGAAAAAAATGTTCAGTATAACACACCAGAGTTTTGATGCTTTAGATTCAGTTATTCATAGGTTTTCCAAAAATGAATTGTGGATTTCTTGACATACATCGATCTTAGCCAGTCCTTTAACAGAATTCTTTTTTGTGTGTCTGTAAATAACGATAAATGCTATACACTCTATTATATATAGAAAGCATACAGTGCACCTAAGTGATTTCGTTATGCTTAAAATATCATAACATCATTAAAATGTACCGCAAATGATTTTTTCCCATAGAGTATAATGAAATGGAATCATTTTGTGCGTCCCTGTAAACGAACTATATGGTACTTTACAATGGTACTATACAACTTTTAAAGCATTGTGTTGTCTATCTCAGTGATGTATATCAATGTCGTTATGTTTGAAATATAGTGACATCAATAAAATGCATTACAAACGTTTTTTCACCGTAAACCGTAATGTAACGGAACTCTTTTGTGTGTTCCTGTAAACGAACTATAAATTCTACAGACTTAATTTTCAATAGCAAACATTCTATGGTAAAACTTATGTACAAGTGAACTAAAATTAAACTGCTGCTCCTAACTTATTCTTTGAGTAACAGTTGACTGTGTAAGCAAACACTCTATCGCATACGAACACTTCTAGGTGCATTAATACTGCTGCCATCGAGCGTTAACTTCATCTTGGGTAAGGTTATTGTGCTAGTAAATCCATGGGTTTATTGCGTGAAGTATTGAAGATTGCGAGTCGCGGTAGCAGGTAAATGTATGTAGCTTCAGATGCATTTTCTAAATATGTAAGGGACGTTGGGTTTTAATGTCGGAGCAAATTTATTTTTGATGTTCGTCTTTTACCTAAGAAACCATATATGATGTTAAAGATGTTCGTTTCAAAAATTAATTTTTTTTTTAATATTTTCAACGTGGAATGTGAGTCGCATCCATGTCACTATGACGTAAATATGTCCCATTATATGATGAGTTGCAAACGATAAAGAAATTGATCACGGCAATGTCACAGTGGAGTCATGAAGTGACTGTCACGAGATTGATATAATGGTCTGAATTAAGAAAGGTTCCTGTTGTATTGTGTATGTAATTTTTTTTTACCCTTGTAGCGTCAAAGTGACATCACATAATATGGGAACAAGGAATTATAATTCATAACATTTAAATATTTGTAGTTTAATTATCTCTCTGATCCAAATTTTCATTTTATACGACAATATGAATCACAAAGTACATCCATGTTTCTCAAAACTGTTTATTTTTCATTTAAATAATTTAAATTGAAAAATTAAACCTTGAAATATTGTATCATAATAAAGTTTTATCAATTAATCTTCATTTAAACAAAATGTGTTTATTGTTATATTTTAACATTAATACAAGTTCCAAGCTATAAATGCGAGAATTGGTTTATTTATCTGAACGACAAAGTTTATCTTGCTTTCAGTGGAGCGATCTTATCGACATCAGATAAGCAAGTTGAAATAATATAATCAAATTACATTTAAGGTTTCCAATAGAAATTGAATTCAGATAGCAAAGTTTATTTTATCTTACTTCTCGAAACTCCAAGCAATATCAGATTATCTACGAGTGAAAATTAGTTCTTCTGTTAACATTTTAGTTTCTGATTAGAAAAGGTAAACTTTTTTAATTTGTGTTTTTATTGTTTTTAATTTATCTTTCCACGAAATCTTAAAGTTAATAAAAAAATATTAAACTTTTATGCTTTCCAGAATAAGTTTGTTAGGAATTGCATTATTAAATTAATGTTTTAAAAGTTCTTAAATATTTTATGACACATATCTTCTAAAAATGACGTCGCGTTTTTGTAACTTCTATGTTGTGGCTGTCATAAAACTTTCTTCTTTTTCATTCTAATGTATCAATTTAAATAAGACAGTTATCAAGAATTATGAATATGAACTGTAGTGAAATTCTTTGAATTTAATATGGAGTTACAGTAATTAGATACTAATAAAATTTAAATTGGGAATTTATTATTTGTAATGTGTTATCTTAATAACTTTTAATCATTAATCTTCATTTAAGCAAAATGTGTTCAATGTTAATAATTTCAGATGCGAGAATTGGTATATTTATCTAAACGACAAAGTTTATCATGCTTTCAATAGAGCAATCTTTAATAATTTAAATGGGGAATTTATTCTTTGTAATATCAATGGAGCTTTCACTGAAGGTAACGCGTATATTACAAAAAATAGAATCAACTTATATAATTTTTTTATTAACAAACTCAAATATAATTTTTTTTGCATTTCTCTACAATAGAAAATGACATACAGCTAAAATTTTCATAAAAAATAGCATAAGGCTAACTTTTAATGCTACAGTCAAGGTCGGCATTAAACATGAGAAAATCTGGCAACAATCTAATAAGTGTATGGCAGTTATAACAATGATTACAAAAATGAAGTCAATTATCAAATTATCTAAGAATGACAATCAGCTCTTTTGCGAAAAGTTTTCTTTCTCATTAGAAAAGATTCATTTTAAGAATTAGAATGTTGTCTTTCTAATGAATTAAAAATGAATTTAAAAATTACGCAATTCAATATCAATCTATTAGTAACTGAATTACTACATATATTTAAAAAAAGTAATTCATAAATATTTTATTATGTATAATTTCTTTAAAACTTGCAAATTAGTAAACAAAATATTTTGGTATAATAAGAAAAGTTTGTTATAACGTTGATTGTATAAGATATAAATCATTAAAATGGACACATTAGTTACTTTTTAAAATGTTATTTACGATATCTACCCTATATATATAAAATCCTAATGAAACGAATTTGTGAAACGATTTTATGAAACGAATTTATGAAACGATTTTATGAAACGACTGATTAAACGACTGATTATGTTTCAGGGCTATTTTTAATAAAATATTAAACGCTTCATGGTGAAATTAATACCAATTGTCCATAAAAATCCGCTGATGTTAAAAGTGGTAATAGAATTTTGAAATTGGAATTAGTTTTTGAGATATTAATTTTTTTCTAATTTTAATGACATTTCTGTAATGATGGCAACTAATTACTCAGTTTTTGTGTGACAAAAAAGGGAAAAAAATTGAAAAGGATCCGGATAGGGATTATTGATTTCTTTTTATTCGTCATTTTCAAATTGAAATTAAAAAGAGGTAAATTGAAAGACAATTATAAATAAATTGTATATATATTTATAAGTACATGTATAAACAAGCATAAAAGTTCGGTGCTTTTCCAGTATATGGGGCCTTGACGAAACAGAGAAAATAGCCTTGGCGGAAAAGGAAATTTGGCAACATACTTTCTGTCAACCTATTCACTTTGTCATTTTTTCAATATTTATACAATTTGTTTAGCATAAAATGTCATGTATCCTATTTTATATATAATCAGAAGTAATTTGTATAGAAAAACCAATAATAATATACGTATAATTAAAATACGCCTATAAACAAAAAAATCGTCGTTTCCAAAAATTTGTTTCCATGGCTGTTTATGACATTTGGCAACAAATCTCACTTTCTGATGCCCGAATTGCGCCAAGCTTTTTAAAAAAGCGTCAAGACCTCTATAATAGAAAAGCACCAACATTTCATTGGGTTTATTTTCATAACTTTTGGCAACAAATCTATGTATATTAACGAATCTATCCCTTTTTGAAGCTCGAATTACGCCAAACCTAAAAGGATCCTATACTGGAAAAGTACCCGATTTTCTTATGGACAATATTGAACTGACATAACATGGTGTAAAATTATCGCGGAAAGCAAATTTATTTAAATGTCTCATCAATTGATGCCGAATAAATGCAGGCATGCAGGCACAAAATATTTAATTAATTTTGTATGATAAATAATAATTAGAAATTTCGTATATACATATTAATTAAAATACATAATTTACATATTTAAAATAACATGAAAATATGCATGATGGTGCACTAAAATAGAGAGAAAATTAAAACCTGTTACTGAAAATGTCTATAACGTAGAACTTTTCAATAACGTGGTTCTTAATGTTATTCACAAGCAGATGGAATTTTTCTCATCTTTAAACGCAAAGGAAGAACAGAATACAGATCGTTGTTATAAAAATCCGTGAGGTAGTTTACTTATCAATCCCGAAAACAGTCGTCAGTTGTCGCAACAGCTGTGTATGAGGCCCATGGTAATCAAAAAATGCCCCATTAAAACGTTAAAAGCATGGCAACCCAATTACAGATTTACCAATATTTTTAAAATAAAGCGCGCTGTCATGTTTTTAGAGGCTTCGAAGTCTGAGCGGGGGTTGGCGAGCGTAGCTCGCAGGCGGTAGCCCCCTAGTTAAATATATAAAAAAAATTATTATCATTTTTGCTAATTATTTCTATGTTCTTCTGTCTAGTACACTTGAAATCACATTAAATATCTTACAGAGTATACCAATGTGGACGACATTTCAAAAAATATTTGCGAACATTTCTCGATATTTATTCTTTTTATAATATTACTTGTTTTATTATATAGAGGAAAGAAGGGCATTATATCTTACTACATACATTATTATTAGTTGCTGCTGGAAGCCAGAGGTTCTAACCCAAATTAATGTAAATTTGCGGACATGTTTTGCACTTATCTTTGTAACATGATATAATTTTAAATGTATGATTTGTTCATCACATTTTTTAAATAAATTATTATATTTAAAAAAACAAATAATCTGGTCATACTTTGCCATTGTGGTAAAAACGAATGGATACGGTAATCTTGAATGTTTATACGAAACATATAGTTATTATAGTGATATGAAAAAGTTTAGGCGTTCTTTTAAAAATGAACAATATGCTTTAATTTACAATTTTCACTGAAGAAAGGAATTAATAATATTTCAATTTCGAAGTCTAAATATTAGATATTTAAAGACAGAAAGACAATTATTTTCATTACAATTTAAGAAAGGGCATTAAAATATTTCACCTCTTAATGAGCTTCATAAAAATTATAATCTCACTTGTCCTCGTAGTTTCAATTGCCTTTTCTTCAAATATTCTTTACCGACTCTTCATGTATCGTTTCCCAATGCCCTTTTTATCCCACGTAGGATATTCGGTTTTACCCCAAGAGAATGGGGTCTTCAAGGCAGGTCATAAAATTCTATGTATAAATTCTAGAATCCTATTCGTTGAAAAATTAAAGTCAAATGAGACTAATTGGCTTATATTAGTTTCAGATTTATATCGCTTCATGGCCTAATTTTCTAAATACTCATGATTTAACATAGGTTTATGTAATGTTTACAATATATAGACATTTAAAACATATTAAACAAATAACATAACATATAAAATAAATAAGATATTAAAAAAAAGTAACAGCACTTTACACAGCAGATGTTTTATAATTTTGTGTCATTTTATTATAATTCATGGCATAAAAAATTTATATATACGTGTTTTCTACAAAGATGTTTCGCTATGAATAAAAAATATTATGTTTATTTCATTATTAAATTAAATTTATTGTATGTCTGCCAAATATTTTCAGTAAAATAGGAACCTTTTGACACATAACAGAAATTACGCTGCCTTGTTAAAAGATCAATAAACATACTGAAAATGAATACTAAAGAAAATTATGTAACTATTTTTCTATTTCTATAAAATTATTTTCTAATAAATTATATCAATATATAATTCATTAGAAAATGATAGTGAGACTGCAAAAGAAGTTGATAGACTAAAAGTAGACCTAAAGTGTTTTCGGGTTGCAGGCTGGGGGAAAATAATCTCTAGGAACAATAAGTTAAAGCCAGTAGAGATGGCGCGGTCAGAGATATTGCGTACAAAGGGGGTCGGAGACTCTATGTAGTTGTACAACAGCAGTAGTGGAGTATCTACTTGAATGTGCACGTTGATTGTTTCGAGTGTCTTGGATAAACCATTGCTATTTTGTTTTACATTCCCAATGTAAGTGCTTAAATTTCCATAAATAGTTGTCCGAATTTCTATAGAATGTCAATAGTTCAAAATATTTTAAACTAAACGATTTCTCATAAGCTACTAACCTAGACTAACGGTGCGAACACCAATGGTTAGTTTTAGAAGCGGTCATGTGTACATAACAGGCCGCGCAATCTCTCCTACTGAAATTGGAGTGCTTGCGCATATGCTACTTAGGAGAGATGGTGCATGACTCCCGTTAAAGTCCATGCTGGGAGAGATTACGCAGCTTATTCATAAGATTGCATAAATTCCAAATTTCACGTAAAACATGTGAATGAATAAATTTTGAAATATTTTTCGAAAAACACATAATTATCGAAACCTGGAAGTTACCCTTTAAATATTGAAGTGATTCCAGAACACGCATATTTGCTAGGCTGTGATCAAGGCATGAATCAAACTGTCACTGAAGTCATGAGTTACCATCAGAATCCACACCAATCTATTTCATTAACAGTACACGTTACAACCATTGAAACCCAAACTTCTCATATTCTAGGTTTTTCCTCGCATTCTATTGCACCAGTTACATGCATTTGCTAACCATTAACTTCTGGGAAGTCTAATGTTACTCTCATAAATACACCTACGAAAGTTTTGGAAAAGCTTTCATCCATTCTAAGTAGTTTAATGCCATCAAAATAAGAAAAGGAAACAGAGTGCAACAAATGTTACCGATCAACAAAATATACATGAAAAAATACTTAAGAAGAAAGCAGCTACAAAAATGGCCAACAGCTGAAGATCAGATGCTTCCAGAAAAAGTGCGATTAAAAAGAACTGACAGAAAGTAAACGATGGGTAATGATGATGAACTGATAATGGATGCACTGAATTTCGGGAACTGCAACAGGATGCAACTTCGACCAGTGACTGGATTCAATGTATTACTTGTGGCAGGTTTTTGCACGAAAGCTACACCATTTACAACGATAAGTTCATCGATTGTGGACGACGGCAACTTCGGTCAGCAAACAAGAAAACATTGAAACTGTGGAAATGATAATGGAATAATTTTAAGTTAAACATGTTATCATGTAACTTAATGTTATTTTGTAATCTTTTCCAGGCTTGCTTTTTCTGACTCTTTAACTTTTTAAATTAAACTTCCTTAATTATTCTTGAAGTTATTTCCTTTCTCTTATTCTTTAATCATTAGGTTGAAATATGCACTCCAAATACAATAATATTTGTTCACAAAAACCTTACAACAATGTCATGTAAGTGCAATTATTATCGTTAACAATTTAATCGGAGTTATCCTAATAATATTATAAATCTGATTGTGTGCAAATATTAGGCTGAAGCCAGCGTCAAAATGGAGCTTTTAATGATCCTGCATTTTTGCATGTAGTTTGATTATAACCCTCAAATGAAAATAGACAAGGTTTTATTTATTTTATTCAAATATTTTCTTTAATAATTCAAAATTTCATTATTTTCATAGAGAATAAATGGACATTTTTTCGTATATTTTAAAATGGTTGGTTGGTTTGCTTGGTTTGGCCTAAAGGGTTTGGTTTTGCAGCTTTTTTTTTTAAATGGTTAAATTTATTTTACCATTGCTAATACTTTATCGTTGCCAATATGAAATAAAACCCCTGAGTAATAATTTTTAATCAACAATTTATTTTCACGTAAAAAATGAAAAGGAAATGAATTATTTAAGAATTAAACAGAATATGAAATGATGTCATATTAGAAATAAAACGTGCGTTTTCAAATATTTGATAATAATACAAAGTGCATAAATACGAGTAAGTATGGAAAAGAAGCGACTATGATGTCATATATAGAAAAATAAAACAGATTTGTTTTGATGTTAAAATAAAATAATCTTGGGTTATTTGTGATTAATTTCTCTTATTTTTTTCTTTTTCTTTTTCACATGAAAGGAATTATTTTAAATGTACGTAATATATGTATTTTAAATGTATGTGTTGTAAATTAAAGTTCTGTGTTTTAAATGAAATGAGTGAAAGATTTATATTTTTAATTAATTCAATACAAATGATGGGATAGGTTGGCGATTTATCGTCTGCACACGGCTAATATAAAGTTACCGTATTTTTAATTTAAATTTTAAAAAGTAAAATATATATATATATATATATATATATATATATATTGTATGGCAAATGTCAATGATATGCATCGCAAAATTATCCCTATCGAAAATCAGAAAATCTTAATAAAAATAACTATAATTTTTAAAAGAAAGTTTGCTTTTTTCATAAAAGCTAAAGATTTAATATGATTACGTCGAAGTAACAGCATTTTTTTCTCTATCATTTTCCCACAATCGAAAAACATTTGTAAATCGTCGTTTCGAACCGGCATTTAATATTACATTTCTTTTAGTTTTAAAATAGGAAAAACTTTGTTGTCGTTTTTAAATATAGCTTATTTAAAGTTGTTTCATAATCGATTTTTGTAAAGTCTTGTAGGATAAGATAAATTGCATAGATTTTAAAGCAATGTTTAAGTAAAATTACAATATTTTTTTTAACTTAACAATGTTATCGAAAAGAAAATCGATTTTACCAACAAATTTGCGTAATGCAAAATCAAAGAAGAAATCAAAAAGTAATGAATCTTTTCTTCCAGCCGAATTGTGTGAACTTGAACAAGCCGATCGTGCCAATTCATAACATTATAAACGTGAAAGCGCGTTCTATATAGTAGAAATTTTTTTTAACATATAGGTAGAAAATTTCCGAGAATAGGAAGGTTAGGGGTCTAAAATTAGGTCCATAGTCAATATGCCTTTTTTTTTTATCAAGTGAAATTTGGCGCAAAATTAAATACATTGCTGTAACCAGATTTGTTTTTTGCGTGGTAATCACTTAAAGGTATTTTAGATGATCATTTCCCCTCTCACCTTTGATGTCAACTATGACTGTAAAACGCATTAAAAAATATCAGCCGATAATTTTCTAATTTTTTTATTGCTTCATGATGTAAATAGACATCCTGTTTCATACTTTAAACCTGAATCGGTCATGCCATTGTCGTTCAATTTTTTTTCCTAATCCTAACCCTAATCGTATCCTATCCTAATCCTGATAATAACTTTAAAGAATATTCTTTGACACCAATATGTAAATTAAATCAATATCCATAAATGGAATGAATGGAAAATAGAATAAATAGAAATGGCAAAATAAAATAACAAGAAAGTACATTTATTCGACACCTAACCCTAGAGAAAGCGTAAAAAATTTCAAGCGCATGAAATAAATTAAAATAATCTTATATATACTAACAAAAATATGCAAATTTAGATCATCAGATTTGTGTCGTCGGTATTTATTTGCTTATAGTGTTCTTGACGCGATAGAGAAAATATCGAGGTTAAATTGGACAGAATTTAAAGTACTTTCCAGCAACCTTTATTTACATTTTAGAATCGCATCAAATTGTTATATCTTTGTGAAATAGCTATATCAATGTATAAAATCCACAAGCAGTTTGTTCACTATTTACACCACTTAGCGTGAAGCACTTAATTTAATATATACATAAACAAGATAATGTAGTAAGAAATATATAACACATGTCTATGCAAATAAACAATATAATAATGCCCATTTAGCAATGCACACATATACAAATTGTACACCAAATACCATCTAAGATGCACTGTTGTATATAAGAATTCTGCCAGTGTTATTTTTCGTTTTACGAAGAGGAATTCCTCAATTTTCACGATTTTACTGGGTCCTCCTTTTTTTCATTAGTTGCAGTTTCATTTTCGCGATTGTATATATTATTTGGCATGAAATTTCACTTTTTTAAGACTGGGTTATGTCAAGGCCCCTATAGCAAAGAAATACCGTATGGTCTCCTATAAAATGTGATAAAGCTTTGGTAAATTATATATGTTGTTAATTATCAAATGAAATGTTTTGCTAAATTTATGCATTTATTCTTTTTTTTAATGTTACGTGAACGAAGTCACGGGTAACAGCTAGTTATTAATAAAATTGTCTCCTACCCATGTACGCAATCACATCAATCTTGTAAGGGCAATTTTTGCCTGAATTTTTTTTTTGTTGCGCGAATTACTTTTCTTGGTTTTATTACAGCTGTTATATTAAATTACTGCATAACTACAAAATTGCAATGGAAATGCATAATAAACAAATAAAGTCAAAAATATTCATGGATAGTTTAGCAAACAATTAATATTTAGATTTTTTATTATTATTCTATTGAATTGTGCGCAGACTCTCATAGCTTTACCTTATGGAGATGAATTTGCTTAATTAAAGACGTTTGCTAAACCAGTAGATACAGAATTACTTGCTACTACATTGCATGTCAAAAGTTTAAGCAGAGCAACTGCATTTTTCTACAAAAAAAATATATATTCAATTTATTTTAATATCTAGTTTAGATGCTTTAATAATTTCAATTCTAAAACCACATTCATCAAATTATGTTTTAAATTTTATTCCAAACCATGAATTTTTAGAATGGGACAAAAGTAACTGTGTCAAAATTTAAGCACAATGAGTTCGGCCAATTTTACAAAATTACGTTTGAAGATTGAAACCTGATTCATTTTGCGGATGTCAAACAATAACAGCAAAGCACAGAAAAACTCTAAATATAGCATAAAATAATCGTGAAAAAATTAATAATTGCTGCAAGATTTCCAAATGAACTTATTTTAAAAGAAGACAAAAAATAAAGTATTGAGATAAATTATTGAATCCTGATTCCTTTTACTAATTTTGAAAAATAGTATTAATTCAATAAAGTAGATAACTTCGTTAAAGATCAGAATAAGGAAATAAAATAAACTCAACAGCACTGTTTCGAATTATATAAAATGATCGATAAAACGGCAATATCACTTTAATTTTATTTTTTATTGTGACCTTGATTAGAGTTAAAAATAAATGTGCAACGTTAAATTAGCACAAATTAAAATCATTTCTAATGGAAAACAGCTGTTTCAAAGCCCTTAAGCTCCATCTTCAGTGCCAACTCAAAAGGTAAAAACGAATTAAAAACTCCTAAGCCATGACCGCTTGCCTGCCATCTCTCGCCCCCGCGGCCATTTCATCTGGCCGGGGGGCGAGAGATGGCAGGCAAGCGGTCATGGCTTAGGAGTTTTTAATTCGTTTTTACCTTTTGAGTTGGCACTGAAGATGGAGCTTAAGGGCTTTGAAAGAGCTGTTTTCCATTAGAAATGATTTTAATTTGTGCTAATTTAACGTTGCACATTTATTTTTAATATAACGGCACAAAGTTTTAATCCACCTTTTAGATTGATTAGAGTTATTTAGTTTATTTACCTAACGTCATTTTTGGTGTTTTCTACGATATAAGTATCAATAATCGTAAATAAGACAAATTATAATAAAAGCTTTTTAATATTCAAGAATATAACATAAAATAACTCTTTTAAAATATTTATATGAGCGAAAATAAATATTACTTTAAATTGATAAGTTTATTTTTCTTTTACTTAGAATATTTCAATGAAACTTCTCACAAAAAATTTTTAAACTTTTTAATTTATAAATACTTTTTCACGGGCAATGATGGATGTGACATTCAGTTTTTTTTTCATTTGAGAATGGCCGAGAAAATTTCTTACATACCAGAAATGAAAGGCTTATACAAATGAAATATGTTTTCGGAACACATCAATATAGTTATGAATGGTATCATACATACAGATTTTTCGGAATTATTACGTCTTCAGATAAAGCTGTTTGGTCGTACTTCATAAAAATCGTTACAACATTTTTGCCAATTGTTAATTTTATATTTTTAATTATCAATTAGATACCGGTTGCGCCATAAAGTCATTAATTTTTTAAAATATCATTAAAAAGAAGCAAAAGATGCTAAAAAATTGTTGTTATATTGAATTTGAGGGATATCATATGTTTTAGTAACAAATAAAGTTGTGGTCCAAAAAATACCAACAGATGGCGCTGGAATGCATAATATAAAGCAGTGGTTCCCAAACTTTTGGGCTCGCGGAGCCCTTTTTGGGAAGAATTTCTAAAGCGGAGCCCCTTAACCGCATGGTACTGTATGGTTTAAAAATTAATATTTTTTATGCCTATGGAGCAGAGAAAGATCTGCTGGAAAAGAGTCCGAACCAGTAGTTTCCAAAATGGGGGAAGATTCTCAGTTTGGCCCTTTTCTTGATACATAAATTCGGAATTTATGCTAGAAATTTTGAATATTAATTTTTTCTGTTATTTAACCCCTTAACAGTTTTATTTAATATTACTATTATTGGACACAATAAGTTAAAAATAAGGACTAAAAACCACTTTTTTGTATTAAAATATCTGCCTTGTATAATCGAGATATGTCCGCCAAATACAGCAAAAATTATAGATAAAATTTGTGGTTTCTGAAAGCTTTTAGTAACGAAGAAAACAAACTCTTCTTACCCGAGAGGCGTTCGAGCAATGCTGTTAAGGTGTTAATGACATCCATTTTTAAAATAGAAAATATTCTTTCGGGATTTCCAGTATGAACTCGGAATTAAAGATCAAAATGGTAACCCTGTCTGGGTCATACATTGCATTGGAGCTTACGTGAAACTATTATTATTTATGGCAAAAACCACACACACACAGGAAAAAAGATAAGTTGTACAGTTTTCGTTTACAAAGAGAGACTTCTGTATAATACCAATAGTCTACTCGCGAAAAGAAATAAAATGCGTAGACCCAGTCTCCCATGAATAAGTTATACAGGGTGAATACAAATGGAGGACCCGATTTAAAAAAATCATATTTTCGAAACTACTGCACACATTACAATAAGTGACACGTGAATTCAACCGTTTAAACGCCGTACTATGAACGGATCTTCCTATTAATATACAATTTTAGAATTATGCTGCTTTAAAGCACCTTTATAGATTACAATAATAAAATTTCGGAAAAAAAAAATCCTATTTTTTTGCTATATTCCATTATTGGAACATTGGTGTTTCGTGGGTTATATTTTTATAAAAAATTTTCAACAGAAAGAAATATTCATTACAGAGAATATTTTGTGGTATTTACTGAGTATATATATGTATTATTACACAATTAACATGTATTATTACATAATTAATTAATATTAAAATATAATAAAATACCTGATTTTGGAAAATCTAAACAAAATTCTTCAATTATATTCATTTCTAGTGTCCATGATATGTTAGGAAACAACTTTGATGAATGCGTTTATCGCACTGAAAACATTTCTTTGTTGTGTTTTTTTACAAACTACGCAACGTCCTTGAGATGTAGGTACAATGTAATGTCCATCAGATATTCTTACTTCTTTTTTCACATGACTACGGGGTCCATGATGAATGACCAGACGCTCTTTTCTTCGTAGAAGAAAAGTTGTAATTTGTCTACGAAATTCCAAATGCGATATTTTGATGTCATTCACCTCAGAGTGTATAATCCAACTTGAAACAACTGCCATATTTAAAGCATTTATGAAAAGATTCCACCACCATTTCTTACTCCTCATTTTTGGCCTATAACTGCCTAAAAGTTTATCCAAAATGTCAACGCCTCCCATGCCTTCATTGTATTTCTTGATAATATGAGGTGGCGTAACATCAATTTTGCATTTATTTGCATTTGAATATATTTTTGGTGTTCCAACGGGTTCATGTGTGTAGCAGTTAGATGCTACTGTGACCACCGCATTATCGTTGTAACTGCAGATATATACCGCTGCATCGCAACGAAAATCATAATTCCCCCTGTCTTCTTTAGCGAGTTCTTTTTTAGATTTCAATGGACAAAGGGCAGTGCGATTTTCACGAATTGTGCCTGTCGCTCGTATTCCACGTTTTGCAAGCTCCAAAATTAAATCGTAGGAAGTAAAAAAGTTATCGAAGTATATTTCATGCTTTGAATTTTCTTGCAAGTTAGATAATAATTCGTTCACAACTCTCGAACCTAACTGTACAACGGACGAGGACCCTTTTCTTCCACTGTATATCTCCATAGCACATGGATATCCATTTGATGGACACATCATCCATATTTTAAATCCAAACCTAATAGGTTTCCCTCTGATAAACATTTCGCATGTATGCCGGCCATAGTACGGGACCATTGATTCGTCAATGCTCAACTTCTCGTGCCAGATTCCAAACTGTTGCAGATTTTTAGATACCTCTTCATATATCGGTGCTATTTTACCACGTTTATCATTTTTTTCAATTGATTATTGTCCATCAAGTGAAAATACTTCTTCATCTTCCTAAAGCGATTGCGGGTCATAACAGTTGGAACAATAGGAACGGACGTATCTTCCGCTGTGCTCCAATACATATCTTCAGTAGGAACAGAATTATATCCACTTAGAAGAAGTAGACCAAAAAACTGCAAAATATCTTCAGATACTACTTCAATAGCTTCTCCTTTTTGTAAAGCGTACAATTTTGTCATTTTAGGGAGGAGTTCAAAATTTTAAAAAATAGGTCGATAGGTGACAGATTTACTAAGTTAGGAAACGTCTGCAAAATTGTTTCGATTCTGTTTGATAGAATAAGTTTTTTTAAAATCACATTTTCTTTTCATACAATTTTTTAGGAGGTTTTTTTACTTTCTGTGCTTTTTCAGAAGTCGGAATAATATCTGTAGATTGTAACTTACGTTTTCTTCCCGGAAGTTCATTTTTTATATTCGAAGGACCGGCTTCTGTATTGTGTATCACGTTTTCTTGCCAACTAGTATCATCGATTTTGCAAATTACGTCTATCATTCCAGTCACGTCAGCTGGTATAATGGGCTCAAAGTCATTTTCCACAATATCCTCTTCGTCTGCTATATCGCCTGGTTCATCTGGAGGTAACTGGCATAAATAAACATCGGATAAATCTGAATCCGAAAGAGTTTCTAAATACGGTACTGCTTCTTCTACAGTTAAAAAAATTTTCGACATGCTTTATAATCACAACCAAAAAAACATATTTTCTACTAAAAAAATATATTCTGCTGAATATTATATGTATTCTACTAAAGAAATCTATTCTACTTTAGCTTCTAATAATGTTACAAATTATTCCAACTGTGAGTCAACAAAACACGAAAGTTCCATTTAAATAAAGGAAAAGAAAAAAGCTTTTTTTCCTCTTTTGGTTTGCGGCCCTCCCTTCAATTTACACTTTACTTACCTAATAAAATAAACTCTTCCGGGTAAATGCTTTGACACGGCGTGGTCTTTGACCTTGACGGTACCAATGTTGAAGCATTGAATCAGTCAACGGATTATGTAATGACATTTGAATTACTTATTTATACGATTTCTCCTTTTGAAAACTTTATCGCTAAAGCGCCAATGTTCCAAAATCGGAACATGAGTTTTTCAAACTGCGTCAAACATTTATATTTTATTTTAGAAAGTTTTTAGTAGCATTTTTTTACAAGTAGTAGTTCTCTTCTTATGACTATAAAAAATAATTTTAAATTTTTTGCATAATAAATTTGTTGGGGAATATTATTTGAAATAGTGAAAAATACCTCAAAAATCGGAAATTTCTAAAAATCATAATTAAATAACAAAAATAAAATTTAATTTTTAATATTTAATGAAAAAAATATTTCATAATCATTGTCATCATTATACAAAAAAACCGTAATAATTCGAAAATTATTTGTATTTGTAACATTTAGTTAAAACTTAAAACTTCTGTTCCAATTTTGGAACATTGGCGTTTAAACGGTTAAAGAGAAATATACCAGGAGTTTTTCTACACGGCATACGTCCAATCTGTAATCCAGTTCGTTTCAAACATTTTGTAGCATCATTCTGTCAGTGGTTCTGAATGCTGCACAAAATGTGTTCTTTAAGTTCTGGTAGTGTTTTTGGCAATGGTGGTACTTAAACAATATCTTTGATATAACCCCACAAAAAAAAACACATGGTGCTAGGTCTGAGGATCTTGGTGGCCATGTAATTAAGGGTAAATCGCCAGCACCAGCACGCCCCATCCACCGGTGTGGAAGCTCCTTGTTCACGTAACTACGTACCTGCAAAATACCAATGAGGTGGGCTCCATCCTGCTGAAACACAAAATCTGCGCTGTCTTCAGGCAGTTGTGGGAATAATCAAATTTGCTACATGTCAAGATAATTGTCATCTGTGACAGTTTTTTTCAGCAAAGAAAAACGGCCTATACAACTTTTCCTGTGACATCGCAAAAAAACCCTCTCAGTTTTGGTGAATCTCTGTGAAACTGCACAATCTCATGAAGATTTTCACTTCCCCATACTCTGACATTATGACGATTTACATATCCTGATAAATGGAATGCTTCATCTGAGAAAATCAGTTTATTCGCGAAATCTTCATTTTCCAATTCCCCTTGCATACGAAAAAACTTGGTGTATTTCTCTTTAAATTCATGTATCACTTATTGTAATATGTGCAGTAGATTTGAAAAATTATGATTTTTTTAAATCGGGTCCATCATTTGTACTTACCCTCTATAACACGTTTTCGCTAGTCCTGCCCACCCGTAATAGAATGATGTGATTACGGATTCTTTTTTCGTATTTCTTTACGTTTCTAGTACTTCTAAACATGCAACGGAAACGAATCGCCTCTGAGCTTCTTCTTTTGAACAATTTTTTAAAAATATATTTAAAAGCAAATCATCGTTTTAGTGTTTAAGTGGGTGGGGCAAAATCTATAACCTCTATTGTTATGTACAGCATCGTTCACTTTTTTTTTTGATGTTTTATTTGAAGTATTTAGGTATTAATTATAGTTTTGAAAGAAACTTTCTTTCACCATTGTTTTGGCCTCAAAATAGATATACGGTTTAAAACTACACATGTTAAAGGAAATGCAACTAGCAGAAAAACTTTACTAACAAAACGGGATATATGGTGGTGTTAAATTTATATCAGAGCGGGTACTCACTGAAGAAAAGTCTAAGCAAGGGTTGAGCTGAGCAAATGTTTAGCTTGTTAGTTTGATGACAAATGTAAATAACCATTATATCCTTTTTTAAATTGATAAGGCCTTATTTCTGATAGGAAAATGTGGCATCATAGCCAATGCCGAGACCAATTAAAACAAAATTTTAAAAAGGGGTTGTTAAGTGATACAAGATGTTAAAAAAATGCATTTTCAGCAACATACATTGCTTTAAAAATTAAATACAATTATGTAAAACAGCATAGAAAATTTAAGTAACTACGAATTAATAAAAATAAAATAAACAGATTAAGAGAATTAATGTTATAAAAAGAAAAAAGAAAACTATATACAATTTATAACTATATATAATTTTTAAAACACATTAAATGCAGAAACATAAAATAAAGTAATTCAAACCAAAAATATTATATAGAAAATGAATACATGTATAATGCAAATTTTTATATGATTTAAAAATATATATTATAGTATTTTTCAACCCAGTGATAGATGCATTTATTTTTGACACGCACACACACACACAAATTCCTACATTCTTTTGAAAAATTGTCCCTTTCAATATGCTAATTTTTTTCATGCTTTGTTTATTTTCCTGGAACGCCGCGGAGCCCCTGAAAAGTATAGGAGGAGCCCCAAGGCTCCGGGGAGCACATTTTGGAAACCTCTGATATAAAGCATAATTATGCAAATCAAACTGTCTATAAAACACCTGTATGCACATAGATTCTTCATTCGATGCCAGCAGTCAGTATGCTTGTCATATTACCAGATCAAGCTTTGTTGGTTAAGCTCTTTTACAAGAATAACGACTCAGCAACAGGCGCATTGCAAAATTTTCGCATGGAAACAAGAAATGAGACGAGAAAAAGACGATATGTTCTGGGATTTTGAAACTTGTCAGACGCTTCGAAGGATCGGGTCTTTTACTATAAACCTAATTTGCGCACATCCACTTAATATTATGCAAACCAGATCCACTTGGCGGTAGTTTTTTGAACAACTTCTTTTGTTATTAAATGTCCCTCTAATGCCATTCGTACAAATCACAAGTTTTTAGTATCGATTGTTTCCTTTTTAATGAATTGTAAAAGTCTTAACGAATTATGGCGCACCAGGTACATAAACCAACAGTTTGAGAAAAGTATTTATATATACTGTATCAAAAATTATTTATTTAACATAGATTTGTTGATTTAAAGCTACTCCGAGAGTTAATTAAAACTAAATACTTTGTTTATGAAATTAGTATTAAATATCATTAAATATTTACTTTTTTATTATTATGCTGTGAGTTAATCCATAAACACATTTTCTGAGATGCAAAAAGGTGTAATTATGTTTTAGTATGTTTGTGACAGTGTATTTAAAATAGATTAATTAAATTCCATATTCTCTCTCTCTCTCTCTCTCTCTCTCTCTCTCTATATATATATATATATATGTTTGAAGATGTACCGTATAAGTATTTTTAAAACAGACAAAGCAAATTTCGTTGAAATCACTTTTAAGTTAAATATAAGCTACTTTTCCTTATTTAAAGAGAAATATTACTTTTACTAGATAATGAAAGGTTTTCGGTATTCATTTTATTTACAATACTTCAATGAAAGCTATGAAAAGATAATTCTTTTCAGCTTTCCTCGATAAATATTTTCTGATAGCCAATAAAAGATATGTCATTCAGCTTCTTTTGTTAGAGTATGGCCAAAAATGTGTTTAGTATTTTACCGGAAATAAAAAAAAAAAGCAAAAATTGATACATTAAAATATTTACATTTTGTCATCAATAATATTTCTTTTCTGAATTATTATGTCGTCAGAAGTGTTATTTGTAGTAATTAATAAAAGTCAGTATATCCTTTTGCTATTTGGAGATTTTTATTCATCAAGTATAAAATGTTTATTTAAACTTTTAAATTTATTTTCTACTTTTTTTTTCACGCTGTGTCATGAGTGAGATTTAGCAAATATTTTTTAATTAATGTGTACAAAAATTCAATAAAGCAGAAGGTATATTTTAAATTACAGACCTTTCTAAAAATGCAAAAAAAATATCAGTAAATTGCAACTCGAAAGAACTGAGATATTCTTCATCAGATGCGAAAAATATTTTCTAGCATTTTGAGAACAGGAGCTCAAGCAGTCACATTTTACATCTGATCAACCCTGCCCCTGATTTCAAAACAGTGACAAATGTTTTTGAGCTTCATGAATAAATACGAAGTACTTAAGTATAACGCATAAGTTCGAAACGCACTGACCAATGTGTTTCCTTGTACCTAGTGTCTCACAGAGTGTCAGCACCCCATAAAACAATTTAAGAATTAATATGACCGAACACCACAAACTTGTTTAAAATGGCCTCATTTTTTCATTCGTCACTTTACAGCCCCTTTTAGAAGGTTTATGATCAATCTATTAAAGTAATAAAAAAAAAAACATTTTTCTTGCGATACTCTTGTGCTACAAAGACAGAATTATTCATTATCGCTACTTCTTCATGTAGAACACTGATTTAACTTTCTACCCTAAATGGACTATGTATTGACCAGTCAATTATATTAATTAAACTTGCACGACTTTTTTAATAAATACATAAGATAGCTATTAATTATGTGATTAGAAAATGGCAAAACAATACGTTAAGCGATTTATGTTGTTGAGTGACTAGAAACACTGCTAATTGTTAAAAGTTCTCTTTTGTTACTATATGTTAAAACAAAATCAAATAAAAAATCTAATATTTTCAACGATTTATGTTGTTATATGACAGAAATACAACCATTGTAGTACCTCGTTTGTTAACCAATCTCATCTACCAGATGAAGGAATATTTTTCAAGAACAATTTAAAGTATTCATAGAATTTTGTTGGCGCGAGACTACACTGAGACAAATGACGCTTTCAAATCTGAGCAAATCGATGTTTTAATTTTGTTATGAAACTTTTTGTTTCAAATATGATAACTCAATGCTTTCAATTCTGAAATAGCAGAAATACTCAGAATATTGAAACATGGACATACTCAAAACTGCACACACAGAGTTCAGTTCATACTCACTATTGATACATGGACATATTAAAAAATGATTAGAATCAGTTCAAACTAATTTTTGAAACGTAGAAATACTCAAAAATGAGCACATAGAAGTCAGTTCATACTCATTTTTAAAACATGGACATACTCAAATATGAGCACATGATGTTTTATTCTTGATTATGTGCATGTTTTCAGAAATGAGTATATACGTAGGCTGTTCAATAAGTAATAAGACTAATTTTACTGCCGCGAAACCACACATCGGAATGTTTATTTCTGTGGCATAAAAAAAATGTTGTCTGTATTAACAAAAGATACCGATAGATGGCGTGTACAGGCTCATCTTCCTGAGTATCACGTGATTGAACGGAAGCGTGTTTGCGGGCGCCTACGAGAGTGGCCAGTTGCCGAAATGGAAGCGTCGATGGATCAACGTTATGCGATTAAATTTTGTCTTCGTCTGCAAAAATCAGCATCGGAGACCTTTGACATGATACGTGAAGCTTTCAACGATGAAGCAATGTCGAGGGCAAGTATTTTTCGCTGGCATAAAGCTTTTAAGGAAAGAAGGCAAAATGTGGAAGATATTGAACGTGAGGAACGATCTTCAATGTCCATCACAGAGACAATGATTAACACAGTTGCGGTTATCATCAAGGAGGACCGCAGAATGGCGAAATGTCTTCCTATTGCACCATGACAATGCCCGATCACATATTGCTCGTTGCGTACAGGACGTTCTGCAGCAGAACAACGTAGATATTTTACCACACCTTCCATACAGTCCTGATCTCGCTCCATGCGATTTCTGGCTGATTTCTCAACTTAAGAAACCATTAAGAGGCACACATTTTGTAAGCAACAAAGCATGTGTTAAGGCTGTGGAGTCAGTTTTGAAAAAGCTCTCAAAAAACGGAATTTTACATGTTTTTAAGAAGTGGACAGAACGTTGGGATAAATGCATTACGTGCCGCGGTAGTTTTTTTGAAAAAGATCGTGTAAATGATGACGATTAAAGGTATTCTGTATTTTTTATAATTTTAGTCTTATTACTTATTTAACAGCCCTCGTACATGTTTCAAACTTGAATAATTTTGATTCGGAGCCATTTTGACCATGCGACATACTCTGATTTGAGTATTCTTTGCTCAGTTTTGTAAATGTCGTTTTTAGAGATTAGAAACATTGCTAATTATGCGCGTTTATCTTTTGTTAAACTATCTCATCAACAACAAAAAAAGAAAAATCTAATATGTTCAAAAATTTATGTTGCAATTTTAGTAGAAACACTGCTAATTGTCGAAACTACTTTTTTTTTAAATCTTGCCAACAAAATGAATAATACCCGTTTAAGAAAAATGTAATTTTACAACGATTTATGTCGGTATGAAAACTATACTCTCCAAACTGTTAGAGCGTTTGTTTGTTAAGCAATCTCCTGCACAAGATGAAGAAAATTGTGGTATCTTCAATTTTTATTTCTGTATATTGCTAGAACTACTGCTAATATTTTATTGAATAATATGAAGAAAAATCTGTTATATTTAATTAATTATGTCGGTATATCGCTAGAACTACGCCTAACTGTAAGAGCTTATTTTTTACTGAGCAAAGTGAAAAAAATATCTGTAATCTTCAATTATTTATGTCGTTATATCGCTAGGACTATTTCTAATTGCAAGAGCTTACTTTTTTATTGAACAAGATGCAAGTAGATCTATGAATAATGTAATACCAGTGGGACCCGTGCGAGGATTTCGCACTGCAGTCTAATATTTTTTTTAGCAATATCTATTATTGTTTAGACGCAGGCTTAAACATGGAACAAAGAAAGATAAATTTAGCATTTGAATTTCAATTTTGCTTTTTAATCATAAATATAAAATAAGCCCGTGCAGCATCAACGTTCCACTTTATCTTTATTGTTCATTTTTTTTATCTATAATGATTTGTTGAGCACGATATAATGCGGTATTTTATTTTTGTGGCAACACTAATTTGACGAAAAGCTTTCATTTCATTTAGGAAAAAAATGTAGATTTAATTTTAAATTATCAACAATTTTTAATCAAAAACATATTTTAACGAAGCCTGTTCAAAATCCTTTCATATAGTATCTCATTTGTTGTTCTGCGTTTTGTATTTTCTTAGAAAAAGGGATGTTGACAGCAGAAATAATACATATGATTCAGATATTTGTTGTTTCTTGAAATGATAAATTGATAACATTCAAAAATATAAATTTAACTGAAAGTTTTCATCGCAAAAGTAATGTATTCGCGTAAATTTGTTTCCTATCATTTTCTTAATCTTTACATTTGTAATTTAAAATTACTGTTAAAATTATACAAGAAATATCACGGCTGAATTTTGTTTATCCATAAAACATATTAATATTCTTTGTTGTTTTAAAAAGAACTTTCATTATTACCTTTCCTCTGGATTTAAAAGGAACATGTACTAAGCAGCATTTGGAGTTAAAACTAACTGATTCATTAAATGCAACCCCATACGATTAATTTGTTTCCTTTTTCATTTAAATGCAAATCAGATTGTCTCGTCCCTTTATGTAACTCAGTTTCTTAATTACAAGATGAAGTAAAATACCCATGTGCAATATCTATACACACAACTGTACTTAATTATTCAACAGGGAAAATTATTATTATTCATCTAAGAGATGCTTTGAATTTGTAATCGTGCTTTAAAAGCTTTTCTTTAATATTGTAAGCAACATGAAATGTTTTCTGTTAAATTAAATGTACATTTTAAATTTTAAATTTTATTTCTTTAAATAAAATGTATATGGAGTACTTATATAATGTCTACTCTAGTACATTAGTTACTTGACGACACTACCGACATAATTTAAACCAGTGACAGAGTCCATTTCAAATCTGTTGTTTGAATTTGAATATTTTGATTTTTTTTCGCACAGGATAGGTTAAGTCTATCTCTCACTGGGCCTTTCTAAGTTTTTGAATCTCGCTTACAGTTTTTTATGACGTTTTCGGACACGTTTTTGTTAGTTTTGTGTCGTTTTCGGAAGCGATTTTGAAAGTGAAAGTACCTTCATAAAAAAAAATTCCAACCAAAATCGAACAAGTAAAAAAAAAAGGACCTGTTACAGATTGACCTCAGCTATCCTATGCAAAATAATCATTTAACTAGTCGGATGCGCCAATTCCAAAACTCACTTCTATCTCAGTCATGTTAATACTTCAAAATTCGCTATCACATCGCCAATAAAATCAATATTTTTTAGTCATTCTGTTGTATGTCAGCTGCTTACGAATTGCCGGGTTACCGGGATGCGATCAACTGATGTATACTAAACTACGAAAAGTCCTTCTGGCCTGAACCGACAGGAACAGATAGCCTCCCTATTTCTTGTTTTTACGATTTTAGCTAATTTTACTGGAAAACACGAAGCTAAAATGCATGGAACCTAATTAAAGAACATTCAATCCCAGTTCTCGTCAACATTAAATTTGAATGAGAATATCGCCAAATTAGTCCTCTACAGCCAAGTTGGCTTCATTTATGGCAACCTATTTTGGTCGCCAAATTTGGCGAGGATTTGACGTTGGCGAACATAAATATATAGTGATAAGCATATAATAGGAACAATGGTTACAACAATGAAAGAAAATTTGCCGAAACCAATGTTAACTAAAAATCATAAATTAAACCCGTTTATGGATGAATTCTGCTGTCTTGTTTGAAAATGTCAGCCACCCTAAAATTTCAAACCGCTATATCTCAGCCATTTTTTTAAGATAGAGGCAAAACAAAAATTGTTCCAGATTCTCCGGATCAAGGCAGAACATTTAACGAAAAAAACTTTTAGGATTTCTTTTTTCTTGTACATCTTTTTTAATTTGAAATTTTTAAATGGCCATCACAGCGCCCCCTATCGTCGAAATATCCCCAAATTCTGATAGAACCTGCTTTCCATAGCCAAACACATAGAAAAAAATGTGGTTCAATTTGAAGCATAACTTCATACACTTTTCGAGGATACAATAGTGAAAATGTAACAAAAATATCGATCACAGCGCCCCCTTTCGTCGAAATATCCCCAAATTCTAATAGAACCTGCTTGCCATAGCCAAAAACATAGTAAAAAATGTGGTTCAATTTTAAGCATAACTTCATATACTTTTCGATGATACAATGAGGACGGACAGACAGGCATTATTTTTCTAATATCTCGTTTGCATTTTGGTATTTTTAAGCGCATTCTTTTTGCATTGGATAGCAGAGATCAATTTCTGTTTCCGCCGTTGATTACTTTTTCGATTTTCTTCTTTCCGGATTTTTTTTTACGAAGATAGTTTTACTTTCGGAACCGGTTTCGAATGTGAAAGTATCTTCGTAAAAAAATCCGTCATTCCTAAAAAATCAAGAACATTCAAATGAACAATATTGGTGTTATGTGGACAGCAAATTAGAAATCTTGGATTTTACCTTCTTGAACGATGGAATGATAAACATATTTTAATAATAGGATGAAGAAATAGCAAAGGGAACTCCGCTTATTTTCGAAAGTTCATCTTTATATCAACCAGACTTAAAAACAATTTTTTTTAAATTATATTTCCCACCTTTCGGAGTTTAAATATTTATGCCGACAGGCGCATTTCAATCTTTAAAATTAAAATAAGTAAACTTCACAAATCTTGAAACTCTCGTACGTGAAACTAACAGTTACTTTGAGTTTACACCAATGGATTACAAAGAATGCAGTAAAAAGCATTTTTTCCATGCTTTTAATTATAGAACCTTTACTTTAGTTTGTCAGAATATAAGGGAACTTCCAGTATGAAGGAATATCTCTTATATTTGTAGCAATATCACAGCCCAAATTCATCTTAAAAGCCGAAACAGAATTGCAAGCTTGAGCAATCTGTGATTAGTTTTTTATAGAAAAAAATATTTACGAAATTTCACCATATGCAAACAAATATTAATTATAAAATGCTTATTTTGAGGGTATTATGTGTGTCAGTCGAGTAATGTGGAATAGCTGGTTGGAAATGATGAAAACAAACAAAATTTTGTAAAAAAAAAATAATAATAAAAAATAAATAAAGGTACCAAGGACTAATTATCAAAATATTGTATCTTATTATTCAGTCAATATAGTTCAGTGCATTTGCAAAAAAATATAAATATAAGGATATGTCTCTGTGCAAGCTCAATCAAAGTAGATCCACATACAGCAAAATAAAACTATTCATCAAATATCTCCGCTGACATTGCCAGGAATTTTCTTATTGCAGAACAGACATTCAGCATTCATATCGTCTTGTATATTAGAGAAAACGATGTCCAATTTACACGATTTATTGAAATGGAAATTTCCTCTTTAGTTCTTGAGGCATGCTTAAATTTCATCTGTAACTTATTGGAGCATTTCAGTTTCGTTTGTTTAAAGTTTCATTTTCGTTTGGGTGGGAGGATCTTGGTTTTTCTCCCTTCATATCCATAGTCCATTTTGGCTATCGTTTATCTCTGAATTCGGCCTCTAACAGTTTTCTATAGTGAGAATGGATAAGAACATTCGAGTTTAATTCTCGTTTTTTAACCCGTATTTGAAGTATTCTTTATTTCGTACTAGCGGAAAGTTTTAGATAAAAAATTATCACGTTCATCTGAATGAGACATTCATTCCTCAGCACTTTTCGGAATGAAGTTATGTTGAGGCCTTTCCGTTATTGAGCACAGAAACTTCATACTAGAGCACAAGTCTTTCTAGTGATTTTAAAATCAATAAATACTGTTTCTCCATGTTCCACTTTGAAGTAATATATGACAAA
Source organism: Maratus michaelseni (assembly GCA_963931845.1). Taxonomy (NCBI): domain Eukaryota; kingdom Metazoa; phylum Arthropoda; class Arachnida; order Araneae; family Salticidae; genus Maratus; species Maratus michaelseni. The sequence continues at coordinate 201,858,043 of OZ007593.1, read as the reverse complement.
CATGTAAAATAAAACGTAAAATGCAAATCAGATTCTCTCGTCCCTTTATGTAACTCAGATTCTTTATTACAAGATGAAGTAAAATACCCACACTGTAAAAAAAATCCTGAGGTTACTAAAAATTGTTTAATATATTTGAATTCCACAGTTTTTGAAGTGAAAACTTCTTTAGGCGCGTTGGGCATTTTTTGAGATGGGAAAAAACCATTGAATTCGCGACACTGTTACCGTCACTGTTACCGACACTTCTGTATATTTGGCGATGAGTCTGCAATAACTGGTTCAGGTAAGCAACCAGATTGCTTAAATTAATATCTCACTTTGACAGCAAAAGTGATATTAGTCTCTATTTAGTATTATTTGAAAGACAAATTTCTCGAATAAATATAATAAAAGAAAATTGGGACACACATTTGTTAAGTTTAATTCCGTTAGAAATCGCCAATATTATAGCTAGAGAACCAGAAACATTGGCGAACAATTACGATTACGTAAAAGATTTACTTCTTAAACGCTTCAAAATGACTCCAGAAGAATTTAGGCAGAAATTAATGTCACATAAAAAGAATCTTCAGCCACTTGGCGCGATTTAGCATTTGAATTAAGAAATTATTTGGAAGAATGGATTAACGGTCTTAAAGTATCTGATTTTGAATCCTTAAAAGAATTAATAGTAGTAGATCAAATTAAGAAAAGGTTACCTATAGAAATGAAAGCACATTTTATTGATGATCTTCCAAAAATTAAAAATGTAGACATATTAGTAAGTAAACTAGACGATTATGATGCGGCGAGACATGATGTTAAAACCATGAATAGAATTTCACCCCACTTTGAAGATAGAAAACCCGAAGTAAGTAAAAATGAAAATTCACAATCTTTCTTTCATACCCAATACTAAAACAAAAGAAATAAATCTCAAATTAGGTGTTTTAGATAGATGTAACTTTCAAGGCCACATAGTGTCTCAGTGTAATAATAGCAATAACGGTCAAAATATAGCTTATTTTCTTTAAGCTTCTTAAGTATGGACTCTTTCGGTATGCGAGGAATATTACTGCAAATTATATCTTGATCCAAAAATTCTCAGATTTATTCAGTTTGGTTCCGATTACCGTAAGCACTTAACTCAACTTGGAATTTATTGTGAGATTTGGCTTCTGTTTGAGTACCACCAAATAATGTGTGTACAATCTCTTCAGAAGAAATGGGATGTAAACCTGGTTCTTTGGCTGTACTTTTTAAAATATAGCTCTTTTGTGACCCACAATCTATTAGTACTTTTACTTTCTTTGCTATTCGACCTTTAATAACTATTTCCAAAGTCATAAGCGCTACTTCACCAGAACACTTATTATTAGCTATGGTGCTTTGGATTACTTTTGTGGCTTTATCTATATTTTCTGGTTCTTTACGCATTGAAATTTCAGGGCATAATAGCTCGGTGTGGGGTTTAGAACATACATGGCAACGAATAAAAACTTTGCAAACTTTAGCTTTGTGACCAAAACGAAGACACTTTAGATAGCATTTTTATCCCTAATTTTAGCTTTCCGTTCTTCAAACGAAAGAGATCTAGCCCTGGTACAGTCCTTGCTTTCATGTGATTTATTGTAAAATAAACATAGTCGTTCCTTTGCGCTAAATAGCTCTGCCGCCGTAGGTAATTTATTTTCACCTTTTCTGAACTTTTCTTTAGGTTTGTCTTTAGAGACTAACTCTGCGAAACCCGATTTAGCAAATTTTAATCTTTCTTCTCCTGCGACATCTTGTTTCAGGAATTCCATCAGTGTTACTATATTTGATTTTGTTGACAATGAATTACTAGCACTATCAACGCTTGATCTGTTCGAAATATTATACCGTTGCCATGCTTTCATTACATCTTCTGACAAGCTAGATTCTATCATAGGATAGAGTCAAACGGAATTACTTTCTAAACTTAAACCCGTGGATTCTAAAGATCGTAAATATGCCTCGACTTTTGTGAGTAAATCCGATAACGGAAGTTTATCTTTTCCATGTGCCTGTACCTTAGCCAAAACCAATTTTAAAAATTCTCTGACATATACTTCTATCAATAAATCTTTATTCCCAAAACGTTCTTGAAATGCCTCTACAGCTTTCGGGTAATTTACCGAAGTCATTGAATAACTTTCTAAAAGACGCCTGGCACTCGTTCCAGGTTCTACCGACTGTATAAGATACTGAAACTTATCACTATTATCCAAATTTATGTTTTCATGAATTTTTTCAAACTGGGATCTAAACGAAAGATAATTTATTAACTGCGAATCGAATGGCTTGATATCAGGCTTAGGCAATTTATAAGTCTTAGGTTTAGAATAACCGTAATCATTTTTCCTAGCATTACCATCTTCTTGATTATGTTTATTTATGCTCAATACCTCACTAACTTTACGCTTAATGGTAATAAATTCATCTGAGTAACCTTCATTTTCTGCTACTTCCTTTCCAATTTCTTGTTCATCGCATTTATCATCATTTACCAGGGCCTCTATCACAGTTTCATCTATCGCTTTTATTTCATTCATCAAATTTTCTAATTTCGCAAAACTGTCAACAACACTACCCTTATCTATCGGGTCTCCGGTATTTTTTTCCCGTAATGTACTAGGGGGCTCTGCCCCCTGCTTGCTACGCTCACCAACCCGCGTTCTGATTTCACAGCCTCTTAAAACCTGGTAATGTATCCTGACTTAAAAAGGTGATGATGATGATATCACGAACGGCGACTATCTTCTGTAATCAGGTTATAATGCTTTTTCATTTAACTGGTTATAATCCTTTTTCAATTAATTCATATTTTTTTATTTTTAATATTCATGTGTAAACACAATTTTTATGACGTAATTTTCTTTATTTCTTCCTTTCAACAAGTGATCATTTAATTATTATTTTAAATTTTCATTATTGTTTTTAATAGTCTCGCGCAAATAAATTTTTATTTCAGATAAAACATAATCCTTTGCGCTTATTTAGAAATTGGCAACAATATAAAAAAATGACTTTTTCAATAAAATATTTTTTACTCGATTTTTAAGGATTTTTTGAGTTTTTATTGTCCGACCGTGATAATTTGTTAATTTCTGAAACTTGTTATATTTCGCGTCTGGTGGTATGATTTTCGAATCCGTAGGATGGCTAGAAAAAAAGTAATAGCTCCTAAAAAAAGTCCGTAGTAAAAAAGCGATGAGGATAACCCGGAATATCTACGCAGAATTTGATTGGTCCATTTCTAAATCGTTTTTGGCTCAGTTCCAGATTACTTTTTTTTTAATATAGGAGGATTTAAGGTCCTGGCAAATGATGAACGTAGCGGTGTACGATTTTTCTTTAACTGATTCATATTATAGAAAGTTGTATTAGAAATGAACCAATGAAAACGATATATATTATGAAAATAATTTAATAACTCATCATCATTATTCAATAGTCCCACGTTCGGATGCCAGATGTTTGCATCTTATCAAACACTATGAAAGTTTCGATATATTTTAATATTCAATCTTTTAATTATCACAAAATTTATTTACACCCTTATAAAATACAGATATGGGACGTCACCCACCTTGAGGACCCGCTTGTGGCATATGGTCGGGACAAGCCCCGAGCTCAAGGCAGCAGATTTTGACGAGATGTTGAAATAGACAATTATTTACATATGTAGAAATTCTAAATTAATTTACCTTGATTCTGATCATCGTACTATACCCAATAAAAGATGATCCTAAATTATATCTTCTAGTTGCATTTTATTCCATGCCCGTCATTCTTTTCTGGAAAATTAGACGGTATTCTTTTTTTTCACATTCGTAAGCTACTCCTAACAAAACATTCTTTTTAACTACACAAAAAAGAACAGATGCCAATTTATTTTCCCTAAATTTTTAACCTCTTGAGATAATAAAATGTAAAAAGAAGATAAAAGAAAAAACAACTACGTTGCTATAGCAACGAGCCGCAATTAACAAATAAAATAAAATACAAAAGAAACAATTTTATCAGCGTTAGCTAAAGTCGTCTGCATAAATAAAAATATTAATTTACCGATTCCCAACAGTCATCCTCCAATACAGTTAATTTTTTTTTCTTTTTTTTTTCTTGCGCGTGACTTTTTCTATTGAGATTTTACTGTTAGGAATAAATAAGAAGATAATCTGGCTTGACTAATGTCGTTTGCAGATATTTTTATCCTTGATATTTCTGTAGAAGTCTAAATCCACATCTAAAAATATTATACATTACTTAAAAATATTAAACTGCCCCACGGGTCCACTGGTTAAATATATTTGCTCGGTTATGAATTTTAAATCAAAACAAAGTAAATATTAAGATACTCCTTAATGTCATTTTTAATAACTCCATGTTTCCATTTTTTTATTTTATTTTTGCTGATACAGTTATCGGCACGCTTTTTTATGAATCTGGCATCTTTCCAGTTTTGTTGTTTTTAGAATAATATAAAAATAAAATGTTGTCGTTTATGATAGTTATACATAGTGTTATATATAATATATATATGCCTCCCATAAAGTCCTGTGTTTGTTTTAGAAGTGAAGTTTCCATTTAAATTTATGGTAAGAGTACAATGTTTACAATGATAAAATCATGTAAATCTAACAAATTGCTAAGATATTTTTGCACATTTATCCGTCAACTGCATTTTATTAATAATACATAAATAAATAAATAAAAACTCGCCAAAAAATGTTATTTAACTCTGATAATAAATAAGCGTGATGTCACGATTTATTTCAAGCGCAACGCTTTCGCGCTATGTATTCCATTTTTATTTATTTTATGGATAAGACAGATGAGATTTCTTAGTGAAAGATGGCAGTTGGGAAAAGTCCCATGTCCCATGACCTGTGCCGGTAAATTTGGCGAGTTTTTTTTTTTTTTTTTTTTGACGATAAATGTTCCGATGTGGTTGTTGCGATCTTTAGCTGTTAGGGTTGCTTTCTTTTAAATAGTGTTATTCTGTTGATGTAATGTTATGTAAATATATTTGTTGTGCATTTTTTAAAGAAATTTTCCATTTTGTATATATATTTTTAAAAATTGCAATGGCAATTTTAAACGAGATTTGGCACAGATGTCATATACGCACCAATTTTTTTCCCGCCAATTTGGCGGAAGCTTTGTTCTATAGCTTGTTGTTTATTTACTTTTATTTTTTATTTTAATTCTATAAATTATTTTTATTATGTACATTAATATTTACTTATATCAAACTATCATTTATATATTTTTATTTCCTTTTTTAAAATAATAGAAGCTATTTCGGTACTTGCGTATTAACGCCACCACAGCTGCAGATTTGGCGGTTTTTAAGTGCCGCCAATCTTTCGTAGCACTAAAAAATGGCGTCAAAAATCAGCAAACAACAAGGCAACAAGGAATCCAAAAGATAACTGCGTGCGCGTGCGAACAAAAAGATTGTTCTTTATTGGCGCATTAGCACAACTTCTGCTGCGGTGGCGTTAATACGTAAGTACCGCTATTTCATATATTACGTTATTTTATTTAACTATTAGCCACACACAGGGTGGCTTATTCTTTCAATCTCTATCATTTTTCATGTTTATGAAAAGTCACAGCAATCCATCGTTGCCACAGTTTAATCTCGGAAAATGAAACATTTGATGCTACTTAAAAAATTAATAACTCGAAAAGCATTTGTCACAAAATTGTTTTACAAACTGCGTTAGAATGGTAAAAAATTGTATTTTTCTTGATATAAATTTCAAATCTAATGATTATGTCGTTTTTCAAATATTAGATTTCAAAAATTACAAAACTTCACAATGGAGTACCGTAGCGAAACTTTTACGCGTAAAAAGATAATGATGAAGGCATTGTGGCTCGACGTGTATCGTGTATACTGGCCATAGCATGAGTAACGAATTATAGTAAACTTATTATTCTGTTAAAATATAAAAGTGAATTATGTATATACATTTTTAAAAAATAAAGAAAAACATTTTATCACAAACATCAACAAAATTTTTTCTTCTATTTATTCCCTTATTCCAAAGATATCGTTTTATCGTCTGCTGCCATAGCAACATGAATTAAATTTCATTAAAAAAAATTGCTCAGTGGTAGAAAAATATTTTTCTAAATCGAATGGTTATTGAACAACTCAACACTTTAACAGGGGAATTTTTATTTGTTATTTAGATATTTTAAAATTGTTTATTGTCATTGCGTTTTTATTCTGAGTTACAGCTAGTTTATTTATTTTTTAAATAAAAGCCGTGTGTGGCAATCTATATTCGGCCTTATAGCAGAATTATCCCCTCTTGTTTTTTAACTAATATTCAAAAATAAAGTTTTCGCCAAATTGGTGGGGGAAAAAAATTGCACCAAAGTGATGCGTATATGACATCTGTGCCCGAGAGTTTTATCTTTTTCATCTGTGCCTTCAAAATATTAAAAAACAAAAAAATATTTGTATAAAGCGTATATTTTTTTGCATTTTTATACGGACCACTTCTCTATTTTATGATTTTAAGTGCTATTTATACAAGATATTTATTTCCTGAGATTCCCACAAGTTATTTTTGGTAAGTTTTTTCGTTATTAATTGTTTACAATTTGCCCCGCCGACAACAACAATTATGTATCACAAAGTGGTCTCTTATGTTTGTTAAATATATTTGTTTATGTATTTTCATTACTTAACAAAATCTCGAAAATGGCTATAAAATTTTGTTATAACACCGTACTTATTTTTTTTAAGATGACACAAAAACATGATTTAATAAACGTACGTTTATAAATATTTTACAAAAATGTTTTTCCGCCATCTTGAAAAATTTGGTACTTTGTTAAAATGCATTTTGGTGCCTTTTTGGAACTTTCGCCAATCGCCCCAAACGGCACAGGATATGGAATTCTTCCCTGGTGGTTAAGCATTGGTATTTATTTATTTTTTAATGTAAATACTAAAAGTAAATAAACTTAAACTTATTGATTCTTAGTAGGCATAAATCGAAGTTATAAAAACCACATATGTAAGCCCTGAAGGGTTGGGGCAAAGGGGTGTGAAACATATTTAGTAAGGGATTTTTAAAACTATAATTAGTTTAAATTAAATATATATACTATATTTCCAATGATGACAGGTCACTTGCGATTTTAGACGTTTTGTTAAATATCTGGAAAAATACATGAGGAATTGTCCTGAAACTTCAGGAGTGTAAACAACATGATAGAAGTCATATATTTCCGCGAAGATTTTTTCCAGAAACCCCATAAGGGGCCGTCAACAAATTGAAGAAAAACGAATATCTTTTGGATAACCCTGTAAAAACTAATATTGCAAAAGCATTCAAACTGTAGATTATGATTAAGTGGCCTATTGTAATAATTCGGGTTCATTTTTATGAAGATAGCATGTATACTCGAAGAGAAATTCAGGTTTTTATAAAAACAGTCCCAAATTTTAACAAGTATTTTGCTTATAATTTGCAGAGTTTTTAATATAAAAACAAGTTACTTTCAAAAAATATGACAAACAAAATTGTACACAATACCCTGCAATCAGAATTAAAAAATAATAAAAATTGTTTGAAAAATGAGCAGGTTCACTAAATATTGTTTCACTGCGCATGCACGAATTCAATCAAAATATACTGTGCATAATATATTAGTTAAATGTATAGACCAACTTTTATGAAAGTCTCAAAAACATAGCTTGAAAATTCTGATAGTAATCGTCGATAGAATAAGCTTGAAATTCGCTGTTCCCCAAAAGGAAGCAAAAAGATGAGGGGTTGTATTCAAATGTACTAGCTTATGTCAGTTGACATAATAAGAATGAAGTGTCTGTCATTCTACAGGGTGTTTTTTTTTTAAACTGACGTTGTTCAGAGCCGCCTGTAGCTCGTTCTAATAACTGGATTGACACAAAATTTTGTGAATGGACTAAGAAAACCATGGGAAAAAAGATTCCAACAAAAAAAAAATAGTTCCAATCACCGCCGATAGGGGGAAATGTGGCGCTGTACATTGAAAAAAAAATCAGAAACAGACAAAATTAATAATTTGGATAAAATGCCATGTTTTATTCATCATTTACACTTTCCCTTTCGTTGATCGCAGTTGAAACATCCATTAACACTTTTTCTGCCACCGGTTTACGTCCTCTGCCTGACCGAACTGCTAGCGAGCCTGTTTCTTCGAATTTAGGAATCATTGCTTTCAATACATTAACGGATAAAGGTCCTTTGCGCAGTTTATGGCGTGTTCTAAGTAAACGCAGAGCGGCTGGTGCATTGCACTGGTTACAATAATAGAACTTCACAAGTAACGCGCGCTGCGGTAACGTGAGATTTATTTTCAACCTGGGCTGAAATTGTTTCCGGGTGTTTTTCGCATGCATTTATAACTTAAACTATTGGCGCTACTGTCGCTTGCATAAGTAAAAATTTGCATTTTCATTTATTGCCCGTATTTTATGCTAAATCTCAGTTGGATAAATTACCACAGCGCCACATTTCCCCCTATCGGTGGTGATTGGAACTAATTTTTTTTTTTGTTGGAATCTTTTTTCCCATGGTTTTCTCAGTCCATTCACAAAATTTTGTGTCAATCCAGTTATTAGAACGAGCTATCGGCGGCTCTGAATAGCGTCAGTTTAAAAAAAACCCACCCTGTATACTTGATACAACCCCTCATCTTTTTGCTTCCTTTTGGGAACAGCGAATTTCGAGCTTATTCTATCGACGATTACTATCAGAATTTTCAAGCTATGTTTTTGAGACTTTTATAAAAGTTGGTCTATACATTTAGCTAATATATTATGCACAGTATATTTTGATTGAATTCGCGCATGCGCAGTGAAACAATATTTAGTGAACCTGCTCATTTTTCATACATTTTTTATTATTTTTTAATTCTGATTACAGGGTATAGTGTACAATGTTGTTTGTCATATTATCTGAAAACAACTTGTTTTTATATTAAAAACTCTCCAAATTATAAGCAAAAAACTTGGTAAAATTTGGGACGGTTTTTATAAAAACCTGAATTTCTCTTCGAGTATACATTCTATCTTCATAAAAATGAACCCGAATTATTACAATAGGCCACTTAATCATAATCCACAGTTTGAACGCTTTTGCAATATTAGTTTTTACAGGGTTATCCAAAAGATATTCGTTATTCTTCAATTTGTTGACGCCCCCTTATGGGGTTTCGGGAAAAAAATCTTCGCGGAAATATATGACGTCTATCATGTTGTTTACACTCCTGAAGTTTCAGGACAATTCCTCAAGTATATTTCCAGATATTTAACAAAAGTCTAAAATCGCAAGTCACCGGTTATCATTGGAAATATAGTGTGTACTAGTATTTCTAGTTATGCCTTTAAACAAGAACTGAAATTAAATTGATTGAAGTTTTTGTTAGTGATATTGTTTATTTTAAAATGAAATATTCTTAATTAAATTCTAACTTCTAAAAGGGGAAGAATTCCGTATCCTGTTTTTTTTTTTTTTTTTTTTTTTTTTTTTTTTTTTTTTTTGGCGAGTTTTTTTTTTTTTTTTTTTTTTTTTTTTTTTTTTTTTTTGGCGAGTTTTTTTGCCAATAAATGTTTGATGTGGTTGTTGCGATCTTCAGCTTTTGGGGTTACTTTTTTAACTACTGGAATCGGCTTTATCTACGTGTCGTGACCGCTTTTTGCACCATTTTGGATTATTTTGCCAATCGTGCCAACCAGCACAGGATATCGAACTCTTCCCCTAATAAGATGTAAGATGTGTGAATGGAAAAATGAAATTTAATAGATTCTCATTATATATAAGTTAAAGTGTTATTAGACATAGTATGATTCTATGTTATACTTTTTATTAATATTTACGCTACTGAGGGGCTCTGCTCTACGAACGACTCTCGCCAACACCCATTCAGACACCACAGTTTCTAAAACCGCGTAATTTGCTTTGTTTTAAAAAATATTTCCCAATTACGGATGATAAGAATACCCGATTGCGAATGGTTGCATAGTATTTTTACGAACAGTGGCGATCTTCTGTATTCAGATTTACATTCATTTCACTTTGAGTGAGGGAATGTTTTGGTGCACAATGCCACATACGTCTGCCACATCCGTCGTTGTCACAACAACTGACGGCTGTTTTTGTGATTGATTAAAATGAATCAGTCACATATTTGAAAATCAGCTTTAATAAAATGATTAAGTAAAATATTGCTGCATCTTGCACTTTTATATCGTTTAGAAAAAACGTTTTTTTTTTTTTTTTTTTTTTTTTTTTTTTTTTTTTTTTTTTACTTACGTAGGATGCCATGAAGATAAATAGCCAGGTTAAGCTTTTGAAAGAGAAAATAACAAGTAATCCATTAAAATTCAGTGTTGTCTTCCTATATAATTTATCAAGGATTTAAAAAGATATGACGATGTAACAAAAACAATTTTGGCGTATGTCATAACAACAGAGCGTTAGAAAGAATAATTAGCAAAATAATTAGGTAGTGAAAAAATTACCATTGAATAATACTTGTATAGAAGCCGAAAACACGCTGACATGGGTAGTAACTTCACGAAAATAAAATGTTCATAATTTAAAATCAAAACTTTTCTTAATTAGATGAAAAATGGAACTGATACTTACAAAAACATCAAAATAATAAAAAAACTTACAAACTTTCTTTTTTATTTCAAAATTTATATTTATTTTTAATACTTTGCTTTCCTTGGATCAAAGCAGCCTGGATAAGTATAATTTTAATTTAGGCACTTATTCTTAAATCTTCATAGAGTCACGAAAAAAAATGTTTTTGTCCATATATAGAAGAATAAAACAAAGTTCTTACTGGGAAAAGTTTAAGAGCATTCCATTCGAGGGTTGTCTAGATACTTAATAAAAATTATACTAATTTTCTTTTTAGGGTTTCGTTCATGTCACGAAACCCTATTACTCCCGCTCTGTTATCTGTCTGTCACAAAGCTATTCTCAGAAACTATATAACTTACAGAGTTGAAACTTTGTGCATATAGCTGAATACCTGCTATGAAGAGCTCAAAATATTAAAATTTGAAACATTCGTATTATTCTAATAAATAGAGATAAAAAACAAAAATTCTAACAGCCTTTTCCTATTAAATTTAAACATTTTTCGTTATAGCAGATGCCAAAAAATAAAAATCCGCGATGAAATACTTTCTACATTAATTAATTTTTTATCAGACGATTTCCACATGAAAAAAAATGAAAATGAAATAAAAAATTTCACCAATTGAAAAAAAAGATTAATATGAAATAAAAATGAAAGACGTCATAGTTGTAATAAAACGGAAATTTCAAAGATTTCTCAATAATACAAGGAGTATGAGTATGTGTATGTACACAAATCAGATTAATATCATGTCATTAGAGAATTAAAAAGAAAATCTGACGTCTTATTGGAAGTTTAACGAATTTTTCAGATGTTTGAGAATAATACAAAGCGAGTATCAATATGAGTAATAGAGAATAGTAAATATATGAGTTTGAGAAACATATTGAATCCTGATAAAAATCCGATTATGGAAATATTTTCATATTTTAACATTTTGAAGGTGTATAACATGTTTAATTTTGAATTTTTTTTATATCGCACTAGGGGGCTCTGCCCCCTGCTCGCTACGCTCACCAACCCCCGTTCTGGTTTCACAGCCTCTTAAAACCTGGTAATGTATCCTGTTTTAAAAAGATGATAATGATGATATCACGAACGGCGACTATCTTCTGTAATGCTTTTTCATTTAACTGGTTATAATGCTTTTTCATTTAATTCATCTTTTTTATTTTTAATATTCATGTGTAAACACAATTTTATGACGTAATTTTCTTTATTTCCTGCTTTCAACACATCATCATTTAATTATTATTTTAAACTTTCATTATTGTTTTTAATAGTCTCGCGCAAATACATTTTTTTATTTATATAAAACATAATCCTTTGCGCTTATTTAGAAATTGGCAACAATATAAGAAAATGACTTTTTCAATAAAAGATTTTTTACTCGATTTTTAAGGATTTTTTGAGTTTTTATTGTCCGACCGTGATAATTTTTTTAATTTCTGAAAGCTTGTTATATTTTGCATCTGGTTCGAAAATCTGTAGGATGGCTAGAAAAATAATATTCTCATCAAAAACAACTCGTTGTAAATGATCCCGCCAAGCCACAAACCTAAAAAGTCAGCCATAAAAAGAAGTGATATCACATAAAAAGAAACGATATAGAAGTGCATACTCAGAGTCCGGTGTAAAAATCTATCACCACTCATAATGTTTCCAAAGAACTCGGAGTGAGGTACAGTATGTGAAAACTGCTTGGCGACCTGCAGGCTTTTATAATGTTCGCGTTCCCTGCAATTACATATGACTATATTATTTTTATTTTTATTTATTTAATTATTTTGCTCCCATGAAATTGTAAAAAGCTGAAGCTTCTGTGTTTGCATGTCTTTTCTTATTTATGAGCTTGAAAAATTAATTTGTTGATTTTATTTACCATTATTTAAACTAGAAACACAACTCTTACGAAGAAGATTTATTAAGGTATTATTATATATATATATATATATATATATATATATATATATATATAATATCTTAATATGATTCATTATAATGATCATACGCATATTAATAACAATGCACCTTATAATAAACGTTAACTAAATTGAGATATATTGCAATAATTCTAGCGTAAGCGGAATCGCATAAGTCTGGGGAAGAATCCGTTCTGTCAGTTCTTTCGCATACAAAAATATTTATAAAAGTGATATAACAAAAATTAAAAATTTATTTTTTCGATTTTCAAAATTGATATACTGCATATATTATAAAAGCCTGCAGGTCGCCAAGCAGTTTTCACATACTGTACCTCACTCCGAGTCCTTTGGAAACATTATGAGTGGTGATAGATTTTTACACGGGACTCTGAGTATGCACTTCTATATCGTTTCTTTTTATGTGATATCACTTCTTTTTATGGCTGACGTTTTAGGTTTGTGGCTTGGCGGGATCATTTACAACGAGTTGTTTTTGATGAGATATCACTCCTTTTTGTAAGGTGTTTAATTTCAATTACACAGATCCCATTTTTATTCAGAAAAGAAAAGATAAAAGAAAGATGAAAGGGGCAAAATAAAAGAATAATTGTGATGCTATAAACAGAATTATACATCAGAATTATGCAATTTATTGAGTGACTTATTCCAATGTACATGTCGCTACCATAGCAACGGGAAACTTTTATATTCATTTCCTTACATTGTATTCATCAGATTATTTATGACATGTTTATTTTCCTTTTTCTTTTGCTAATATCACTCTTCCGTTTATATACATTCAAAAAACAAAAAAATAGAAAATTTTACAGTAGTTTACAAAGTAATTAAAACACTGCAGTTTCAGAAAAATGTGGAAAAATAAGAAGCACCTTTTTTTGGTCAATTATAACAATGAGTTTACTTTACCGAGAATAATCAAATTTGTTTTTCTACGAACCATTGTAATTTACAGGGATTTTTATACTAATATATTAAATATTATTCTTGAAAATTACTGAGCACCTTAAAAGTTTTTTTATTTGTTAAGTTTTTTAACTCAACGTTTCGAGAATCGGAAAAATATAAGATTCGCAACGTTTGCAAAAGTATAAAAACTATTAAAGTGAATTCAAAATAGAAAATGTTCGTAGGATGACACATATTCCAAAATTTTGTGTGATTTTGTAAATATACCACAAAGACTAATACGTTTACATAATGAACCGTTTAAAAAATTTTAAAATTTTATTAAAATTTTTGATCTGATAAATCATCCATATATTTAAAGTAAAGCTTTAAATTAGATTTTCAAAAGGAGCGTGATTACACCAAAAAGTATTATATTTACTAAATGCACAAAATAAATAAAGACACAAAATACATAATTAATGTTTCTAGTCTGTCCATTCCAATTCGGGGATAATAAAATATAGCTGCTCAATCCTCGACAGTCCATGAATTAATTAGGACATATGTATTCAACTGTTAAAATGTTCCCAAAGTCGACAATAGAAGCAATAAGTATAGCTCGGCAAATATAAAACACGGCATTGCTTCATCATGACTTTGTTTCGTGAGGTGTTTGTTCTCCAAACATAAAAATCTCTTAAAAGTGTCCGTTAACCGAACATGTGTTCGTTATCCGAACATAAAAATCTCACGCGAAAGTTTTCGTAAACCGAACAGTTCGTTACCGATCACCTATTGTATACGAAATATAGCATTTATAATTTTTGTGGGGGATTTAAGAAGATATTTCCTTTTCATTGTGCTCTTGGTCCGTTTTTAGAGCATTTTAAGTTCGTCATAGCCGGAGATTCGATGAACGGCAAATATTTATACGCAAAACTTTTAATCTTGGGGTATCAACATTTTTACATTCTATTACTCAGCGCATGAATGTAAAGTTGGAATTTTTTAATCGCTTTTTCAATCAATTCCTGATACATTTATTAATAAACACAGTTTTTTAATCGATGAAAATACTATATTTTAATAGATTTAGAGCTTAAGATCGACGAGCTTTTAGGCGGACAAAATGAACACGTATTAAATTTTAAAGCAAAATAATAAAACCTTACAGAGATTGAAACAGTATAAAATCATTAAAATACATCTCACTCAGTAAATATGCATCGGTTGTAATGTAATCAAGATCTCCTAAGAGACTCTGTAAACGAAACGTATATGGTTCAACAATACAAACAATAGAGAGTTTAAATGAATCGGATGCAGTAACATATTTGAATATCTTGTGTATATAGCCACTTTGACAAAAATTATGCTATTTATACTATTGTTTTTCCTCTGTGTTGAGGAATCAAGTACTTCAACGTAAAAATTCGCTAATTACACAACTATTTAGTCTTATTAAAAAATCTTTTGAGTTACCCGGTAAACGAACAGTAAATTCTACAATTCTGTTTTACAATAGGAAGCTAACTTAGGTCGTTCGTAGTAACATATTTTAACATCCTGCGCATACGTTCTTTTTTAAAAGAATTAGACCATTTAATATTTCTTTTCTTCATCTTAAGTATAGGAATAAATCACTTCAAAGTGATATACATAAAAAAACTAATTCATATTTTTACACGAAATATTAAACATTTGAACTACTCATAAAAAAATGCAATTGCTGAAAACCGCGTAAAAATCGAATAATTACACAATTATTTAGCCCTATATCAAAAGATCTTTTGTGAGAACATGTAAACGAACCTTAAATGTTACTATTTTTTATAATAGGGAGCTTACTTGGGTCGACTGCAATAACATATTTTAATATCATGTGTATACGACCATTTCTAAAAGAGTTGGGTCATTTATTATTTTTTTGGTCTATGTTAAGTATAGGAATCAATAACTTTAAACTGATATAAATCAAAAACTAATTAATATTTTTCATGAAACTTGCAAAGGTTTGAACTACTCATAAAAACCAATCTAAATAACGTAAACCGCGTAAAAATACGTTAGTTACACATTGCTGTAGCCCTGTCAAAAGTTTTTTGCTCTATGTTAAGTATAGGAATCAATAACTTTAAACTGATATAACTCAAAAACTAATTAATATTTTTACATGAAACTTACAAAGGTTTGAACTACTCATAAAAACAATTCAATTGACGTAAACCACGTAAAAATCTGATAATTACACATTGCTGTAGCCCTGTCAACAGTTTTTGGTCTGTACAAGATTTAAAAAGTGCAAAAAACAGCATTTTTAAAATCACATTTCCTGAAAACCTATTCGACAGATCTTGCTTTTCTTTTGATTTTTTAGTCACGTGGCACGCCCCATTCCATAGAATCAAGACTTTTGTTTCTATCATAAATAGAACGCGAGATATAGATGTGTCAAAAACCCGTTTTGTCCCCTCCGCAAAATATAAACTAAACAGAGTTAAAAAAAAAAAATGTAAAATCATTTGGCATCCATTGGCGGAAATTCCTTTCATTTACGGTTCAATGCATTGCTGTTTCTTATGCTTGGCGAGAAACTCTGTTGAGTTTCTATGATAGCTCCTCAAAAAAATCCGTAGTAAAAAAGCGATGAGAATAACCCGTAATATCTACGCAGAATTTGATTAGTCCATTTCTAAATCGTTTTTGGCTCTGATCCAGATTACTTTTTTTTAATACAGAAGGATTTAGTCAGCGTGACAGATAGTATTATGACAGAATGTAATAGCCGGCTTCGCCCGCTACCGGTCTGGTTTGGATACTCGAAAAAACGAAAAAATACACTGGTAATTTTTTACTTCATAAAAAACAAAAAAACATTAGTAAATATATATATATATTTGGTTGCTAAATGAAATTTATTTGGATTTATTAAAAAAAAGGGTAAAGTGTTTTGAAAGGAATATTAAACGAAACCCTTTGAGCGATCTTCGATCACACTTATCCACGTGTTTATAATTTTAATATCCATTTTTGACACTTTATTTGGGTTCTTTGCAATTTGCAAAATGTATACATTTTAACGTCTGAATGTGAAAAATATTAAAAACACCAATTAAAATAATTTAAGACAGACATGAGTACACATAAAATAAAAATTTATAAAAAAATATATACTTAAAAACAGTTAAAAATACAAAATAGTAGAAGTTTCGCCAAGCGACACGCAAGGCATCATCAGTACAAAAACAATCCATTGCATAACAAACCACAGAACAAGGAAAAAGAAAAGGTTTGAAATCAAGGAAAGTTGAAGTTATTTTAAAAACAGATAATATTCATTAGGGACAGAACGAGCTTCATTCAACGTCTGCGATCGCAATTGAGTGAACCAACTCTCAAGGAGTAATCGACCATAGTAGCTGTTACAATCTGATTTCAAAATACTGGCGTTCGCAATTAGCGGGATGTGATTCGTTTGAAGTGAATGCTGGACAATTTTTGAATTCAAATTACTATTTTTTAAAGCACTAGTATGTTCTTTTAGGCGAATTTCCAATGATCTACCTGTTTCACCAATGTAGACACTATTGCAATCTTTACAGGGAATAATATAAACAACACCGGGTAATTTAGACTTATCATATTGAAATTTATGCTTAGTGAAAAAGGAACTCACTTAATTGGTTTAAAAGAAACCCCAATATTGAATGATTTTAGAATGCCAGAAATTTTTTTCAGAAATGTTCTTATAATAAGGGATACAGATAAAAGAGTTTGGTTTACTACGTTGAAAAGGGGGGGGGGAGTAGAATTCACAAAATTTAAAGTATTTTTAAAGATTTTTTTAACAAGACCTATAGGATAGCTATTATTAACCAAATCGCGATAAATTTTACACTTCTCAATTTCAAAATCATTACTGGAACTGCAATATCTAATGGCCCTGAAGGCTAAAGTCTTAATAACGGATATTTTATGGCTGAAAGGGCAAATTGAATTGAAATTAGTATATTGACCAGTAGATGTAGGTTTTCTGTAAACAGTAGTGGTGATAGATTGAGAGGTATCAGCAATGTGTCTGCGGACTAGAATGTCGAGAAATGGTAATTCAGCATTATTTTCAATTTCAACAGTAAACTTAATAGGGTCACCAATAGAGTTAGAAATCGTGAGAATATTATTTAAATCAGCTTCTTTCACTATCAAAAAAATGTCATCAACATAACGTCTCCAAAAAAGAATACGTGAACCAAGTTCAGAATTAATCTTATTTTCAATATTCTGCATTACAAGTTCAGCAATTACAACAGAGAGGGGGGACCCCATAGCGGTACCAGAAATTTGACTATAAAAACAATTATTAAATATAAAACAGTTTGAGGTCAAACAAAAACTAACTAATTCAACAATCTCATCGACATTAAAATCAGTAGGTTGTGTCGGAGTGGGCCAGATATCTTTAATTACTTTACAAACCAGATCGAAAGGGATTGAAGTAAACAGCGAAACAACATCAAGGGAAGCCATGATATAACCGGTAGGGAAAACAAAACTCTGTAAATCATCGAGAAATTTGTAAGGTGAATTAAGACTATAACTGGAGTTAAGCGTAAGAGGTTTAAGAAGCGCGGATAAGTAACTAGAAAGATTATATAAAGGGGATTTAGAAAAATCAATAATGGGGCGGAGTGGGATAGATGGTTTATGAATCTTTGGTAACCCATAAAAGCGAGAGACAAGACCGATGTAACATTTCAATTTCGAAGCAGAGTTAGGGGGGATTTTCTTAAGTTTTTCAAATTTGGAAATGATAATGTTCATCTTACGTTGAATGGAAGGAGTTTTGTCTTTCTTAAGTACCGAATATGTATTAACATCATCAAGTAGTTCATGAGCCTTTGAATCATAAGCATCCCTATCCATCACAACAGTAGTTCTACCTTTATCAGCTCTCGTAATTACAATCGAATTGTCCGATCTCAGTCTCTTGATAATACGCAAAGAATCATCAGCACCACCAGGAGTGGAGTAATTAGACTTTAAGATCGATGCAGAAATAGCACGTGTAATATCATGCCTTACCGATGGGCAAGAACCCATAATAGCGGATTCAGCAGAAGCAAGTAAATCGGGAGTATCTAATTTCGTAGAACCCAGAGAGTAGTTCAAGCCTTTATTAAGCAAAGCAGATTCCGACACTGATAAATTTTTAGACGAAATATTCAAGACCCAGTTATCGCTATTTGATGCAACTGTAGAAGATTCAGGAGTAACCTTCCCAAGGAGGTTAGTAAATTTATTTGCATATTTCTGGCATTTTCTGGCATAAAATTTCTGGCATTCTAAAATCATTCAATATTGGGGTTTCTTTTAAACCAATTAATAAAGTGAGTTCCTTTTTCACTAAGCATAAATTTCAATATGATAAGTCTAAATTACCCGGTGTTGTTTATATTATTCCCTGTAAAGATTGCAATAGTGTCTACATTGGTGAAACAGGTAGATCATTGGAAATTCGCCTAAAAGAACATACTAGTGCTTTAAAAAATAGTAATTTGAATTCAAAAATTGTCCAGCATTCACTTCAAACGAATCACATCCCGCTAATTGTCAACGCCAGTATTTTGAAATCAGGTTGTAACAGCTACCATGGTCGATTACTCCTTGAGAGTTGGTTCACTCAATTGCGATCGCAGACGTTGAATGAAGCTCGTTCTGTCCCTAATGAATATTATCTGTTTTTAAAATAACTTCAACTTTCCTTGATTTCAAACCTTTTCTTTTTCCTTGTTCTGTGGTTTGTTATGCAATAGATTCTTTGCAATTGCCTGAAGTACATTTCTTGAGGAGAGGGAGGAGGCGTCCACCCCTACCTTTTCCCGTTAAAAAACACCACTTTGCAGGAAAAACTTTGTACTAGTTCAATCCGGTCCTTTGGGGAAATATTTCCAGCACACAACTGGTTGTCTTTTATCTTGAAAGCTAAAATACCAAAAAGGAGTTGAGACACTTAAGTGTCTGAATGTGAAATTCCAGCCGTCATAGATGTCTGATATTAAGACACATAAGTATTTTACTATGATCAGGGTATAAAAGAACTGACAGAAAAATGTCTGAATAATGATTATATGTCTGAAATTAAGACATTTAGAAATTCAGACACTTAAGTATCTGAATTTGATATAATTATTACGATATATGCTCAACGACTCTGATACAATCGTGACAGTGTACAGAGTGTCTCATTTATTTTGCAACCCGCGCTAACGTGAAGCAAATGAACAACACGTGTGCACGCGCACACTGTTAACGTAGGTAGCGGTGTAGAGGGGCGTGCGAGACTACCAACACGCTAGAAAACCGCACGAGACACTTCAGTGCTAAGGAGAACGAAGTGAAAGGTAGTTTTGCGTCATGGTGCTATGTGCAAAAAAACGCGGGTTTATTGTTGAATATTATTTTCGAATGTTTTCATACAAAATAGTCAAGGAGCGATATGAAAACAAGTTTCCAGACTTGGTGGTGCCGAATAAAAGCACAATTAATCGATACGTGAAACATTTTCAAACAGAATGGACTGTGGAACCGAAAAGAAAGAACCATCTCGTTTGTCCTAACTGACCACAAAATGGAGAACTCGAGACGAAAATCAAAGAGAAACCGGCCACGTCAGTACGAAAATTAGCTTTAGAAACAAACGTTCACCGAGCCACTGCATACCGTGCCTTGAAACGAAAGAAAGTGCACGCTTATCGAGCCACAATGGTGCAGGAATTGAAGGCACCTGATCCAGCGTATCGTCTCAACTTTTGTTGCTGGTTAAAAACTTTAGTTCGTAAACCTGACATTTTTTGTTTTATATCGGGTGTTATTTAGGGACGAAGCCTGGTTTCATTGAACAAGCTACATTAATGCACGCAATTATTGATTTTGGTCATCCACAAACCCACACATTTATGAAGAAAGCAGTCTTCACACCGAGAAAATTGGCGTACGGTGGGCCATGTCACGCAAACGCATTGTGGGACCGTTTTCACATCAACTGTGTCAGGAGTGGCGTATCGGCAGATCATAACAGATTTTATTGCGTTGTTGGAAGCAGATGAACGTTTCGTTTGGTTTCAACAGGATGGCACTCCTGTGCAAACGGCCAGCGACACTCTGTCATTTCTCCAAGAATTTTTTGGTGATCGGCTAATTGCAAAAGGACTATGGCTTCCACACGGTCCAGACCTGTCACCGCCCGATTTCTTTTTTGTGGGGCTATTGGAAAAATCGCGTGTTCCGTGAACCGGTAGCCTCGATTACTTAACTGAAAATTTGCATTACGGAAGAGATAAACACTGTCACACCAAACACATTACAGAATGTGTCTCGAAACCTCCTCAAACGGTCCCGGGTATGTAAAGATGAAGACGGCGGTCAGTTTTGTAGTCGTTTAAGCACTTCTGTAAAATTAAAATTAATGTTTGTACATTGTTCTTTTTTTTTGTAGTTGCAAAATAAATGAGACACTCTGTATATGCCAGCAATATTAGAGAAGTTTCCGAACAAATGAATGTTGTTTAAAATACTTTTCAAGCCCTTACATTTTGATTAGACCATAGATCGAATGTCAAAATTGTACATTAAGATGTTTCTCAAATGACCTGCTCAACAACGCGAAACTTTCTGACACTTTTTGTTACTCATTTTTTAACGTAAAGACAAAAATTGTAGACCTGACTATTTTAGCAATTTGAAATCGAAATGTATTTTCCATTTTTTGATAAATAATTACTTATCGATTTATAAGCGATTCGTGTCACGTGACAGGACATTTTTCGCCTTTCTGGCGTCGCCATGGCGGAATTCGGTTCAAAACTTTCACCTTGACAGTATTTTCTGAAAGATATTATCTCGTCATTAAAAAATGGAAAACGTCCTTCCATTACAAAGTTTCTGAATAAAAAACATTTGTCAGTTTCATGCGTTTCCGAACAAAAATGAATTCATAAATGTGTTAGAATGTAGGTTCTTTGGATTTGTGAACAGCATTATGGGTCTTGTCCTTTCACGCGAAATCACGCGTTCGCTAATGTTAATGCTATACGACAACTATTTTACGATTTCTCGTGTTTATTTCAATAATGTTAAGGGATTTATTTGCATTGGATACGTGAGATTGATCCCTACAACCGCCGCTTTTTACTTTTTCGAATTTTTTTGCTGGTTTTCTTTTTACGAAGACACTTTCACTTTCGAAATCGGTTCTGAAAGTAAAAAAATCGAAAAAAGTAAAAAAAAAAAAAGCTGTTGTAGAGATTGATCTCTCAGCTATCGAATGCAAAAAAAAAAAAGATCATTTAAAAATATTGAAATGCAAAAGAAATATTATAAAATAACTGCCCCACAAAATTAACATTAGGGAGCGGGGATAATAAATGTCTCCACACATTGTTAGACATGAACGAAAGATAAGGCAATGAGAAAGTAATCATTATGAACTAATTTAGTTTTGATGTATTAAGTAAGAAAAAAAATTGTTTTTTAGAAAACTATGAATTTCTTCAAAAATTGCCTGGCGTACGCAGGGAAATCCAAGGCCACACCCCCTAATTTTGGAGATCATAAGATATATAGATGAAACAGCACTGAAAAAAATGGCGATAAATCACAATTAAATAATAAAACTTTGTAAGAATCACCATATTAACAATATATATATATAGTTTGAAATAATAAGAGTCAAGAAAGAAATGTAGGTAGAGGCAAGGTTTTGAAATATATGTGCCGATGATCAATGTACATCTACAACAGGCATGTCAAACTCGTTTACCGCCGCGGACCAAATTAAGCATTATATAAAAGGCCGCGGGCCACATAAAAAGTGCATATTTCCATCGCACAGAATAAAATTTGTACGTACAAAATACAGACATGTTAATAAAATATTCACGCAAAATTCCATTATACATAGTTTATTTTTTCTTATTTTTCGAAAAAATACTCAAAATTACTTTTTATCAACCAAATCTATAAAATTTATTGAATTTTCTAAATTGCATTTATTTGAAAAAACGATTGTACACACTGGTCTGTTAATCTTGACCTAGAAAAGGTATAGTTATCAGTCTTCCGTTTCTCCTTCAAGTGAAAAATAAAAATAAACATCTTTTGAATCAGAAAATTTATTTTATAAAATGTGGCGTATCTATTACACCGGGAGGCGGCAGTACAAGCAATCACCTCATCGAGTTCACGGCTGAAATTCCAGAATTAGTTAAAACTCGATTTGCATATTAAAACGCAATCGGTCTGCCAAGTTATATATTGGTGGAAAACACCTTAAAACCCGATTTTAGCGGTTGACTCGTAAGTTTACCACTGTGTTTTCCTGCACCCAAAGGTATGAAAACATGGAGGACTGGGAGCAGGAACACACAATGGATATACCTACAAGCCAACCTACGAGCCTACCTACGAGCCTATAAACCTACAAGCCAACCGCTAAAATCGGGTTTTCGGGTGTTTTCTACCAAGATATGACTTGACAGACCGATTGCGTTTTAATATGCGAATCACGTTTTAACTTATTCTGGAATTTCAGCCGTGTACTCGATGAGGTGATTGTCTGTGCTGCCGCCTCCCGGTCCATATGCAATGCTTATTTGATTTGATTTATTAAATGCATTTTTTTGGTTCAAACTATGATTGACTTCAAAAATAACAAAAGGTTAGAAGCTACCCAAAGCTGTCCTATAAAAGTGGGAGGTGTGCGCTACCGAACATAGCTAAAAGATGCCTAATTGCATACTATACTTTAAAAAATCGGTCGATTGATGAATGACAGAAATTTGGGAACTCCATATCCATAAATTTTTGCCTTAATATGGAATCGTACTAAATTTTGATTAACTACAGTAATAAATTCTAAAGAATAATTTCTACATCAATCATCAGAGGTGTAGTAAATAGATTAAACTGATTTACATATTTCTTGAAATTAAAAAATCTGTTTTTGAATTCATTTTTTATTATATTTCTAGTATATTCTGAAAATTTCCACTCCGAACATTTTTGTAATAATGTCTGGCAACATTTAAAATGAAATACATTTGTTTCTTGAAAATTGTTTTATCAAAGTAATAAATTCTGATTGAAAACGATATTGCTATCTATACTAATATTATAAAGGAGTAATTCTTGTTTGTTTGTTTGTAGGGGGTAATCTCTGGAACTACCGAACCGATTTCAAAAGTGATGGTGGCAAATTGATGGTGACAACCCCTGCTCCAACATAGGCTATATTTTATGTCGGTGCCACTAACCCCAGGGGGTGCAGGAGCAAAAAACGTTCTAAAATTGCGATTTTTCAGTTATCACACTGGCGGTCAAGCCCTGAGAGCTTGGCAGCCGGTTCTGTATGTATGTATGTAAAGTCGTGGAAAAAAAAACGGAACACCCCCCACTAACTCTGCAACAAATTATAGTAGAAGTAAGTAACTGGCACCAAACGATTGGAAATAAAGTCTACTTTTAAGTGATGTATATAAAATTTTCTTAGGGGGCCATATACATATAAAAACACACCCAAACTTTGTTTTTTTCAATAGCAAGACCCAAATTTGACAACATATTTGAAATCTGCAGTTCAAACTATGCCTAGATAACAAATTTCATTAAATTCCTACGATTAGTTTCTGAGAAATTAATTAATTTATAATGAGCATATTTAAGGGGCTGTATCCAAATTGAAGTTCGGTACTCGATTGTTGAAATGCTGCAGAATGTCACCTTTTAATGTATTATGTTTTACCGATATGACCATTTTACTCACTTAATAAGTTTCGGTTATTGTTATATGCTGTAAGATAATGTTTACAAGTGTTGAATTATCCGATTTTACCCCCTTGGGGACGAGCGACACGTATGCGTGACGCATAAGATGCTCAGAATCCTCGATTTTTCCACCAGTTATTTTTTATTGCAAGCTTTTCCTTATTATATCTTAGCATTTCCACAATTCAATTAGACGAAAATTTCTGTTTTGAAAAACCGGTGGTAAATTATTAAAAATTCTGTAATAGACTCTCGTCACGAAGGGATTAAAAAACCATAAGATTATTTGTAATTAAAATAGTCTTAGAATATGTAAATGTTATTGGAATTTTACAGGTGCTTTTATAATGCTTTTTCTCAGATTTTGCATCTATTTAACTCGCCTTTTCTTTAGTTTATTGGCAGAAACGTGAATAATATTGACAAATACAAAATTTAGAATTTAAAAAAAAATAGTATAAAGCAGCGTAATGAAACAAAGTAAAAATAACAAAAAAAAAAAACCGCAGATAAATTGTTTTTTAGTCTGAAAATAAATCCAGACATTGCTTTTTTTTTAGTAGCGAGAGGGGGGGGGTGTCTTGTTTTGAGATATGTTCGCAGAATTTACATTCCGATTTATTTGAAGACCTAAAACTAAATATATGTTATAATCACATCTGAATAACTTTACATCCGTTATTCTCCTTCGGAATAGGGGTAATAATTCTATGATTAAACCTATTCTGATAGTTCATTTGAAATTTTACAATTAACTCATTAATGCCTCCTGGCAAGAAAACTTGCCATATGACATTTATTATTATTTATTATTATTATTAGATTTTTGTGCACACTGCTAGCGATTGGGAAATAATCTTGCCTATCAGAAAACCATAAAAATAACTTGTAATTTTTTTCAATTAGCCTGTTTAATCGAATAGATTTAAATATGAAAGTTATAGAAGAAATATTGTAATTTTTTCTTCGCAATAAACTACCAGTATAAACCTTACCTATTAATCCATGTTGAAACAGTTTGAAGAGACACTTGAAAATGCCCAGCTATATAACGAAAACTTCTTCCAGCTTGCCACATGCCAATCATTTGGCCTTTCGTTGCTTCAGTTAATTGTGGGGCCATTTTGTTTCAGCAAATACTCTACACATATGCATTTATAATAAACTTCACTTCAAACATATATACTGCAGAAAAAACAATATAGCTTTATTAGACTGGAAAAGAAGCTATAAATCCATTTAAAGGTAACAAAAATTATTAAGTTTTTTCCAAGGTAGAACTGATCATATTTTTCAAAAATGAGCTTTATTAATTTAAAAATAAAAGTGAAACTATTTTCCATAAATGAAAACATATATCTCATGCAAATACGTTTTACGTAATTTTAATGAAAAATTTTAAAGCAGACATTGAAAAAGTAAAAGAATATATATATATATATATATATATATATATATATATATATATATATATATGTATGTATATATATATATATATATATACTAATAAAGGCTGGGGTTCTGGTGCCTCGCTATCTTATATCTTACTACAATCGCAGGTCGTTGTCAGAGTTGTTTAACGTAAGATCACGAAGCATTGAAATACGGTTTACGCATTGTTTATAGTGTAAGACAGACTTAATCTCTAAGTTTATCAAGTCACTATAATCCCAGCCTATGAGTATAATATTTTTTCAAAGAGGAATGAGAGCTCTCCGACCCGAATATCGATTCTTACCACTAAATTTTAACAGTATTCTCCAACGTAAAGAATTTCAGAAATTTTGTCCTTGAATAAGGTAACAAATACTATTAAAATTTAGTGGTGTCAATCGGGATTTCGAGTCGGAGCGCTCCCATCCCTATTCAAACTATGCTTTAATGCACATCATAGACGGCCCCTTAAAGCAGCATTTTGTCGTTTTTTAAGCATAATTTGAAAACTACTCGGAAAAAAAAGTTCAAATTTTGAATACACATAAAGCAGGACATAATAAATATAAATCCATCAAAAAAATTGTAGGTTGCAATTCATAATTTTTTCGAATATTAATTTCATAATTCATAATTCATATTATAAAATTTTAAAAATTACAAATTTGACGTAGTTATGTTTGGGTTTTTGAGTTTTATAACCAAACAAAACGTTAGCACATTAGGATTATAATTTCAGGAGATATTAATAAAAATATAAAAATGTAATTTAACATTAGAAGATCTAAAATTTGAATGTTTATAACTCAAAAACTTATCATCCAAATGACTTAAAATTTTGTATCTGGGCATAGTTTGAACCGAAGATTTAAAATATCATGTCAAAAGGGGGTGTTGCCATTGAAAAAATTAAAGTTTAGGCTGGTTTTAATATGTAGATGGCTCCTTAAGCAAATTTTAGATACATCACTTAAAAGTAGACTTTATTTCCAATCGTTTGGTACCAGTCACGTCCTTCTACTATAATTTGTTGCAGAGTTAGTGGGGGGTGTTCCGTTTTTTTTTTTTTCACGACTGTACGTACGTAATGCGATAACTCTTCATAGAAATATCCGTTTTCCTTCAAATTTTGTTTATAGGTTCACTGTGTTAAGGCGCTTCCCTGATTAGTTTTCGGGATTGATTGGTTAAGTATAAAAGGGGAGGAACAAGGGGCTAATCCCCCCCCCTTAATTTATATAAATGGGTTTTTCATGCAGAATTATTCCGTTTTCCTTCAAATTTTGTTTATAGGTTCACTGAGTTAAGGCGCTTCCCTGATTAGTTTTCGGGATTGATTGGTCAAGTATAAAGGGGGGGGAACAAGGGTCTAATTCCCCCCCCCCCTTAATTTATATAAATGGGTTTTTCATGCAGAATTATTCCGTTTCCCTTCAAATTTTGTTTATAGGTTCACTGAGTTAAGGAGCTTCCCTGATTAGTTTACGGGTTTGATTAGTTAAGTATAAAGGGGGGGGATCGGGGGGGGGCTAATCCCCCCTTAATTTATATAAATGGGTTTTTCATGCAGAATTATTCCGTTTTCCTTCAAATTTTGTTTATAGGTTCATTGGGTTAAGACGCTTCCTTGATTACTTTTCGGGATTGATTGGTTAAGTATAAAGGGGGGATCGGGGGGCTAATTCCCCCCCCCCTTAATTTATATAAATGGGTTTTTCATGCAGAATTATTCCGTTTCCTTCAAATTTTGTTTATAGGGTCATTGGGTTAAGACGCTTCCCTGATTACTTTTCGGGATTGATTGGTTAAGTATAAAGGGGGGAACGGCGGTCTAATCCCCCCTTAATTTATATAAATGGGTTTTTCATGCAGAATTATTCCGTTTTCCTTCAAATTTTGTTTATAGGTTCACTGAGTTAAGGCGCTTCCCTGATTAGTTTTCGGGATTGATTAGTTAAGTATAAAGGGGGGGGGATCGGGGGGCTAATTCCCCCTTAATTTATATAAATAGGTTTTTCATGCAGAATTATTCCGTTTTCCTTCAAATTTTGTTTATAGGTTCACTGTGTTAAGGAGCTTCCCTGATTAGTTTTCGGGATTGATTGGTTAAGTATAAAGGGGGGGAACGGTGGGATAATCCCCCCCTTAATTTATATAAATGGGTTTTTCATGCAGAATTATTCTATTTGCTTCAAAATTTGTTTATAGATTCATTGGGTTAAGACGCTTCCCTGATTAGTTTTCGGGATTGATTGATTAAGTATAAAGGGGGGGGGGATCGGGGGGCTAATACCCCCCTTAATTTATGTAAATGAGTTTTTCATGCAGATTTATACCATTTCCTTCAAATTTTATTTATAGGTTCACTGTGTTAAGGCGCATCTCTGATTAGTTTTCGGGATTGATTGGTTAAGTATAAAGGGGGGGGGGAACAAGGGGCTAATTCCCCCTTATCTATACTAATATATAAAGTAGTAAAGATTGTTTGTTTGTTTGTTTGTAGGGGGTAATCTCTGGAACCACTGAAGCGATTTTAAATGTGATGGTGGCAAATTAATGATGACAGTCCCTGCTCCAACATAGGCTATATTTTATGTCGGTGCCACCACCCCCAGGGGGGTGCAGGAGCGAAAAACATTCTAAAATTTTGATTTTTTGTGTACTGAAGGAGATAGAAGTATCAAATTTGGTATGGTAGTTACTTATAAGATGTAAATGCTCTCTAAGAACATATTATAAAAACATTCGCAATTTAAAAGGGTGAGATGAGGAAGAAGCGTTCTAAAAACATTCTAAATTACAATTTCTATGGAATCTCTGAAACTACAGAACCGATTTCAAAAGTGATGGTGGCAAATGGATGGTGACAGTCCCTGCTCCAACATATGCTAAATTTTTTGTTGGTGCCACTGCCCGCAGAGGGTGCAGGAGCGAAAAACGTTCCAAAATTATGATATTTTCAATAATGAAGGAGTTAGGAACTTGACATTTTGTATGGTCGTTACTTACAAGATTTAAATGCTCTATAAGAACAAAATCTAAAAAAAATCGAAATTTAAAAGCCTGAAATAAGCAAAAAATTTTCTAAAAACATTCTAAATTACAATTTGTATGGAATGTCTGGAACTACTATAGCGATTTCAAAAGTGATGGTGGCAAATGGATGGTGACAATCCCTGCTCCAACATAGGCTATATTTTATTTCGGTGCCACTACATCGAGGGGGGTGCAGAAGCGAAAAACTTTCTAAAATTGCGATATTTGCGATGCTGAAGGAGCTAGAAACTTCAAGTTCGGCATGATTGTTATTTATAAGATCTAAATGCGCTCTAAGAACAATTTCTAAAGAAAAATGATCTAATGATTCTGCGATTTTTCAACTATTGAATTTCTAAAATTACCAAATTTCACAATAGAGTACCATAGCGAAACCTTCACGCGTAAAAAGATAATGATAAGGGCGACGTGTCCTGACGTGTATATTGACTATAGCACGAGTCACAAATTATAGTATCCTTATTATTCTGTTAAAATATAAAAGTGAATTATGAAATGTCAATATTTTGTTTTATTAAAGGTTCGTTAAGAGAAATTGACCAGCGTAGCGGGCGTAGCTTGCTAGTATCAAATAACGAGATAACATTTTGAAATTTGCCTTGAAGTTGAAGTTTGCTCAGGTGCTTTGTAATTTGGTCTTTCAATAATCCCCATTTATAATTTGTCAAATTTAAACTAAATAGTGTAACCTTGTTTAATAGTTCGAAATTAACAGTTAAAACTTCATGATGGAAAGCCATGAAACATCTTTATAAGAAAGTAGATCTGTTTATCTTCACTACCCATATTTCCAAGATATTTTCTGGATCAACGATGATTAACCATTTGCGTAGAAATACAACATAAGTTTTTTAAGCACTATAAGTTTTTAACCACATATCCAGCTTTTATAAATCTATCCGCTATACATAAATCTTCCTAGCAATGGTACCTATGCTTATAGTATTTTCAAATTTCTTTAACTGCTCTAGAAACCATTTCTTCAATTTAGTAGTGAATGATTTCAACTAAAATAACATTTAATGTAATAAGACAATAATTTGTTTTTAAAGCAAATGTATTTTCTTCAGTAGGCTTTGTGAAAACACTTTGATTCTCTATTAAGAAGTATCAGTTTCAATTTCGACAGTTTACCATACATATCAAACATAAAATTTCAGTTTTTAAAAAAATATAATTGTACTGTAAATCACCTTTAAAAAAATCTGCGATGTTTATCTTCAGTTTATCAGATTTATTCAAAGTGGTAAAGAGCTTTAACATATATAGTTTTTATAAATTCTGGTATGTATGAGAGTATGTTAGTAAAATGTGTGTATATCAATATAAAATGAAAGAAAGGAAATAAAGATCACACACAATTACTTACCTAATTAATGAAAATAATAAAAGAACATAGGTCTAAATTTTGTATTTTGATTTTTTTTTATTTTAACTATTTTTAATTAGAGCCGAATTTTATTAATTTTATAATACATTTCTTAGTATTTAATAAACACACTATGTTATTTTGTAAAGGGGTGTAAATCGAAGAGAGTATAGTGAATCTCAAAAGTATATGGACAGGCGATTTTTTGAAATAACAGCTCAGCAAATGAAGCAATAATCACGAAAAAAATAATATAAATATAGTATCATAACATAAATTTATTACATCAAAGAAATAAAGTATACGTTTTACAGATTTTTTGTAAAAGAATTAAAATTAAAATAGGCTGTCCTAAAAATATATGAACTTTTCGAATCTTTTGCATTTAAATTGAAATTTTGTATCCATTCCTTTTAATTATCTTGAAGACCCTATCAGACTTGCTTCCAACAAGTATTTGGAGTATGTGAGGCTGTAAAGAGAACCAACTCTGATGTACTTGTTGCTGTAATTCCTGAATAGTAGAAAACGCGCCGACCATGGGCATACACATCTCGTGCAAGTACTCCTCAAAGGTTTTCAATTGAATTCAAGTCTGGGCTGATGGTTGGGCCCACTTTAAACAGCCACTTGGTTCTGTTTAAACCAAGCTGTTGTTGAATGGGAGGTGTGAATCGACTCATTGTCCTCTTGGTATTTCCAGCCCCTCCCCCCCCCTAAGATGTTTCCGATTGGAACTAGATTGCTTTTAAGGACATTTTGATAATCATCAGAGCACTGTCGAACATTAAGAAAAGCAATATTCGTTGTTCCGTTGAAACAGAATGCGCCCCACACCATTAGTGAACCCCCTCCTTTTTGTCGACTAAAGAACTCGCAAGGTTCTTTTCGTAAGTCATGCCAATAGTATGGCCATCCAGCAGGGCCATCCAAATTGATTTTTTTTCGTCATTGAAGAAAACACTTAACAATTCATCCGTCCAATACATGTGTTTTTAGCCCAAAAAACTCGAGCCTTTCTATGGTGCAATTTCAGCATAAGTGTCCGACGCATTCCGCGATATTTTTGATTTTCGCTTACCTGTATGCAACGGAGAACAATAGATCTGGAAATAGAAAACGCCAAAGTCCTCGCAATTTCACGAACAGACTTCTTTTGGGTTGAAACTGCTCGCAAAATTTCTCTATGTTGTCTTAGAGATGTTTTTGATGGTCGACCTGAACGCTTTTTTTGCAATCGTATTGTCACTTTTTGATAAAATTGCAGAACTTCCAGATCTGCTACGCTTCGTTTGTTTTGCAATATCAGAAACTTTAACATTTTGAGCATTTAAACGCCAAATTTTAGCAATATCAGCATTAGAGAATTCAACGTCACGAGGCATTTTCCAACTATTCGACAATTGAAGAAAGAGGAGTGACTTTATATTTCGAAGTGGTTACGTCACAGGCACAGAACGCAGAAAATGCAATTTTTTTCTGATACGGTGATAATAAAAACAATTCGTTTCAAGCTGTCCATATATTTTTGAGACAGCTTATTTTGAATTTTATTTTTTTACCAACAATCTGTGATATAAGCATAATATTTCTGTATCGTAATAAACTTATGTTATGATTCCATATTCTATTTTTCTTCGTGATTATTCCTTTATTTTCTTAGCTGTTATTTCGAAAAATCGCCTGTCCATATAATTTTGAGACGCACCTTAGTAAAATAAAGTATTAGTTCGGCATAAAACAAAAATTATGTGTAAAATAAATTAAGAATTCTACAAATTTTTAAATTTTCAGACTCAAGATCCCGCACTTTGCTATGTACCAATTGGTTATTTTTGTATACATCATTTTTTTTGTGCTAATATGTAAAATTGAATTATATCTGTCTATATACATCACTATTGGCCAATGAGCGGGCTTTTTTAAATAAAGAATGCAACCCCATTGTGAAGAAAAATATTTCCCTTATTTAATGACAGAATAAAGACAAATATTACTATGGAAAAATAGTGGTAACCTTCTGAGTAAATAAAAACACGCAAAACTGTTAAAACTCTTTCTTATGTTTTCCACATTACCATCGCTAAGACTACGGTTGGTGTGTAGGTGTTCGTGTAAAGTGTAATTTCAGCATACGTGTTCTATCAACTAAATGAAATAAAGTAAAATGCCAAAGGCTTCGCGGGCCAGTTGTTGCCCGCGGGCCACGTGTTTGACATGCGTGATCTACAGCATAATCCAGATTTATAAAAAAATAATAATTTCATGAAGGTAGCTAAATTAGGATTTTTTGTGTCAAGGTTCCTTGTGCAAATAATTTTCAATATAGAAGTAGTGTAAAGATTTAACAGTTAAGAAATATGAAATATTAAAAAATTGGTTTTTAATAACATTTCTAAAAATAAAGAAATCAAACTGTTATTTTTTTCTGTCAAGAGGCTCTGTTCTCCTGAATCGCCTGTTTAAGCTAAAATAAAAACACATAACATTAAAAAGAAAACATAAATAAAATTTGTTTTTAGAGGGTTTTAGAGAGGTTCTGACAAAACATGTGTAGTTTTTTTCATCTGTTACCGTGTAATCATTCTCCAGTCACTTGGAAGATTAAATTTTAACATTTTAATAATCGTATTTAAATTAAAAAACCCAGTTGAGAGCGGGGGGTGAGACAGTCTCCGACGGGCTACCGCCAAGTGAATTGAAAATTTGCTTGAATCACCCGTTTGAGACAAATTTTTAACACATATACATAAAAAACAAAACTATGGTTGATTTACAGATGAATGCCCCCCCCCCCCGGGAAAATTCTTAGCTATACTTTCTCTTAGGGTTCAATTATTTTAATTTATTTGAAAAGAATTATTTTACTGTGTTTTTTAAAATACGTCAAAAAGAAATTTAGTCAGTTAAATTTCAATATACAAGGTAAGCATTTTCATTTTAAAAATGTTTTGATAACAATTGAAATGAATATATGTGGCATTGATATCTCTCTACTTTCACATAAATAATAAAGTTGTACAATCTTAACCACTTTCTGAACCATATCTCCACAAAATCCAGTTTAAAATTTCCAATTTTCTCAGCAAAAAAATAATCAGTCTTATAAAAATATCAACAAGCATCTGAATCCTTCCATTGCTTGTATTTAAAATAACTCTTACCATATGATGCCGATGACGTAATAGGCAAGTCATTGGATTTGTAACCAGTAGGTTTCGAGTTTGATCCCGCCGTGAGTTTAAAGGTGGAATTAGAATTAACCTCCCGTAATCTAAAATAAAGATGCTTCCATAGATCGCAGTACTGGCGGTTTTTTGCAATTTTTTTCTAGATGTTTGCCCGGGTAAAATAGAGGCGACACATATAGGTGTCTTAAAAATTAGGACACTTTGAATTGTCTCTTTTTTAACGATCTATTTCAGACATTTAAGTGTCTGAATTTCAGACATTTCAGTTTACAGTATACATTATCTAATTTTGCAGTTTGCAATAACATTTATCTGATTTTCCTGCTCTGATGACGATCTATTGCCAACGCGTGAAGGGTTCACTAGATTTTCAACATAAAAATATGTTTCCACACTCACTGTAAGTTCAATCTAAACTTCAAAGCCTTTTGAAAAGTTTACAATGTCTGACTGCAATTTATCTAGTGCTGCAGAAACTTTCTTTAACCATTTCCGTAAGATACAATTTTCTCGATAAATTCCAAAATTGGAAAAGTTTTTCCAATTTGAATTAATAAAGTATTCATCTTCATTTGCAATTTCCACATATCGCAGATATTTTCTCTATTTTGGAACCTGTTTCGAAAGTGAAAGTAGCTTCATAAAAAAATCTGCGTCTAAAATCGAAAAACTGAAATAGGAAATAATGTTATGTATGCAATCGAGAATTTTGGGACCGGTTCCAAAATGTAAGTAATTTTGCATATAAAAAAATCTGCAACCAAAATCGAAAAAGAAAGAACTAACAAAGTTAATGATCGTCAGATCAGCTATCCCATGCAACAAAAAATCATTTAAAATTATTAAAACGTGAGCGAGAAAAGGCAATTCTAAGACGCTCGCAAGCTAATGTTTAAACCTATGGGAGCATACTTTTTAAAATTCTCGCATTTTAATATTTAAAGAAGTTTTTTTTACCTGTTTAGGATAGCAGCAGTCGATATCCAACCGAGCTAATTTTCACTTTTTCGATTTTACTTTTTGATTAATTTTTTATGAGGATACATTCACTTTCAAACTGATTAGAAACAAACTATTTCTAAAGAAATAAACCTAAAAATATTAAGATTAATATACTTTCTAAAAATTATTTCATATTTAAAGTAAAAATTAAAGGAATGGTTTGAAAATTTCTCTTTATAAATTTATTTTGGAAAGGAGGGAGGGGGCACCAAAATTCATGTTTACTCCATAAAAAAAAATCATAGTTTGACTAATAGTACGCTTGCTCCAAATTGTCAGTGAGGTCACTTACCCAATAGGACAAATGTAGCTATCTTAAATTATAAAATAGTAAATTTTATTAAATACTGTATTTTTTTTAAATCTCGATTGTTATATATTATAGAATTTGTTCTCTTAAAAGTACGCATTGTAGATAACTACCGAAATTTTATGTAAGATTAACTTTTCGAGTCTTACGTGTTTCTTGAAAAGTTCAGAATGTTTTAATATAATAAGGTTAATATGTATACACTAGGGAATTAAACCGGGGCCTCCGAGATGTCGCTGTGTGTCCTTCACCGGGACTGCTACAAGTATTAGTGACGTCACAGTAGTGATCCACTTTGGTCAATGTATCGCAGCAGAAAGATGTAATAAAAAGAGCATTTCCGCTCTTATAATTTGTGATTACATAAATAATATTAAATTTCATAATCGTGAAATAAAAGGGAATCAATACACTTGTTTTATTAAAGGAAATTAAAAGTTTTAAATTAAAAAAAAATGCTAAGATTAATAAATCAGATTGAACCCATTGACTTACCTTTTCCTAAACACATTATTTTACAATAAATATACGTACAAAAAATATAATAAATCTACCAAAAACTTTACAAAATCAATCCCATTCCTCCCTTTTACAACTACATACCACAATTTAACCACCAAAACACAATAAATGTCAATTTAAATAGAGAAATCGACATTTTTTAACTATAGAGACCTTGGCACTTTTTTTTAACGCTTTGGCGTAATCCGGGCTTCAGAAAGTTAGATATGTTTTTAAATTATATACACAATTATGAAAACAAATCTAATGAACTTTTATGTTTATTTATATATATAAAATTATTTATATATACAATTCTGTTCTACCTGCATATAAAAAGAGATATATGGCTTCTTTATATTAAATAAATTATATAAATATTGAAAAAAAAAATACTTATTTATATGAAACTACGAATAGGTTGCCAGAAAATATGTTGCCAACTTTCCTTCTCTCGCCATAAGCCTTTTTCGGTACTTTTCGGTTAGCCGGGCGCCAGTGATACATGTACATATATAAATATATATTTATTAATTCATACATGTATGTGTGTGTAGATATGTGTATATATATATATATGTGTGTATGTGTGTGTGTATGTGTATATACATATATCACTGGCGCCCGGCTAACCGAAAAGTACCCAATTTTCTATCTTAACTTTGTAACTGTCTTGTAATCTCTATAATAAAACCGTATGTCATGTGACTGTCCTCAACAGTTCCGGGATGCCGCTTCACTGTTTCATATGCCAGGCAGCCATTTTTATTCAAAATTATTTTTTCTAATAAAACTGCATAAAAGTTACATTTTTAGAAAGATCGTTCAAAATAAATTAATATTTGAGAGATGACTTACGTTCAATTATGTATACATTCTGCAATAACTTCAGTTTCAATTAGGTTCGCTGTTCAAATTCTCTATCCATGAAAGTAAACAACAACAACAAAAAAAAAGATTCATTCGTTGTGAACGTTTAAAATATTAAACCATGAATTTTTGGACCGCTGCCTGGTGTAAAAAAAAAATAATCAGCACCAGTGTGACAGTCAAAGTTTACCATAATTCTGTTCCATACAACTCAACTTCCTTCGGATCTTTTCTTGATGTAAATTGAACTCCGTGGTTGAACTCATGTAATAATATTTAATGGATCAAATTTCGAAACAAATTGTCAGCTTTTATTTTTCGTGTGTATTAATTAGAAACGATATTTTAATTTTGAAATCAAATGTTTTGATTTATGATAATATTTCTTATTTATCTATTTTCTATTTTAAAGAAAAATGTGAACGTCATGTATTTTAAATTGGAACAGCTGTCACGGACGCACCAGGGTTGGCGGAATTTTTGTTTTGCGCCATTTTGGCGAGAAAATCCCATTTTCAGGTACCTATTAGAGATTACTAAAACAGCATATACTTTTATTTTATTATGAAATAGTTTATTTTATATTAAAAACACACCCACAATGATTAATTTATTATAAAGTGGGTTAAGCGGTTTTTGTCAAGAAAGATGAAATACATAACAACAAAAAATATGCGAAATGCCACCACGATCGCAAAAGTTCTTGATTTGTCTATTAGATTTTTCCTGTTTGGCGAAGGATTAAGGAAAAAAATAAATTATGAATAAAAATAATTTGTTACAATGCTTAACATACATTTAAGGGCGACCAAACTTGTCGCCAGTGGCGGCTAGTATTTTAATAATTGTCTATGTATTGTACTTGGGTCTAGGACCTAATAACCACTCAAATTAACTTATGAAAAGTTTTATTTTCATAATATATTTGTACACTTAAGTTAGCTAAAATGTTAAATGGAACTTCGTAGAACTACTAAGTTGCGTAAATCAGTTACTTTTAATTTTATAAACAAAGCACACTCACTTCTAACTAAATGTATCCAGATTTCATTCAATTTATTACAGTATTTCTTTCAAAATCATTTTTTAAACTGTTTGTCGTCTGCTTCTTTTATTTATTTTTTTTTTCTAAAGATCATTTGACTCTTTTTGATTTGGAAGTACAAATTCATTCAAATATGCCGGAATATTTCCATTACAGTAGGATGGTCATTCGTTGTTAGGGTTATTTTTTTTTCTCAGCACAGCAAGTTCAATACCATCATATTAATTCTAGCTTCACGAATTATGAAACGTATATCGAAACATCTAATGCAGACCACTTCTGTTGAAATGTAAATAAAATTATCACAAGGTAATTTTCGTAGCTAAAATTTCTTCTTTTCATTATCAGTAGCGAATTTGAAGACTTAGATTAGAAACTAGGAGCACAACATTTTCTTCTCATTATTTTATAGATATAATCTACACTTTCTTTAATAATTATAATCAATAATTATTGATAGTATTATAATCTAAATACACTGAAAAATATTATTAATTACTATATAAAACAATAAATAAAATCAAAATATCATCGTAAACAATCCGTACAAACGAACAAAGTACATGAAAAATTTTAAGTTATTATGGATCACTGTTTTGACGTCAGCAGGTTGTGACGTCACTTGTAGCAGGCCCGGTTAAGGACACACAGCGACATCTCAGAGGCCCCGATTAAACCCGGACTTCCCGGGTTACAGACCATCACTGAAAACTATTTTTTTTATTTAAAATTCTAACAGATTTTTAAGTTAAATATATATGTACTAAAAAGAAATGGCGCATCTAGTATTTGTCGAGAATTAAATAACAATCATGCACTCGTGACATCATAATTCACTTTTATATATTAAAAGAACAATTTGTGACTCGTGCAATAGTCAGTATACGCGTCAGGACACATTGCCATTATCATTATCCTTTACACGTGAAGGTTTTGCTACGGTACTCCGTTGTGAAATATGGTAATTTTTGAAATTGAATATTTGAAAAACGGCATAATCATTAGATTTGAAATTGTAAAATACAATTTTTTACTTTTCTAACGCAGTTTGTCTAACAATTTTCTGACAAATACTTTTCGAGCTATTCATTTTTTCCGTAACTTCAAATGTTTTATTTTCCGAGATTAATCTGTGGCAACGATTAGCAAAAATTCCAGCCGTCAGCAACGCATAGCTTTTTATTATAGAGGATGTTGTTCATAAGATATTTTTGATTTAAAAATAAAATAAAATATCTAGTCAATTATTTATGTTTACTCGTATGAATTAGCTGTGTTATTTGTCTGTTTTTATCTTTGGCAGGTGATGCGTATGATTTACTAATACTCTTTTTCACACTTTCCAACATAATTGAAAAGTGTTTATGAATTTGGTTTGCCTGTCTGTCCATCTGTCTGTCTCTCTGCCGTCTGTCTGCGTTCTAACTCGTGTAAACATGCTCGGATTTTACTAATGTAATTGATATTTTTTATTGATGTTCACAATAGAATGTTCGGTATTGAAAAATGTCATGCGTAATACTTGTATTTCATTTGCAGGAACACTCAAAAGATTTCCTTTACATTACGGTCTACAGAGAAAATCGTTTGCATTGTATTTTATTAAAGTTACACTATATCAAGCAGATTCAAATTGATATATATCACTGAGGAGCACTACAACATGCTTACTGTGAAATCTGGTAAAGAAAGCATTTATCATCCATTTACAGGGTCAAACGAAAGTTTTTTTAGCAGAGTGAATGAGCAATAATTGTTTGAAGTGCATTTTCATTTGTGGTATGCATTTTTAAATTTAACTGCTTTTTTTGCATATGATTTAGTGTATACAAATTCTATACATCATATACTGGGTTTTACAAAAAGTTTCGAGTACATTTCCGTTTATTGACTGAACTTGCTGAGGGGTAATTTTCAAATGCTTTATGCATTTGATAAGTGAAATAAATTTTAACATACTTTTGTATACAAAATTGTATATAAATTACAGGGCCGTGCAAACGAATTCTGATATTTTTCCGAGTATTGAAGGTATTTCTGAAAATGTGTTTTGAAATGCATAAGGGTGCTTTTCTAATTATTTACTCATACATTATGTTTCACCTTATTTATTATTTCCTTTTATTAGAGTATTCTAAATATGTTGAAAACGGTTTCATAATATATTTGTCTTTTTTTTTTAGATTAAAATTGCAACTTTGTTGTTTAAACTGAAAAAAAAAATCCTAGAAATGAATGAAATATTATCATGTTCTTAGCCTGTATTGGAAGAAGTTGTTTCGCCTGTCTAAAAGCTATAGTGGCTGTATTTTGCTGTGGTTTCCGGAAGGTGATTGTATATTTTAATACTTTAAATTTAATTGAGTTTTTTAATTATTTAATTTAAATCAAAACTTGAAGCTTCGCTAGGCATCGTTAAAGCTGCATTTTAATTTGAATGAGCTAACAGAGTTTTTCATTCCTCCTTCAATCAATCGATCACAGTAACTATAATACAATTTCTGTGACAGTAGTTAAGGGTTAATATACAGCCGAACCTCGTTATGACCTCCACGCTATTTGTGACAAAACATGCTTGAATATTTAATTTTTCCCGCATTTATATCTATACTATTATGTAAAGAGAGAACGCCTGACTGACTGACTCATCAACGCCCAACTAAAACGATTAAAGTCAGGATCACAAAATTTGGACAGTAGATTGCTGTTATGACCTACGCAAGCAATAAGAAATAATTTTTTTTAAAATTATTCACCTAAGGAAGTTAAAGGGAGGTCGAACGTTTTAGGTCATTTCGCTATACCTCAGCAACCGTTTTAGGTAGGAGCATGAAATTCAGGATAACAAATCTACTAAAAAAAATAGTTAAACACGTATTTAAGCGATTTTAGAAATTCACCTACTAAGGCAGTTAAATGGGGTGGAGGGGGGTCGAACGTTTTAGGTCATTTCATCATATCTCAGCAGCAGTTTTAGGTAGGAGCATGAAACTCAGATAATAAATCTACAAAAAAAAAAAAAAAAAAAAAAAAAAAAATGTTAACAAGTTGTTTACCGATTTCAGAAATTCATCCTCTCAGGGTATCGGATAAGAATCCGTTATGAAACGTTAGACGAAAAAGAACACTATTTCTGATTTTTAGTTAATTTTGCGTAAGGCATTTTTTAAAGGATTTTTTTAAAAATCATTTATAAAGCTGAGGGATTGAGTATTATTGCGTCAAAATAACATAAGATTTTTTGTGATTGTAATTTTGATGGTTTATGGACAGGAATGCGTTATTATGATCGGCGTATCTTTAGGAAATTACATTTTTACTTATGTTTCCTTACGTTACCTTACGTATTTCCAAGATTAACTCGGCCGAATCCGGGTGATTCTACGATATTAAAATACATTTATTAGTTTCAATATGTACATAAATAGAAAAAATATATTTATCACATTTTTAAAAGCTTCTATTTAAAGTTTAAAATTTCTAAGTATTGCAATTTTGTCTCACTCCCGCTTTTAGAACTATTTTATAAATTACCTACCCATGTCTACCCTACATTGTAGACGACACATTTTCCATCCGCGCGAAGCCTGGACGGGCCTCGCTTGTTTACATATAAAGTACGTTGGAAATTTTAATAGATTTCATAAAATTATGTACGTTTGTACGTTTTTTAATTAAAGTTGTAAAATATAATATATGTTTATGACCGATATTTAAGGAATAAAAATCGAGATCAATGTTTTTGGGACACTATACTACACTGCTCAAAACAATTAAAGGATATTTGAAGTTTTATATAAAATAAAGATACAAACGAAATTATTTTTGCCGAAAATAGAAGAAGAGAATCACAAATGCAAATTTTTTTGGTTTTCAAACTGTGGAGTATGCAAATTTTGAGTTCGACGTCAAAAACGTCGCTTCAGCGGCAGCGAATGAAATTTGACTTTCAACTGGGTAAAAGAGAATGAAGACAAGAATGATCGGCGTTCAGTTATTGCTTTGTTTCGATGAGTACGATGTTTCAGCGAAGCCATTTGACAGATTCAGAAGCTTGGAGAATTGTTGGTAGGTTAGAAGGGGGTCAAACTCAAGCCGAAGTAGCGCAAGCCATTGGAGTGTCACAAAGTGTCATTTACAGGATCTGGAACCGTTTTTTGGAGAGTGGATGTGCAGGCCGAAGACCAGGACAAGGTCGTAGACGGGCAACAACGCCCAATGAAGATCGGTATTTAGCGTTAACAGCTCGGAGACACCGAAACATGAACGCTACTCTTCTCCAACAACACCTTCGCTCGGCTACAGGCACCACGATTTCAACTCAGACTGTCCGAAACCGGCTCCATGCTGTAGGTCTGTATGCTCGCCGACCGATGGTATGTGTTAGATTAACATCAAGGCATCGTCGCGACCGGAGGGAGTGGCCAACCGAGCATGTCAACTGGAGGAGAAATGAATGGAGCAATATTCTGTTTTCTGACGAGTCCCGTTTTTCTGTGCATCCGGATAATAGGCGTATTTTCATCTGGAGGGACCGTGGCAGTAGGAATAATCCTGCGTTCGTGCACGAAAGTGTCAGATTTGGCGGTGGAGGAGTGTTGGTGTATGGCGGCATCTCCATTGACGGGCGCACTGACCTCTACATCATTCGAGATGGAGCTCTGACTGGTCGCCGATATAGGGATGAGATCCTCAGACCTATTGTAGTCCCTTACGCTGTAGCAATCGGAGATAACTTCATTTTAATGGACGATAACTGCAGGCCACATCGTGCAAACCTGGTGGAGGATTTCCTTTTCGAGGAAGGAATCGTTCGAATGGAATGGCCAGCGTGTTCTGCAGACATGAATCCAATCGAGCACGTTTGGGACGCTCTAGGAAGACGAGTTTCTGGCCGCCAACAACCCCCACAAACTCTCCAAGAACTGGAAAGAGCTCTTCTGGAAGAGTGGGGCAGAATACCCCAACTCGTCATTAATAGCCTCATTGAGTCCATGCCTCAAAGGTGTTCAACGTTGCTGGCAGCCCGTGGAAACCATACCCCCTACTGAAAATGATTTTCTTTGAAGAAAACCTCTTTTCTTATTCTTTTTTTCTCATATGCACAAATTGTGTTTTTTTCCTTTTGTACACAAATGCGCAATAAAATGCATTTTTTTTCTGCCAAACATGTGTAGTTTATTCTCATATACCCTACTATGTCTGTCGACCATGTATCAATCAGCTAAAAAGTTTCCCAGATACAAAATCCACCTAAAACTGCAATATCCTTTAATTGTTTTGAGCAGTGTATATTTGTTGTCTAATTGAATACATATTTAGTTATCCCGTTCTATTCCCCTCTGTTTAATCAATTTCTTCAATGAGCTTAAAGTTTGAGATTATGTTTGCATGAAGTTTCTTATTTATCATCTTGCATGATAAATTACTACTTGATTTTATTAAGGCCAATATTGCTACGAGAAACATCACGTTAACGGGAATAATACTTCGGGTGGGTGTTCTAAACTTGTTGATAAAAGAGCATTTTTTTAAAATATTACTCTTTATTTTTTATTTATATTTTCTAGTTTTTAGTGTTTAAAATATATCGTTGTTACAATATCACTGCCAATTGCATATTTTGGCGAGCGTGGTTTGGAGCAAAATTAATTGTTTTTCTAACTCGTAAACAGTTGTAACCATAAAGATTATTTGGCAATATATAACCTGCACATTTCTAACGGAAAAATGCCTTAAAATTAAATTATTAATTTATAATAAAGTTAAAAAAATATGCAAATATTTTATTGTGTACACACCTGTGTACACATTTTTTTTTAAATATAATTCTGCATATCAGGAAGTGAACAAAAATTTTATTAGGAAATTCCATATTGACATATAACAAGAACGAAAAATCATCCATCAAGC
The DNA here is from genome assembly GCA_963931845.1 of Maratus michaelseni. NCBI lineage: Eukaryota > Metazoa > Arthropoda > Arachnida > Araneae > Salticidae > Maratus > Maratus michaelseni. The sequence goes on along the minus strand of OZ007593.1, from coordinate 201,815,028 downwards.
ATAGATTATGAACCTTTTTCCAGCACATCCGGAAAACTATAACGGAACTTCACCATTAAATAAGGTGAAAGAAGATATCTAAGTAAAGAGCTAAAATTTAATTAAGGTATAATACGCATAAATAAACTTAAAACAAACTTTCAGTGATTACCAACCATAAACGACAATGTATCTTGTTCTTTTCAAAGCCCCGTCGGAGAATTTATTTTCCACAAGTTTCTATATATAACTGTAGTTCAGCAGAAAAATGCGTAACGTAATTAAGAAATACTCTAAGCAATTCACTCTCATAGTCTGTAATCCTTACGAATTTCCTTGTGTAGCCCTGTATGTGAACAACCTAATTTAAACACACCACTTACTTTCAAAATATTTAGTTAAACTTAAAAACGTAAACCAATGTTGAAAAGGCACTTATCACACATACACTGTTATTATTGCACGTGCACTGTAAGCGATATCTTTTGTGAGTCCCTGTAAATGAATAATAAACACAATGCACATCATACTTTTCAGTGAGTAATTTATAGTTCACGTCAGTAATGCATATACATTTCAATATGTTTGAAATAGTGAAACATCATTAAATCACACTGCAAACGATTTTCTCCCGTAGAACAATGTACAACAGGATGATTGTGTATGACCCTGTAAACAAATAATTTACACCCTTTATTCTACAAAAGACATGTTTTAATGATCTTCATAATTGTATATAAATTCCATCATGTTTCAAATACCTTAGCATTATCAAAATGCACTTGAAACGATTTTTCTTATTGACCGTAATCTAACCGAATACTTTTGACTGTGCCTGTAAAAAAAAAAAAAACCTGCAAGTTCTACACACTTCAATTGAGGTAGGGATCCGTGCTACAGTAAACGACAATAACAAACAAAAAATTCAGAGCAATACTAGTATATTTACGCGAGTTGGAGCACGGGTAGACGGACAGACGGAGATATGTCAGACGGCATACGGCAGAGTGTCAGACAAACCGAAGTCATGAACACTTTTCAACTAGGTTGTAAAGTGTTTAAAACCCAGTTAAGTTCTATAAAAGAGGTGCAAAAGAGTGAGATTAAATGTACGATGCAGATTAATATCCATGCACTATGCTACAAACTACAGATTTTGAACCATTGTGCTGCGAAAATCGGTAGTGAAATTATATCAAGGTTTTACGAATCGTAACAGACGGTGGACTGAAGAATCTTCGCTCAATATTACGAGTATATGCGTGTAGCTTGGTACTATCAACAACGTACAATAGTAATCCATTCTACTTTAAATGAAGGTGTTAATTTCAGTGAAAGTAATACTGATGATCTATGCATTAAATTAAGGCGGTATTCAAAAAAATATTTTTCCACGCTCAACAACTCAAAAATTTGAGACACAATCTCAGACTCATTTTTAAAAATTACAACAGGAAACTTGGCGGCGTTATTTATAAAGGCATTTATAAGGGCCCCATGTTTTTATTTTTCGTCCATTAATTAGAAATTGATTTACAGACAATTATTTTCACAGTACGATCATTTTTTTTTTGTTTCCAGCGCTATTACTTTGGGAAATTCGGTTCAAAATATCCACTTTGACAGCATTTTTTGAAATATATTCCGCCTTTATCAAAAAATCGAGACACTACGGACATTATAAAGTTTCTGAATAAGAGAACATGCCAATTGGATGCATTTTAGATCAAAAATGAATTTACAAATGTGTCTCAAAATAAGCAGTTTGGATTTGAATACACCCTTAATCTCTAACATTTTACTAATTCCTTTCTCTTTCTCTTATTTTTCAGAGAGACGAGTCGAAAAGGACGATTGAAGACTGTCGTACTTTCGTGAGAATGTGCCTTACATTGCTGAGTATGTTTGTGATATGGGGCCTGTTGTATATGCCTTTGAAAGTGGGATCTCGGATCCCGCTGCCAGATAGCCTCTCCCGGACGGTGACGACGCAGCGAGATCTAAATCGGTATATTCTTCTTCCAGATAACGATACTTACATACTGCTTCCCAAATCTCAGTGCAACGGCAGTGTGTTCTTAGCTATTATAGTCTGTTCGTCAATTCCTAATTTTAATGCGAGGCAAGCTATCCGGAACTCATGGGTGCAATACGCTGCGAAGCTGCAAAATATCCAGGTGTATTTTCTACTGGGGAAATCTCAGGATGATTCCCTCAATTCTCTAGTTGCCAATGAGAGTCAGAAGTACATGGATATCATTCAACAAGATTTCTTAGACACTTATAAGAATTTAACTCTCAAGTCTGTAATGCTCTTGAAATGGGTCAACCAGTACTGTGTAAATGCTAAGTATGTGATGAAAACTGACGACGACATGTACGTCAATCTACCAAATTTGTTTCGGCTTTTAAAAGCCAAAGGACACAAAAGAATGCTTCTCGGGTGTCTCATCCAAGGCGCCGTTCCAGTGAAAGATCGGAATTCTAAATGGTTCGTGCCGGATGTTGTTTTTCCTGAAAAGGTCTATCCTCCCTACCTCTCGGGAACGGGCTATGTCATGTCCCGCGATACCGTTTCCCTTCTGTACAAAACTGCTCTCAGCACACCCTTTTTTTATCTGGAAGATATTTTTATAACTGGAGTTTGCGCTATCCGGGCAGGTCTCGAAGCGATGAACAATGAACGATTCAAGTTTCATAAGAGAGAAAACGACACCCGTGTTTTTAAGTCCCTCATCACTGCTCATATGATGACGCCAAAAGAGTTAGTGCAAATGTGGAATAATCTTCAGGATCCGTTCATTTAATGCAAGAAGATTTAAAATAATTTAATTTATTTTTGTAAATAAGTACTTTTGCATTGTTTCATTTTCCAATGGATCGATTTTACTAGACTGATTGTGTCTTTCACTAAATGTAATTTATTTTGGTTATCATTTTCATGAAAATTGCTCATGTCATTTCCATTACTATTCGTAATAATGTGAAGGGTAAATTTCATTCGACTTAGATTTACATAGTTTCAAATATGTCAAAAAGCTCATTGTACTCAAAGCATCTTTGTATTAAAAAAAATACTAATTTATTAACCGATAGTTTCTTAAAACTGTTCTGAAAAAAAAATGCTTAATATCATCTACTTAAATAAAGTACATGTATCCTGTAACATCAGTGTATTTTATGATATTTTTCCCAGTGACTTTGCATAAATTATCCATAAAACATGTATAAGGATGCATAGTGTCAGTGTCTTATTAGTGTACGATTTTACTGTAAATTGATAAGCCTCTTCTTTCTTAAGAGTATAAAATATATTGTCAATTACTTATTAAGGTTTATTTTTAATATTTCCAACAAAGGACATAATTATGACATTCAAAAAACCTACCTAACCTACAAGAATCTTAGTCGCTGACCTGAATTATCTTGTCCAGCCATGTTCTCTCATCTTGTACGTCAGTGGCGTATCCAGGGGGTGGGCTGATGGGGCTACAGCACCACCCCCAAATTGTCAAGAGTAAAATGAAAAAAGTTCTTTTTTCTTTCTTTTTTAGATAAATTTCTAATTTTTTTTCTGTTATACAGCGGATTAGCCATTCTCGTTCTTCCATATTATTCCACATTGACATCACAGCATAAACAGGGTAAGGGGGCTGATGGGGTTGTAGCCCCCGCCCGCCCGAAATAGTAAAAAATCTCATGAAACAAGTGCTGTTTTCTTCTTTTTTCCGATAAATTTGTAATTTTTTTTGGGTTATACAACAGATTACCCCCTCTCTTCTTTTTAGCCCCGTATTAGTTCACATTGACATCAGAGCATATCTAAAAAGAGGAAGGGTGCTGATTGGTTTACAGCCCTCCCCCCTTCCCGAAATAGTCGAACATCTCATGAAAATAATGCTGTTTTTTTTCTTCTTTGAGATAAATTTGAATTTTTTTTTTTGTCAGAGAACAGACTATCCACTCTCTTTTTTTTAGCCCCATATTAGTCCACATTGACATCAGAGCATAACTAAAAAGGAAAAGGGGGCTGATGGGGTTACAACCCCCCCCCCCCCCCTCCCCAAATAGTTGAACATCTCATGAAAATAGTGCTGTTTTTTTTTCTTTGAGATAAATTTGTATTTTTTTTTGTCATACAATAGATTACCTACTCTCTTCTTTTTAACCCCATATTAGTCCACAGTGACATCAGAGCATACCTAAAAAGAAGATGGCTGATGGGTTACAGCCCCCCTTCCCGAAATAGTTGAATATCTCATGAAAATAGTGCTGTTTTTTTTTTCTTTGAGATAAATTTGTATTTTTTTTTGTCATAGAACAGACTATCCACTCTCTTCTTTTTAGTCCCATATTAGTCCACATTGACATCAGAGCATATCTAAAAAGGAAAAAATGGCTGATGGGGTTAAACCCCCTCCCACCCCACCCTCGAAATATTCGAAAATCTCATGAAAAAAGTGCTGTTTTCTTCTTCTTTGAGATGAATTTGTAATTTTTTTTGGTTATACAACAGACTACTCTCTAACAACAGACACTCTCTTCTTTTTAGCCCCATATTAGTTCACATTGACATCAGAGCGTATCTAAAAAGGGGAAGGGGCTGATGCGGTTACGTAGGGCTCACTCTTCCTGAAATAGTCGAACATCTAATGAAAATAATGCTGTTTTTTTTTCTTCTTTGAGATAAATTTGTATTTTTTTTTGTTATACAACAGACTACCCACTTTCTTCTGTTTACTCCCATATTAGTACAGATTCACACCACAGCATATCCAAAGATGGGAAAAGGGCTGATGGGGCACAGATCCCCCCCCCCTCCCAAAATGGTCAAAAGTGGAATGAAAAAGTGCCGATTTTTCTCTTTATGATTGAGATAAAATTAGAATTATTTTTTTCTGTCATGCAATGGACAACCCACTCTATTTTCTTTAGTCCCATATTAGTACACAAGGGGTGGGGGTTATGGGGTAACAGCTCCATTCCCCTTCCTAAGTGGTCGCAGTGAAATAAAAAAAAAACTGACTTTGTTTCTTTATTTTTGAGATAAATTTGTTTTACTTTCTGGCACGCAACGAATTTGTTTTCTCGTTAGCCCCATATGCCTCTCAGTCCTGCAATAAAAATTACTTGAGACCACAAAATCTATTTTCAAATGACTGAAAAACAGTTCTATATGTTTTAGTGGATAATTGAATACGTAAAATATGCTCAATTGGGAAGATCTAGAATTAATTTAAAGAATATTTAATTCTCTTCCACAGATGATGCCAAGAATAAGGAAGTATATTAGTGCGCAATGACATTAAACATTATCGCCAAATCAGCAAATGTACGAACTGATTTTTTTTTTTTTTTGTGAATGGCAATGTCAAGCAAGATTATTGATTTTCGGTTTTGGAAGGATCTTTTAAAGATACCCAGTAGTAACACTAAAAAAAATAATCTCCTGTTGATTTGTTTGTTCCTGGTATTGTTACTAGCGAACTAGTTTTATTTACGTTACGTGCTTTTCTAGATTTAAGGCTGTTCTCAAATAAAAACTGGCTACTTTATGACATATTTTTTAATTCATTTTTGCTCGGAAACGCATGAATCTCACAGGTCTTTTTATTCAGAAACTTTGCAATCTAAACACGTTTTCCCTTTTTATTTTGTAAAGGTAGAAAATCTTTCAGAAAGCACTGTCCAAGTTTTCATTTGAATCGGATTCCCGTCACGGCAGCCTGAGAAGCGCGAAAAACGGGTCGTTAATACGTTACCAGAATCACATATAACTTCGATAAGTAACATATTTATAAAAAAAATGGAAAACTCATCTCGATTCCAAATCTCTTCCATAGTCAGGCCTGCCAGTCTAATGCCTTTGAGTTTAAAAATGTGTCAGAAAGTTTCCCGTTGATGAAGATGCCTTTTTCAATATTTCAGTGCACAAGTGATCCAGCAAAAGATAAAAATTCTTAATTACTCTTCTATGAAAGTACAATATTACGAATAGTTTTACGAATAGTAGTGTAATTTTTAACTTGTCCCTTCCTTCACAAATTTGATGATTTTTTTTAAACATATATTTCTTGAAGGTTAATAGACATACATTTGATCAAAATCCCAGGAGCTTGTATACGAATGGAAGGGGGAGATAAAGAAGAAATGCTTGCTATTCCTAATATTTTGAATTAAATTTTTGTTAGTATTAAAAAAAAAATATTTTTCAAAGAAAGTTTTTTTATCCTGAACAGACCCTGACTATCGAAATTTTGGGTCATGGCAACAGAAAATATTTTTGGCCCTAATCGTAGATTATCACATTTTTACAAATACTGTGAATGAGAAGTGTATGAATATAACTATGTAATGCACCCATTTAAATGAAAGACTGAGAATAAATGTGAACTGAAGTTAGATTATTATTATTATTATTGAAATTTCTTCGTAAAATTAACTTAACAGACTCAAATATCATGTTAAATAAACAGGAACTAATGTGGCACGAACTTTAAAAACATACGCAACCAAAAGAAAATGATATTTTATAAATAAGACAGTCATAAAATTAAAACATTTTTAAGCAAGTTTAAAACACACATGAAGAAGCTGAAATAAACTAGGCGCACTATGAGAAACTTAAATCTTGAAATGAGCAGAAAAATTATAAATATACTTATGATATCACTGACAATTTTAACTTACATAAGTTGTGTAATGAACAATATAATAAATTATAACACCTTGTAATAATATAATCCTTTTAAATGTTAAAGGAGTAAATTAACAACATAATATAAATTAAAAAATATATATCAAGAAGAAACCATCCAAGTAAATTTCAATGAAAGTAAAATAATATTTCCCTCCAGTCTATACTATCCATCCATAATAAGAGAAACCATAGAGATACTAACGCGCAAAAATAAAATATGTAACGATGCGGCATCGTTTAATTTACCGAAACTGTGGCTCGAGTTACTCCATGGTCACAGATATGAAAATAAACAACCAAGTAAAAAAAATAATAGATAACGTGCGTAATTTTTAGAAAATAATAACTTCAAAGCTCGTGCAACTTTGGAATATTCCCATTTTGTTTTTGAAAATGACTCGGAAAGAGTCGAAACATGTAAAACAACTAATAAAAGTTATTTTAATTTATATTATGTTGTTAATTTACACCTTTAGCATTTAAAAGGAATATATTGTGTAATGAATCTAGAAATTTTAATTTCTTATGATATTAAGATTGTTTAGAATAAAATTGATTTGAAACACCATAAATTTCTGGCTCCCTTAAATATTAAGATTCTGGGAAAGTGTCCCACGTGCCTTGGCAGTGATAGGGAATTGATCGTAAAATTGAAAACAAAGTATGAAAAAAAAATTTGTTTGAGATTTACCCAAGCAAAATTAATTTATTGTCAAGCAATAATCGTAGCCAGAATTTAGGGGAGAAGGAGACAACTTTCTTTATAGATTACCAGGGGGCTCTGTCCCCTGTTCGCTACGCTCACCAACCCCCGTTCTGATTTCACAGCCTCTTAAAACATGGTAATTGCAATGCATCCTGTTTTAAAAAGATGATGATGATATCACGAACGGCGACTATCTTCTGTAATCAGGTTATAATGCTTTTTTATTTAACTGGTTATAATGCTTTTTCATTTAATTCATATTTTTTATTTTAAATATTCATGTGTAAACACAATTTTTATGACGTAATTTTCTTTATTTCCTGCTTTCAACACGTGATCATTTAATTCTAATTTTAAACTTTCATTATTGTTTTTAATAGTCTCGCGCAAATACATTTTTTATTTGAGATAAAACATAATCATTTGCGCTTATTTAGAAATTGGCAACAAAATAAAAAAATGACTTTTTCAATAAAAGATTTTTTACTCGATTTTTAAGGATTTTTTGAGTTTTTATTGTCCGACCGTGATAATTTTTTTAATTTCTGAAAGCTTGTTATATTTCGCGTCTGGTGGTATGATTTTCGAATCCGTAGGATGGCTAGAAAAAAAGAAATAGCTCCTCAAAAAAAGTCCCTAGTAAAAAAGCGATGAGGATAACCCGGAATATCTACGCAGAATTTGAGTGGTCCATTTCTAAATCGTTTTTGGCTCAGTTCCAGATTACTGTTTTTTAATATAGAAGGATATAGAAGGATAAGCTACAATGACTTTCTTTTAAATGAAAGTATACGAAACAATCCATTATCACTTTTCAACATATTTCGGCGGGGGGGGGTGGGTGCTCGGGTTCGGCCCCGAACCCCCCCCCCCCCCCCCCCCGCCCCGTTTTTCTCTGCCTACGGCCTTATTGTCAAACATGATATCTGTTTATAACGCAGTTCAACATGTTTGGTAAGACTCAGAACATTATCGAAGTTTAAGTCAGGCTCCCCCCCCCCCCGAAATTAAATCCTGAATACGCCACTGTTGTACGTTGTTTTATGTGACAGTGTACGAAATTTTGTTGTGGCTTGGTTAACTGTGCTCTTTGTGCAGAAGTTGGCCACGATAATAAAAATTGCGAATACGCTGAACACTATGCCAGCTGTCAAGGTAATCACACAGCAGATTCCCGTTCTTGCCCAAATTTAATCCAAAAAAAATATTACAATTGTTAAAATTGTTCAAAATTTATCATTTCCTAAAGCACACAAACATATAGAATCTAGAACCCCATCTATTGAGATTTTATATTATAGTCTTCTAAAACATTCTTTAAAATCTGTAAGGCACATAAGCACCCAAACACAATCTTTTTTAGCAGATACATCGACCGCAATTCCATCTAGTACTGTCAAGGGAAAACGCCGTGCTATGTACTCTCATTGCAAGCACTCGAATATGCTCGGATGACCCTGATGCAACCGTCACCAGGGACCGCTACAATAGAATATTTTCATACTTCTAAACATGTACGTTTTAGATTTCATCATCATTACAACTTGTCATAATAAATCCATCTAAACGTCAGCCATAACATTCTTATTTTCCGCCTCCAAGCAAACTGAAGAAAACTGACGTTTCTCTAATACAGCAATTAAAGGATAACTCATGCGCACAGAAAAAAATTACAACTCAAGTCTCTCCACATTGGAAAACTAAGAAGAAAAAAAATCAAGAAATCACATCTTGGCCATACATTGTCTAATGCTAAGGATTAAAATCAGTTTCTCCGTTGTGCAGATGGAGCTATAGAATCAGAGTCTTATCGACATGATTCGGATACAAATGAACATAATACTTGTTTTGAGGAATTTGAACCTACACTTTTCTTAATTATTTTCATTTAATAACCTATAGTTTGTATAAAACCGTTTATACAACATATTTTGGGCTTTTTATATTATGTTATTAGACAGAACTTTACAGTACATATTTTAATCATGATAATTTCTGTTGACATATTATTACTTCATTAAATGGTTTTAATTAAATTTATCATATTTTTTCATTAAGATTTTTCGTTTTAGTTCAACTTATTCTTATTACAAGATTTTAAGGTAGCATAAAAATATATTTATCTTTTGTTTTATTTATTTTTTGGAGCAGTATTTCTCTAAAGTGAGCCTGTGCCATAAACCCCATTAAAACCATTCAACCAAACAACCAACGTAAAATTTTTCTTGCAATGGTAATTTTGCAATTCTCTCTTATACTAATTTTATGATCTTAGTTTTGTAAGTTGGGCAATTTTTGTTTTACTTTTGTTTTTTGTAAAAATTGCATGATTTTTACAACAATTTTTTTTAAATAGTAATAATCGCCCTATTTTATGACAAATTAAATAAAGCGAATATTTCTACTTCAAAAAGTGGTAACAATAAAGCATTCTGAATAAAAAAGAAGCCTACTTAGAACAACACTGCTCTAAGTAAGAACTCAGAAATACACATGATATAGAATTCCAACAGATTGAATTCCATGTTTGTACTTTATTATTATTTCTTCTGTTTGTTAGATAAATGCATGCTTCAGAATATTCTATAAAGTTCTTAAAATGCTAACATACTTAATATTCTGGTTAAAATTCTAAAATTGTCCTATTTCTCGATATCTCGATTTTTCCATGTCACAAATTCTTTTGTCTTCCTTTCAATTCAAGCTATCGATGTTTGACTATATATATATATTAAAATTATTTATTTTTAGACAAATAATTTTATAGAATTATTGAATAATTTGTTTTATATGAAGAGGTATTAAGAAGTTATTAAACAAAACATTTCCGTTATCTTTCTTTATCATTGCAATTAGCAAGATTTCAAAAACAAATGTCTTATATCAAAACGTAAAAAAAAAATGCTTTATTCGTTTTTTTTTTATTATTCATGGAGAAAACAATAAGTAATAGTATTAAGAATTTAAAAGGAAAATGAAATATTAACTATTTTTTAAACTAATAAAATATAATGTAGGAAAAAATAAAATTTAAATATGTAATTTAAAGAATTCTTTATTTATAGAATTATAGAGTTTTAGAAATTTATAAAAAATTAAACCTAATTATTTTTTTATTGCAAAACATATTTTAAATTATTAAACAAAACATTTTGATTTTTAGTTGACTTATTACAATGAAGAATTCACCAGGGAATTTTTTTTATATCAAGATAGAAAGAAAATACATTATTCCATTTTATCTGTTTATATTCTTAGAAGATTAAATATTGAATAACATTAAAAATTTAAAACTAAAGTTGAAGAATAAACATTTATCTATTTAAACTTACTTTCCCAAAATAATTAAGGATAATGTCAAGATAGGATAAATAATATCGATAAATTGCCACAAGGTAAATTTAAAATTTTTCAGTAAATTAGAAAATAATTCTAGGAGGGGCTATTTTGGAGTTAACAAACTGATCAAACTGCATGCCAAGTGTTAAAACGAATTAGCAGTTATTCGATTAATTGTAATGTGATAAAAATTGTTTATTTAAAATGTTTCCTGCTTAAAATTTGTTGCGAAAATATTGTTTCGGTAAATTTACATCCAAACAATTTAAAAATCGATCAAAGATAAAAGGTTTAAGCGTTTAAGTTAAAAGGTATTTTCTTTACTTCCTGTTCCAAATGGATTTAAAAGAATGTTCTGAATACATTTTACGAATATTTTAAATTCCACAAAGATAAATATTCGATTGAATAAGCTTTCTGTTGTTTTAAGACTTATATTTACAAATATTGAAGGGTTCACTTTAATTTTTAATAAATAAATTCATAAGATAATTCACGTCATATGATAGTTTGAGATATACCTGTTAAATGCGTTTAATTAAAATGATTTGTTATCCAAATGCAAAAATATGATGAAGATAAACTAATGCAAGCAAAACAACTGCTTCCATAATTTCAAAAAATGTGATAATAATACTTAACAAAATATGACAACATTTTATAGTCTAGATTTTATAAAATAATTACATTTTTATGCGTTTCAAAAATAAATGTTCGTTTTTACACAGTTTTATTTAACTCGGTTTGGGTTTTGTATGTAAAGAAGGAATTTTGTAATCGATATTTTATTCTATATGCTAGAATTAAAAAAAAAAAAAATTGTGTTCGCAGATGCATTTCCGATTAGAATACAACATTTTAATATTTTTGGATTAACTTATTTATAAATTACTAAATTAATTTAAAAAAAAATTCGGTGACCGAGCGAGGAGTGATAAATCGCCCAATAAGCTTTATGGTTACAATTTTATATGAGTTAGAACAACAGTGTATTAAATTTTGCACAAAACCAAGCTCGTGAAAGTAGGCCAACTGACTGGGAAATTACAACAACGAGATATTTTAAAACTGAAATGTAGAAAATATAAATAAAAATAAAGAGCGAAACATATATTTTAAAAAAACGTTGATAAATAAATTTAGAAATTCTAAACAGATAGTTTAAATAATGTTTCAATTTAATTTCCTGTTGCCATATCTTAAAAAAACACAGCAAAAAATATATAAGTTTTATTAAATTCATTAGCTCCCGCTTTGTACCAATCGAATATTCAAGATTAAAATTATATAAAAGAAAATCTACAATCGAAATAGTTATTATAGTTTTCTCCAAAACAGCTGATTTATTGAAACTCAATATTCCGTTATAGTCCAGGTGCTAGTAGTGAAAAAACTGCAAATCGTGATACAGTTATACCGTTTGGTCAGTATCTACTCTATATTAATACAAAGCATATAAGAAGGGGAGGCATCGCATAAAGTCGGGGGAATTCAAGATGGCGGCTGTTATTCAAAATAGCGTCATTTTCGAGAATTAGTGCACTGTCGTTTCTATTCATTGTATAAAAGCATGTTTGATGGAAATTTCGATGTTTTTAGATAATAAATTTATTTGTAACACTTTACAGCACAGTCGAAAAGTATTTATGAATTCAGTTTGCCTATTAGCCTGTCTGTATGCTCGTCTGTCTAGTCGCGCACTAACTCGAAAAAAAAATAACCGGATATCCAGATAATTAAAATATGGTATTGTAGTATACCATAACAAGCTCGGTATTCATTTTCAAGTGTGCATCATTCATAGTTCATTTACAGGGGCAATCAAAAGTATTCCGTTACATTATGGTCTGTAGACGAAAATCGTTTGCAATGTGTTTTAATGATGTTATACTCTTTGTAACATATTCAAATTAATATACATTAGTGCGGTGCAGTACAAGATACTTACTGTAGAATATACAGTGAATAGTAGTTTTCGTTCATTTACAGGGGCTCACAAAATAATACGGTCACCGGACTTTCAATAAGCACAATGCTGTCTATGCGCGTCTTTAATTATATAATGTGTTTTTGAACTTTGCTAGATACAAAAGCATTGCAAATTGTCGTAAGAACATTTTATTTTATATAAATATACAATGTAGCGTGTATTTATATATTTATTACAATGTAATTGTGATGACGAGGCACCACCCAAAGTGAGATGTATTCGATACGGAGTTTTGATCCAAAATTCCATCACATGTTTCATTTTAATGTTGCGATTTCTTACTATACTCTCAGACTCTTTGGTGCGCAGACGATCAATCTGGCAATTGAAATGAAAAGATATTTGTTTATGAAAGATTTGTCCTATATATAGTTTTACAGCGCAATGCACGATTATATACTAAAACGCGTGAAAAAGATGAATTTTGTAAATATTCATTGTCAGTATCTGTATCATTTACGTATAAAACTATATATAGAACAAATCTTTCATAAACAAAAATATTTTCATTTCAATTGTCCAATTGATCGTCTGCGTACCAACACTCAGAAAAAGGAATTAATTAAAACTACAAAACATGTTTTGTTGAGTACATTTTGGTTGTTTTAGCAAAAGTTTCAGTTGAAGTAAAAAAAAAATGGTTTTGTTGCTTGGACAAGTAAATATTGTTAACAATCTTGCAAAATTTTAACAACATTTCATCAATTTTACTTGATTTAACAAAATCTGTTTCATTAATTTTACAATAATTTTGTAATTTAAATTTGTAATTCTAGCAAAATTTTGTTGGTTTTGCAAAATTAAAATTGTTGTTTAGTAGCCATAACTCTCTCACGTAACTCGATTTATTTGACTTATATAGCTATATAATTAAAGGATTGACATAATTTTTGGGTAATTAAAACTTTTTTTTCATTGGGACAGACCAAGGTAAATTTAAAAATCCCCAAAGAAGAAAATTTTCGACTTCCGGTTTCCGACGGATTTTAGAAGGTCCTGAACATGATTTGACTATTTTTGGAAAATGACTGTGAATGACTCTGTCTTTCTCTATGTGACAAAAATTTTGTGGGCGCTCTATCTCAAGAACTAATGCACGGAATTTAATAAAACTTTATATTCAGTTACTTCCTGATATACATTGTTGCTGATTAGTTTCTGGTGTAAATCGCGCAACAGGTAGCGCTGCTATGTTGCATTTTTCGCGGTTTCTGCAATAGTTTTATGTCATTTTCAGCAGTGAATTACGCCTGTAATCTTCGAATAATAACCAGTAAATTTTTATCCGGCTTTTTGCAGGCGTAATTCACTGCTGAAAATAAATTAAAAATTAACAATGTGTTGCCGTATGCTGGGCTTTGTATTGTCGTGTCATGTATGCCGCAGAAATTTGAGCGCTCCTAATGACATTTCAATCTTGTGCTGTGGTTGCAGCCGGTCCAACTATATAAGAGTGAGAAATGCGGAGTTCGGATATCGTTCCTTGTAGCTCAGTGGTAGAGCATCAGAGCGCTGTTCTGAGGACACGGGATCGAGTCCCGGCTGGGGGCATTTTTCAGACTCTCGGTTTGCGCTTGCAAAAAGCAGGATAAACATTCACTTGTTGTTATTCAAGGATTACAGGCGTAATTCACTGCTGAAAATGAATTAAAAACAGTTAGGTTCATTTAACAAAAGTTTTTGTAGTATAAACAAAACAAGTTCGTAATATAACATATTTTATTATTTAAACAAATAAAATATATTTTTTAGAAAAAAGAAACAGATTGTTAAAATAACACATAGCATAATATCTATGTAACAAAAAGAAATTTGTTAATACAAGTAAAATTGAACCATATTACTTGAATTAAAAAAAAAATTGCTGACGATACATTTTTTTTTTGATTTGCAAAAAAAATCAACAATATTTTTTTTTGTTGATTCAAACAAAATTTCCATTGACCCATATTTAAACGAAAAGTTTTGTTGGCTCAACCAAATTTTTGTTGATTCAACAAAACTTTTTTTCTGGGTGAAAGAGTCTGAGAGTACAGTAAGAAATCGCCACATTAAAATGAAATATGTGATGGAATTTTGGATCAAAACGTCATATTGAATACATCTCATTTTGGGTGTTGCCTCGTCATCAGAATTACATTGTAAAAAAATATATATAAATACATGCTACATTGTATATTTATATAAAAGAATATGTTCTTATGACAATTTGCAATTCTTTCATATCTAGCAACGTTAAAAAACACATTTTATAATTAAAAACACGCATAGACAGCATTGTGTTTATTGAAAGTCCTGTGACCGTATTATTTAGTGAGCCCCTGTAAATGAACGAAAACTGCTATGCACTGCATATTCTACAGTGAGTATCTTGTACTGCACCGCACTGATGTATATTAATTTGAATATGCTACAAAGAGTATAACATCATTAAAACACATTGCAAGCCATTTTCGTCTACAGACCATAATGTAACGGAATACTTTTGATTCCCCCTGTAAATGAACTATGAATGATGCACACTTGAAAATGAATACCGAAATTTTTAAGGTATACTACAATACCATATTTTAATTATATGGATATTCGTTTTTTTTTTTCGAGTTAGTGCGCGACTAGACAGACGACAAACAGGCAAACTGAATTCATAAATACTTTTCGACTGTGCTGTAAAGTGATACAAATAATATTTTTTATCTAAAAACATTGAAATATCCATCAAACATGTTTTTATACGATGAATAGAAACGAAATTACACTGATTCCCGAAAATGACGCCATTTTGAATAAAGCCGCCATCTTTACGCGATGCCTCCCCTTCTTATATGCTTTGTATTAATATAGAGTAGATACTGTATCACGATGCGCAGTTTTCACTTTATTTTTGTCGTGTAGCACTTGGACTATTAACCGTATCCGGCTTTTTTGACTGAGATAATTTATTTTATTGATCTTCTCGAGTTTTTATAAAATATCCTTAAAATCGTTCTAAAATTTATATCTGATTATGATAGCGCATATTTAACAATAACTAAACCGTGTGTTTTTAAAAGGATGTCGAGATGCAGTGAAATTATTTTACATAAAAATCAGAAAAATATATCAAAAATGTTATTTACCATATTTTACACCCGAGACCTTCATATATTTTTAAGTTAATTAACTCAAAGCTATAATACAATGATAAACTAATTATTATAAAAATGCATCTTTTCTCATATTTCTGTATCAACGTATTTTACTATACAAATGCACTTTACTGAAAGTTCTTTATTCTGGAATAAGAATTATCCAAAAACCAGCGATAAATAAAAACCCATTGGTATTATCTCACTCGCAGATGGTACAATGAAAATGAAACTTTAGATAATTGTCAATATAATCATGGGGAATATAATAATTATTTGTAAGACATCTTCGTGTTACGTTTTCTAATTTTTACTATTTTATTTATTAGAGCATGGAGAACATTTCCTAAATATAAATTTCTAAATATAAAGTATAAGACCCAGGAATCGTATAAAATTTTAAGTTTAGTAAAATTTTAAACATTTTTTTATAAATAAATTGATTTTTATACCATCGAAAACAATGTTTGATACATTTTTGCGATTTGAATTGTGAATATATATATATATATATATATATATATATATATATATATACAGGGTGAATCTAAATTCTTGGGCAAAATTTTAAGAGGTGATAGTACACATCAAGACAAACAATATTAAATAGGAAACTAAGGGTTCCAAACTTCTTCCGAAGGAGATAGGCGCCATTAACGTTTAGGGTCCAAAATTTCAAATGAATATAAAAAACGGAAACATTGGTCGATTTGTTTGCGGTTTTTGCTAAAACTATTCTTTATGTCAGTATTTTCTTAAAAATAAATTTTAAAGATAATGTTAAAAAGATGCCGATAGAGGGCGCTTTAGAATTTGGAGTAACAAAAAACTATTTTTTACCGTTATTTTTTGTATTTCATTAAATACTTTCAAAAGCTTAGACTTAAACTTAAATTTTGAGCTCAAAATCTGAAGCGTTGGGAGTGATTAAATAGCGCAAACGGAACTGCGTTCAGGAGTTGAAATTTGAAACACCTCCCTCCTCCTCCCCCACTCCTAAACACAGTTCGATTATCCACGATCTTGGTGTCGTAGACCAGGCAGAAACAATATGAGTTGTAATTTTCCAACTGGACAAAAAATATCCGGGCCAGGATTCGAAACTGGGATCTCTTGAAGCTGCCATGCTCTACCAACTGAGCTATCCCGGCTGAATCTGGAGGGCATAATTCATCCAGTTCAGGCCGGAGCTCAGTTGGTAGAGCATGGCAGCTTCAGTCAAGAGATCGCAGGTTCGAATCCTGGCCCAAACATTTTTCATGCAGTTGGAAAATTACAACTCATATGATTTTGTTTACCAATTTGAATAATTTTGTTAAAATTAATCCAGGCAGAAACTACTACCCCTACACGTAAAATAAACGATAGAGAAATGACAAAATTAAATAGAAAATTTATTCATAACAGACATGAGGAATTTCTCCGCGCAAAATAAAAAGAAACAATTTGATGTATACCTGTAGTGCGCAATATGAATGAAGGTTGACACGTAGGAAATGGTACACGCATAATGATCGTGTGGAATCACAAAAGAGTGCCCACCAGCAACGATTCAGGCCTCACGCTGCCGGCGGAGGGAGTTGCAAACATTAGTGAATACCCCGGATATCGCCTGCTACGACGTCAATGCTCGCAACCAGGTCCTCGTAGGAGTCGACGGTAAAAAATAGTTGTGCATTACTCCAAAGTGTAAAGCGCCCTCTATCGGCATTTTTTAATTTTATCTTTAAAATTAATTTTTAAAATAATTTTTTTATTTAATTTTGCCATCCATCTATCGTTTATTTTACGTGTAGGGGTAGTAGTTTCTGCCTGGTCTACGACACCAAGATCGGGAATAACTGAATTGTGTTCAGGGTGGGTTCAAATTTCAACTCCTGAACACAGTTCAGTTTGGGCTACTTAACCACTCCTAACTGTTCAGATTTTGAGCTCAAAATTTAAGTTTAAGTCTAAGCTTTTGAAAGCATTTAATGAGATACAAAAAATAGCAGTAAAAAAAGTTTTTCTTTAATCCAAAGTCTAAAGCGCTAAAGCTGTTGGCATTTTTTGGACTTTATCTTTAAAATTTACTTTTAAGAAAATACTGACATAAAGAATAGCTTTAGCGAAAACCGCAAACGAATCGACCAATTTTTCCGTTTTTTATAATCTTTTGAAATTTTGGACCCTAAACTTTAATGGCACCTATCTCCTTCGGAAGACATTTGGGACCCTTAATTTCCTATTTGTTCAGTACAGTTAATAGTTGCTCTGTTTGATAACAGATGGCGCCACTATGTAATTCTAAGAACATTTTGATTCAGAATTCTCACATCAGTCAGTCTTTTTGAGTTGGATTGTGGAAGGTGCTTGCAGGGCATGGATTGTCCTTGTTTTATTCTATTGTACTGTATTTCCCCAGTATTATGTTGGCTGGGAACTTAATAATTTATAATTTAATTTAAGGCTTTCATGTTAGATGAAAGTAATTTGAAATAGGTTCATTTCTAAGAATATTTTTGCATTAGTGAATAGAATGTGAAACCAGAAGTTCCATTGTATATGTTTGTGGATGTCAACTGTGAAGTTTTTGTGTTTTGTCAAGTTCATGTTTATTTTATGTGTTTGTGACAATAAAGAAGAAAACGAAGAAAGAATCTTTTCTTTAAAAAATCTACATAAGAATTTTTTGGAGGCACTATGGCGAAATATGATCTATGATGTGAGTACCTTTGTTTATACTGTTCTTTGATGCTGAAATTTGGTTTGCAAATACAGTTAAATATGAAAGTGTATTCAGCGTATATTAATTTGCAATATGAGAACAATTAAATTTTGGTTTATTGAAAATGATAGAATAAGAAAGTATTCTAGAATTATATTGCTTGGATAACTGTTCTTGAAAAGAAAATTGTTCTGAAGAACATTATGATTTTTTATTTATTGTTCTCAAGAATATTATGATTTATTTAATTGAAAAATTTGAATATTTAATTACTATAGTGAATTATTATATTGCATTGAAGAATTTGAAGATTATTTTTAAGTTTATGCAGATTTTAGAACAGAACATTCCACTATTGCTTGTATGAAACAGTATTCTTAAGTGATTGAATATTGTATAGTAGTTCTATTTTTGAAGTTTATTTGCTCTGTTTTTGAATTTAATTTAGTTCTGGTTTGAACTTCATTTGATTATTATTGTTTTGAAGCAATTTGATTACTTTTGATTTTGAAGTAATTTTGATTAGTTTTGTTTTGAAGTTAATTTGGTTAATTTTATTTTGAAAATCCTTCTGCTTATAAGTTATTGTATAAAATGGAAGATTATGAAAAGAAAGCTGTTCAAATTAAAATTGAGAGAGGTAGAGTTAAAGGCTCTGTAACTAGATTAGAGAATAGTTTTGATAATGTGAATACAAAGAATGAAATTTTGATTAGATTACAAAGATTAGATGATTTACTTAAAGAGTTCTTCAGATTAGATTCTAATTTGAATGATGATGATTCAGAATTATCAGAATTTGAAGAAAGGTATTTTCAGTTAAAAACTAAATATCAAAACAAACTAGATTCTTTGAATTCTTCAGAAGTTATTAATACTGTAACACAAAATCCTGTTCAAGGTCCTTCTGTTGTTGTTCCAAATCAATGTAATATTAGATTACCAAAATTAAATATTCCAGTATTTTCTGGAAAATTTTCCGAATGGACAAATTTTAAGGATATGTTTGTTTCCACTGTCCATTCCCAAGTAGCTTTGAGTGGTATTCAGAAATTCCAGTACCTTAAAGGTTTACTTTCTAAAGAACCAGCTTCATTAATTAAGCACATTTCCCTTTCTAATGAATCGTACCAAGAAGCTTGGGAAAAATTGTTAGACCGTTATGATAAAAAGAAACAGATTGTAAATTCTTTGATTAAATTATTTTTAGACCAGAAATCAGTTCTTCAACCTAATAGCATAAATATAAAAAATTTGCTTAATACTAGTGATGAAGTTATTAGGGGTTTGAAAGCTGTTGGTGATGAAGCTACAAATAGAGATCCATGGTTAATATATTTGTTATTCCAAAAACTTGATTCTGAAAGTCGGAGACTTTGGTCCATTGAAAGTACAGAAAATGAATTTCCCACTTTGAAAGAATTTTTTGATTTTTTAAGTGTAAGATGTTCTTCTTTAAAAATCATCTCTAACAATGAAAGTGATATTAAACATTCCAAAATCTCAAATTTTGTTGGTTCCAAGTACACTTCAAATAATAAACAATCAAAGGTGTGCTTAAAGTGTCAAGGAATGCATCCATTGTACAAATGTGTAAAATTTAAATCTATGGATGTTTTTGCCCGAAAAAACTTTGTTAAACGTAATAACTGTTGTTTTTTGTGTTTAAATTCTCATAAAGTTAAGGAATGTCCCAATTCTCATTTAAAATGTTTTAAATGTGAAAATAAACACAATACACTCTTACATGAAGAGAGTAAGGGTAATAATGCTTGCACTATTCAGACTGAAACTAAATTATTTCTTCATTCATCTGAGAATAAAAACCATCTTTCTAGTAGGGAAGTTGTACACGAGTCAACATCTCATGAATTACAAATTAATTCTAGTGCTTCTTTCAATAATTCCAAATGTGTTTCCTTTCTTCCTACTGCTAGAGTTCTGTTATATAATAATGAAAATAAAGCCTATTCTTTCAGAGCTTTGCTGGATTCTGGTTCAGAATGTACCTTTGTAAGTGATAATGTTATAAGAACTTTAGGGTTAAAAAGAAAAAATGACAGAATTGTTCTAAATGGAATTGCCGGAGTATGAGCTGGACAAACTCGAGGTTCAGTGATTCTTACAGTTGGGTCTAAGCTTTCTAATGAGTCCTTAAAGGTTCAGTCTTATATACTGCCTAAAGTAACATCTCAGTTACCAGCTGAATTACTTGATACGAAAAAAATTGAGTATCTTAAAAGTATTACCTTAGCAGATGAAGATTTCATGAAAACGCAAGTATGTGATGTTATTTTGGGATCTGACTGTTTCTTTACTATTTTAAGATATGGTAGAATTGTGAGTACTGAGAATGAGCCAATTGCCCAAAATACTATGTTTGGTTGGGTGATAGCTGGAAAATTGGAACCTAAATGTAAATATTCTTCTAGTATCAAATCTCATTTTCTTAGTGTTGCAAGCGAATTAAATGTTGATCTATTATTGCAAAAAATTTGGCAAACTGAAGAAATAAACATTAAAATTCCACAGTTGTCTGATGAAGAAAATTTTTGTGAACAACATTTTTGCTCAACTTACAAGGTAACTCCAGAGAATAGATTTGAAGTTAAGTTACCAATTTATAAAGATGTGATGTCATTAGGAGATTCTAAGTCCATGGCAGTCTCACGTTTGTTTGCTATGGAGAGAAAATTTCAGTTTGATAAAAATTTTGAAAATGAGTACAGAAATTTTATGAAGCAATATGAAGATCTTGGTCATATGACACTTGTGAACAAATATTCAAATCCTACAAGCAACAAAGTATATTACCTTCCGCATCATTCTGTTATAAAAAGTGACTCTATTTCTACAAAGTTACGTGTGGTGTTTGATGGTTCATGGAAACCGTCTAATGGTGCTTCTTTAAATTCTGTTTTGGCTGTTGGACAAATTCCACAACCTAATCTTTTTACTATTCTGATAAGATTTCGAACAAATCCTGTTGCTTTTACTGCTGATATTCAGCAGATGTATAGACAAGTTTTGATTGCTCCAGAAGATCAAGATTTACAACGTATTGTTTGGCGAGAATCAGCATACTCAGCTTTAAAGGAATATTGGCTGCGAACTATTACTTATGGGACATCTTCAGCTCCATTCTTGGCTACTCGCTGCTTATATCAAGTTGCAAAGGACATAGAGAAAGACGATCCTGCAATAGCTGCAATAATTCAAGAGAGCTTCTATGTTGATGATTGTATGTCAGGTTCAATCTCAAGTGAAGAAGCTATTAGAGTAATTGAAAAGCTTTCACTGGCTTTAGAAAATAGAGGTTTTCATTTGCGAAAGTGGAGATCTAATTCTTCTGATGTATTAACTCATTTATCTTCAAATTCTCTTGAGTCTACAAATTTAGAAATCCATCCTGATGATTGTTCCAAAGCCTTAGGGCTTAGCTGGGATTCTTCAAATGATATTTTTATCTTTAACGTTAATTTACAATTTGATGATAACATAACTAAAACAAAATTTCTTTCACAATCTGCCAAATTATTTGATCCGTTAGGATTTTTGGCACCATGCACTGTCTCTATAAAAATGTTTTACCAGCAATTGTGGTTAATGAAGATATATTGGGATACTGCGCTTCCTGAAATTTTCCAAACAAATTGGAAAAAATTCCAAAAGGAATTTGAACAAGTTTGTTCTATTCGAATTCCCCGATGGATCCAAGTTTCCAGTAAAGAGATCATATTGCATGGATTTAGCGATGCTTCAGAATCGGCATATGCTGCAGTGATATATGTAGTACAACCTGGTGAAATAAAGTCAAAGGTGACCCTATTGGTTGCAAAAAGCAAGGTAGCGCCACTTAAACCAGTTTCTATTCCTAGGCTTGAGCTCAATGGTGCTTTACTACTTTCCAGACTATATTCTACACTTGTGACTATTTTGAATACGTTCGTTATTAAGTTCTACGCATGGACGGACTCTCAGGTAGTACTTTCATGGCTGCCATCTAATCCTAGGTGTTGGAAGCCTTATGTGGCCAATAGAACTTCTGAAATTCTAGATTCAGTCCCATCTGACTGTTGGAGGTATGTTCCAGGAAGGGAAAATCCTGCTGACATTGCGTCTAGAGGGTTATCTCCCAGGGATCTTCCTAATTGTTCCCTTTGGTGGGATGGCCCAAAATGGCTTTCTTTGAATCAAGAACATTGGCCTCAACCTCAGATTAAGACTGATTTAGACACTGTAAATAAAGAGAAAAAGAACTCTAAATTTTGTTTTCCAATAACTTTAAATAATTCTCTGTTTGAATTATATTTTGAAATTTATTCTTCTTTTACCAAAATTATTGATGTTTTAGCTTTTTGTATTAGGTTTGTGAAAAATTGCAAACAGAAAGTTGGCAAAATGAACACTAGTCCTTTGAATAAAGGTAAATTTCTTCCATTATCAACAATCGAAAGAAGACATTCAGGTAATTTGATTATTTCTTATGTTCAGCAGCTATATTTCGCTGATGAAATTAGTTGTATTCGATCAAATAGATCAGTTTCTAAAAAAAGTTCTCTTTTCTCACTTTGTCCTTTTATTGATAGTGACGGTTTGCTAAGGGTGGGAGGTAGGCTGCGAAATTCACCTCTCCAGTACAATGCAAAACACCCAGTCATTTTGCCAACTCAGCATAAATTAAGTGTATTAATTGTTAAATATTTTCATGTTATGCATTTTCATGCTGGGTTAAATTTACTTATGGGCATCATTAGACAGAGTTATTGGATAATACGTGCCAAAAGGATAATTAAAAATTGTATTCATAAATGTGTTACTTGCTGTAGGTATAGAGCAGCCTCTTCCAAACAGTTAATGGAAGATCTTCCTCTTAACAGAGTTACTCCTAACAGGCGATTTTCTGCATGCGGAATCGATTATGCAGGGCCTATTAATATTTTGAAATATCGAGGTAGAGGAGCTAAAACTACCAAATGCTATATTGCTTTATTTGTTTGTTTTGCAACTAAAGCTCTACATTTGGAGCTGGTAAATGATTTAACCTCTGAGGCATTTATTGCTTCATTAAATAGATTTTGCTCTAGAAGAGGAGCTCCTCAGCATATTTATAGTGATAATGCCACAACATTTGTAGGTGCTAAAAGGCAACTCTCAGATTTATATAAATTTATTTGTTCAATTGAAAGAAATGAAGAAATTTGTTATTTTCTGTCTCAAAGAAATATTGAGTGGCATATGATTCCTCCAGTGAGTCCGCATTTTGGTGGACTATGGGAAGCCGCTGTTCGTTCGGTAAAATTTCATATGAAACGTGTAATTGGAAGTACTAATTTAACATTTGAAGAACTTTATACATATTTGACTCAAATTGAATCTATCTTAAATTCCAGACCATTAGTAGCAATTGATAGTGATAACAATTCAGACAGTATAAATATATTGACTCCATCTCATTTTTTAATTGGTGATGTTATTACTTCCCCAGCTGAACCTTTAAATGAGGAAAATTTGTCTTTACGGTCTCGTTGGGATATTGTGCAAAAATTAAAATTATGTTTTTGGAGAAGGTGGAGTATTGATTATTTGAGTTCTTTACAAAATAGAAGAAAATGGAGAGTGGATACAGAAAATTTTAAAGTGAATGATATAGTAATTTTGAAAGAGGATAATGTTCCTCCGTCTGTTTGGCCATTGGGCAAAATTATTGAAATTCATCCAGGTAAGGATGGAATAGTCCGTGTAGTGACTGTTAAAATTTCTAGGGGTGTCTTTAAGAGACCAATTGTAAAACTTTGTTTACTTCCTTTGCATCAAGAATAACTTCTTGATGGGTGGGAGTATGTTCAGTACAGTTAATAGTTGCTCTGTTTGATAACAGATGGCGCCACTATGTAATTCTAAGAACATTTTGATTCAGAATTCTCACATCAGTCAGTCTTTTTGAGTTGGATGGTGAAAGGTGCTTGCAGGGCATGGATTGTCCTTGTTGTATTCTATTGTACTGTATTTCCCCAGTATTATGTTGGCTGGGAACTTAATAATTTATAATTTAATTTAAGGCTTTCATGTTAGATGAAAGTAATTTGAAATAGGTTTATTTCTAAGAATATTTTTGCATTAGTGAATAGAATGTGAAACCCGAAGTTCCATTGTATATGTTTGTGGATGTCAACTGTGAAGTTTTTGTGTTTTGTCAAGTTCATGTTTTTTTATGTGTTTGTGACAATAAAGAAGAAAACCAAGAAAGAATCTTTTCTTAAAAAAATCTACACTATTTAATATTGTTTGTCTTGATGTCTACTATCACCCCTTAAAGTTTTGCCCAAGAGTTTAGATTCACCCTGTATATGGGCATGGGTATGGGTGATTGTGTGGGTATGCATGTAGAAGCTGATAGAAATAGAAAAATTCTGCCCAAAATTTAACCACTTAACAATCTCCGTTGCCTATCATGCGACAGATTTATTTTATTTTATTTATTTATTTATTTTTTTGCAACATTATTTTTTTCATGCACGCGCAAGTTTTTAGTAAAAAACGAAAAGTCTTGCATCACGCGATAGAATGTGAAACATTTTCCTAAACTATCATATTTGGTAAGACATTTCATTTTTAATCGTACAATTTAATGAAAAATTTAAGTAAACTAAAAAAAAAAAAAAAAAAAAAAAAAAGTAGAAATCCATTTTTAGCAATTGCTGTCAATAGCTGGTAATGTGTGGGAATTCTTTCCCGCCGCCCTGTATATGACCTATACACCTCTTAATACAGTAAAAATGAATTTAATTTAAAAAGCATCTATCACAGCTGAAAATGCACATCCAGCAATTATGGCTCATAGTCAGTCCTGTAACCGAATTCTTTCGAGTATCTGTATAAACAAACGACAAATTCTACGTACTCAATAATGTATGGGAAACATGCTATTTAACATGATTTTGTATAAATTCATATTTTGACATGAAAAATTAATAACAATATTTAAAAATAAAAAGATATCAACGATATTTTTCAAACTCATTGCGGCGTTTAAGGCATAAAATTACGACACGTAAGAATATGTCATACGTATTTACGTATTTTAAATTGTTCGACAGGTGGATGTTAAAACATATGAAAAAAATAGGCATTTGGTTTCACCCTTGTACGCTCTGGAGAAAGCAGGAACTAAGAATGCGCGGGCACCTCTGCTGATTTTTGCAAAAAAAATATTGCAGTTTCGATGAGTTTTTAATTAATTTCTCGGCTAATTGTAAAAAAATTAAAAGTTATAGCATCAGGACCTGCCGTGGACTATCCTCATACGAATTTTCAGACCTGTGCGTGCGGTAGATTTCGCTAGCCATCGCAGATAAACACACACTCTGAGCGAAACTTTATTTTATTAGTTTAGAGATAATAATTGAACTTATTGAAATTATTTATTTCTTTAATTAGTGATATCTTTGGCGGCATTTCTTTGGTAATGTTTATGAACAAAACTGCAATAGTGTAAGCATCTAGAAAATAACACCATTTTCATGTAATCATTGTAGATTGCGTTTTTATGAGGAAAAAGGCAAGTTTCCGTTTAAATATAATGCCTTACGAAACAGAATTTCACTAAATGCTACGACACTTGGTTAATGTTTTGCATTTTTTTTTTTTCGATACTCTCAAAGAAATCGTATATGTTTCTGTTACACATGCCAAAAAAATCTAAATTATCATTTAAAAAGTTGGTGTATTTTACTATGATTACGTCAAAGTAACGTCAATACTTCTGATTATTATAAATGTTTATTATCTATTAAAATGTATACATCTTTAATCGTTTTAAAGATTTATGGGCGTGAATTCATACAGCTGCGTTATCGTGATTGTTGTATATTTTGTATATTAAATTTTCGTTTAATTTTCAGAACGGTCCTCATGGTTAACATGTTATTAAAATGGCTCGTTATTAAACAGAAGACAGTAATTTTAAAACAAAATTCAGCAATACAGTTAAACAAAAAATGCAGATTTTAATAACAAAGAGTGATTTTGGTTTCCCTACTGTTGGTCGTGGTTTTAGATAACCTTGATCTTTACCAGAGTTATTGCAGATATGTTATTTTGGTCAATATGTTAATACTAATAAAATACTCATTAAAAACTTGCTTAAAATGTGCTGAAAATGAGACAGACATATGTAAAATATATTAAAACATATTTAATCTCGAGATCTTTCGACCACAAACGCATCCATCCTCAGGGGAAACAGCTGACTGATAATAGGATTTTCGTTTCCACTGTGCCATTACGTAACGTAGTTTTAACAAGGGCTAGTCTATTAATCTGCATGGGTGTATGAAAAATCCGTGAGTTTAGGCGTAGGAGTCTTTGATAATTTCAAAATATTAAACCATATCTTAGGTACGTTGTAAAATAAACTATCATCACAAGCTCTATTTCTTTTACTCAAAATGTCCAATGATTCTCTGATTATTTATATTCTGTCGTTGACTTAACCTCGATAATGTGTTGGATGGTCGGTTAAACTTGATGTTCAGTATTTATATTCTGTCGTTGACTTAACCTGGTCGGATGGTCGGTTAAACTTGATGTCGGGATCTCGGGATATAATGTGGTTTAATATCTTTTGCATATGTCTGTCTCATTTTCAGCACCTTTTAATCATGTTTTAATGAGTATTTTATCAGTTTTAACTACAAGGTGAATCTATCATTCTACTTTAAATTCATTTTTGATTTTTTTTCAGAAATATGTTAATGTTCACTTCCAAATTAGAAATTATCAATGTTTACTAGTCAACTTCAAATGAATGTTTTCTCGCTCAGAAAATATTTGTGCATGTCTCTCATCCTTTTCTCTAGTATATATTCGGTTATTTTCAAATATGTACTTTTTTCTTCTTAAAAAATATTGTAGAATTTCTTTTGAAAAAACGGGTTACCAAACCGGACGTGGAATAGTTAAATCCGTTTCTGAACCACAAGGATATAGAGGTCATTGATTAAGTGAATTACTGGAAGTTTCAATCTAATGATTAAGTGAATTACTGGAAGTTTCAATCTAACACACAGCAGTACATTTTAACGTGTTTATTAGAAGACGGAACAAGACAGACAGAACATGAAGCGAAAATGAGTAACAGAAAGATAAAAAACAGATTGCCCAGGATGACGCCATCTATGATCCTAACAGTCATCTCCACCTTCAACGAGAAAATGTATTGTAACTTAGTTAAAATCGGTTTTACCCGACATAATGCAGGATTCCAATCCACATTTATTTTAAGCCTCATTGTTGCTGATATGGCTTAATTTGGCTCACAATACAAGTTGATATATTAAAAGTTTTCAGGATTCTTTGAAAATAAATCTGTACATAATAATATGGCAAATAAAAAAACGTAAAATAATACTGTATACTTGAACACCATAGAAAACCATTTAGACGTTATTACCATTAATAGGATCGTTAAAACCTATAAAGTCAAGAAAAAGATATGGAAATAGACAGACAGACAAATGTATCATTTTTATATCATAATGATATTGAAGTGGAGCATATTCTGAAAGAGAACTTTCCAAAGAAAAAAAGTATGAAAATCTGACCATTTGTTCAAAAATTATGTGTGGATGGATATACATAAAAAAAAACATACAATCAAATTCTATAGCATCCTTCTTTTAAAGTCGGTTTAAAAATAGGAAATTTATATTATTAAATCAAGAATTTATTTTCACTTTTTTTTCTCTTATAGCATGCAAAAAGTACCGAATTCCCGTCCAGTTGCTTTTCCAGGTGTTAAAAATGCAATAACATCGACTTTCTCACTCACATTTTATTTGAAAACTCGTAGTATTTGAAAAAGATTTGAACATTAAAAATATCAAGATATTTTATTTAAAATAAATCGATTAAAGGAAAAAGAAATTTTGTTAAAAGCATAAAACTTACAAATCTATTCTTAAAAAAGTAGTAAAATCAGGAAACCTTTTTGAGAATGTTTTTGACACTCTTTTATCTATAATAGTTATCTCTTTCTTTCACTTCTTCATGAAACCGGGATTAAAAGACGAAATTATCGAATCTTGAAAAAACTTTTGTTTTCGAAATGAAGATGTTTATCGATAGACTTTTGATCATCATTTCATATTATTATTTCCAATTTCTTTTGTTATATCTTCATTCTCAGATTGTTATCTCTTTTTGTTCCAATTTATTCACCGATTTTTATTCGTATCCTCATCTTCATGAGAATTATGATCTAGTCTCATCTCCTTTTTTTTAAATCCAGCAAGGATATTTAGTGATATCGCTGATCAAAAGCGAGGTCATTTTTTTTATTAATATAAAAGTTGTCACATTTATACGATAATCTTGTAGTTGTTTGATTTATGATACATGTATTATATGGAAATTTGAACAATGATTTTAATGTAGTATAATAAAACATGTTAACTTTTGCTAACTTTTCTGTCTTATTTAAAAATAATTAAATGTTTGTTGATTTTTCAGAAAAAGAAAAAAAAACTGTCAGCACTTGCGCAATAAAAGGTTGTTTATTTTACGGAGAAAATATTTATTTATTACGAACTTTCTGTTGCTTGAACAAATTTTGACTGTGAAATAAACAGTTCACAGATTTTGTACAATAAATACAATTAATACAATTATAACAATTTAATACAATATTTTTGTTATTTAACAGATTTTACAATAAAGTAACATGCAAAATATTTTTCTATAAAGTGAATAGATTTTATTGGTGCCTTAGCTGACAGTCTCCTGGTGTAAAATAACAGGTTGTTTCTTTAATGTAGTCAATTCAGCGCCTTTTATTTATAATACAAAACATTGCAGTGAATTATCAAAGTATATTTCCTTATGATGTTTGCAAAGCCTTTTTTAAAACAGATTTTGCATTGAGATAACACAGAATAGATTTTTTATATAAGTAATTAGTTTTATTGGTGCCCAAGCTGACAGTATCATCATGTAAAATCAGAGATTCTTTCTAAATGTAGTAAATTTAGAATATTTTATTTATAATAAAAAAAGTTTAATTTTATTTTCAAAGTATATTTGCTTAAGATGTTCGCAAAGCATTTTTGTTTTTTTAACAGATTTTACAATGAGATAAATTGAACATTTCACACGGAAAAGATTTTCTCTATAAAATAAATAGTTTTTACTGGCGCTCTAGATGTCTGCACTGTCTACAGTGTCCTCATGTAAAATCACAGGGTTTTTTTTTTTTTTTTTTTTTTTTTTTTTAATGTTGTAAATTTAGTATCTTTTATTTATAACACAAAAAGTTGCATTGTTTTATCAAAGTATATGTGCTTATGATGTTTCCAAAGCATTATTCACATATATGCAAATATACTTCTATATACTATAAAGGGGACCAAAAAAGATGACAATGACGAAAAACTGTAATTATTATTGATATTACTATTATTATTATTTTGAACTTTTAAGAATGTCATACAGTTGATAATATGAATGAAAAATTCCTAACATTACGGTCGTGAGGACAAACGTGAAGACAGAAGATGATGCACGTTAACGTTTGAACAAATTAACGGATTTACATGTTTCTTTTTTTTTCTTGAATAAAATGAATTTCTTTGTCTACAAAATATACCTGAAAGTCATTTTCTTCAAGTTATAACACAAAATATTTTGAATTTTGTGTTATATTTTTGTATTTCTTTTTAAATAACTTTTTGTGCCTTTCACGTATATTTAGGACACAACATAAACAAGCTCTTTAAATCAGAAATAACGATTCAAAAATATAGAACTTGGATTTTAAAATCGTGGAAACAATAGTTTTGCAAGATTAATGGTGCTGATTTTTTTTCTTTTTTGGTGACAAATATGTTCTAAATAATGGTGTAAATAAATAAATGCAAAGAAAATAAATAATCTACTATAATTACAGGGTTCTAATCCACGAGACAAATTCAGCCAATTTTTGTCATTTTAAATGTTTTTGGTCTCCTAAATGTGAATGCCTATCCTGAGAATACAGTCGAAATGGAATAGTAATATTTTTTTTTAATATATTGCATTGTTATACGGGATATTTGGGTAAGCATTAAAGGTTGGTAACTTATGCAACCCATGCTTATAGGCTCTATTTTTCAATTCTTAGCTACATTAAAACAAAAAAAAATCTATATTGGCCTTTTACTTATATCTAATTCTTGCGATGAATGCCTTGTATTATATTTCAAAATATTCAGTAATATAATGGAATATATTAGGAAAATGTAGTTAATTTTTAAATTCAAGAAGCATTCTAATATTTTAAGTCATTTATGCCAAGAATCTTTTTTTGAGGCTTTTTATACTTTATAAACACAGATTTTTCCTTTACCATATATTAATTAATACCTGAGGACATATTTGGAATGTATTGCCTAATTATTCATTGTTTTTTGTTGTTGTTGTTGTTAGAGAATCGTGCCAGAGTTAACCAGCACAGTTAAGTAAAGTTAACGTTCATGGAACAACACGAAATTTAATTAATACGCATTATGCATATAACAAAAAGTAAGTGTTTATAGTAAACAGATACAAATAAGTGAAAAAATGAATTGTTGTTGCTTTAGCATTTTATTTATCTGGCATAGGTGCATGAAAAAAAATAGGATTAGCAAGATTTTCAATTTTCCACAACCCTTTTGTTTAAATAGTAATCTTCGTCTTATTTAATAGCAAATATCTGTCATTAAGTAAGGTAAAAATTGCTTCGAAAATATTCGTACAAAGTCTTAAAATTTATATTGGCGTGCAGACTTGCTAAGTGTATTAAATTGGTTAATATCTTTGAATAAATGTTAAAAACGTTGTTTATTACTAAAAACTTTAGTTATTATTTGAGAATTTCCAATCATCGAATTACAGCAAATTACACTGTTGATTTATAATTGATTTATGCTGTATCTGTTGACTGAACTACATCATTTAGACTAAAAATCTGATGCTTTATTCAATCTGTATAATTTAATGAAATAATTCCTGGATTGAATATGCTTTGTGTGGGCACTTTCTTGCAATAAAACAAATTTGATTATTCATGTTAGTTAAAATATTCATAATTTAAATATCACACAAAACACTTCCAAACTGCATACATATTCATAAGCAGTACAAAAAAAAATTACCGTTGAAATCGTGAACTTAAAAATCGATATATTTATAGTTTTATAGTAACTTTAGTGTCAAGATCAATTTCATAGTTACTTTCTTCAGATATAAAAGCTTATGCACAATTTTATTACAGTATGCCACAAAAATAGATGAAGTTAAGGCTTCCAATATAAAAATACATAATTTCTAATGAAATCGATAAGCGTAACCTGATCATGATGTTAAGGGGACTTAGAAATCTTAGACCTTCAAAAATGTATTTTAAGAGAAATTTATTTTAAAAGATTTTATCTCTTATAAAAATAGATATATATTAAGACGTAATCATTTCTGATAACGTTATAACAAAATGAATGCCACACTTAATAGTTGTTGGATATGCGATATTTGCAAACAGAGAAATTTATAGTCGTTTTTCTCAAAATGTGATTATGGGGGAATGCACGCATAAGCTAGTTACAAACCTTTGTAAAATAGTTTTGTATGGACTTTTCAGGGTATATAGTGATAAAATCTGAACTACATTTAAAAAATGTCTTTAAAAAAATTTAAAGTACTGTCAGTATAATTGCCAAGCACACCCCTCCCCCCACACATCTCTATTTCCTGAAATTTCCGTACTTTTATTGGGGCATTTCAGGTAATGTATAGTTCAGATTAAAGCAGTTTCTAAGATTGAGAGTAGTAGAACATCAACAAAAAATACGTTAACGAAACAGAACATTTCAAGCATCACAATTACTGAAACAGAACATTTCAAGCAACACAATTACTGAAACAGATTACTGAAAGAGACTACTGTGATATTACGGAAACGCAGTTTAAGTAATAGGATTTCATGTAAGTTTCAGATTACATTCATTAATATATATATATATATATATATATATATATATATATATATATATATATATATATATTTGAGAAAAAATGGGCAAATAAAAATAGAAAATACTCATTTAAAATTAATTGGAAAATTCCTGTCTATTAACGGTTTTTCAGAGTCTTTGCCAAACGACTATAATAACATGAAAGAAAATTATAAAGGTTTGTGTAATTGAAACTATGTACTATTGCGTGATATTATTTTAGTCATATTCATATTACATTCATCATTTATACAGTAAATGGTGTGGAAATATAAACCTAACTTCACTGGAAAACGACTTTTAGCCAGTGCATAAAGCAATATCCTCCTATGATAAAATACAGTATTTCATTTGTTACTGAACTGTATTTTTTCTTCTATTTAGTTACGCAAAATCTTATTACTAAGTATGCATCCAAATGATGATTCTACTAATGTACTTATTCCCTTGCATTCGTTTTTACTTATGTTAATAATCCTTCCTCTATTTAATATTCATCAGATCATATTCTTAAGCGTATGGATATTATGTTTTCCAGCTACACAGAGCGTATATAAATATTACAAGAATTATTCTTGTGAACTTGCTATGTTGTATTTTTTATTATCTGTATTATATCTGTCTATAAATAGAAAAAAAAATTAATATTAGTGTTACAGAAATAATTTAATTGAAAACATGAACTTTTTCGATTTATGAAGATAACGTAACCAAAATTAGTTTGATTTGCTTTGTGTGAAATAATGAAATTTATAAATCTAATTAGTCACTTCAAAAGTTTTGATTGCTTTTCGGGGTTTCCAAGAAAGTTTATATGGAGCAATAATTGACTTAATGAAATATACTGATACAATTTATTAATGTGTAAAAAAGTTTTACTTTATTCTTCAAAAATTATGTCCCCACACTTTAATATATATATTTAAAAAATATTGAAATAGATTTTATAAATGTCATTTTCATTCAACGGAAACTACGATGTATGTACGTTTAGTGCTCAAAATATTTCTTTTTTGCTCAGGACATATTCAAATTGTAATATCTGATATTTAATAAAATTATACACTAAAGTAATGATATGGATCTCAATAAGTTAATGGTTTTAAATTATAACTAATTTTTCAATGCAAAGAAGTAAAAAAAAAAAAAAAAAAAATCCACCTGTTACTTCGCTGATTTAAGCGCACATTTATTGAAAATTTAATTTTCTACATTTTATTAAAATAACATGCATAAGAAAATAAATATTTCTTGATTCAATCTTGTTTGTTTTTTAAAAGAAAATAATTAGCTATTTTGATAGTAAATTATTTTTATGAATATGATTTAAAGTCAGATAAAAATATGTTTAAAAGCTTGAAATCAATGTTTAACGATCGACTTATTCATGAAACTAATACATTTCATGAGAAGAAAAAATATTGTATAGATAAAATGCACTAGAACTGTATTAAAATAAAAGGATTGAATTATTTAAAATCACTAAGGCAATAAATTTATCTTTAATTTTTATTTTCTCTATAGTACTTAAAATATATATAGAATGAAAAGAAAAAAAATGACCATGAAGGTATTTGGGAGAAAAGTTGAGATGTTTTATTTTATTTACAAAGAGTAAACAATAAAACATAAAATTTTTTGCTTTTTGTAAATTCAAATAAATTATTCTTAATTTTGCTTCATTAATCATATATAGTTGAAATTATTTCACATGTATTGTAATACATTTCTTTTTGTGTGAAATGATGTGCAAATGGATATTTTTTTGATTAACAATTTATTACATAACAACAAAAAAAAAATGAAAAATTATCTTTTCCTTACAGTTTATGCCATTTTTTAATCCAATACTTTGACTTTAAAAGGATTATGTTTTATTTCTGAAACCTATATATAGTTCTAGCGAAACAGCAAAGAAAATTTTAACTTAACGCTCTATATCTATAATATAAATGTGAAAGGTTTACTTTGTCGCCGTCTGTTTTTATTTAAGAACGTCAAAAGATTTAACGACATTGTGGCAATGTCTTTAGGACGTTTTTGTTGGAGTAAATGAAAGAAAAGAGATATTTTAGGATTGTTTTCTCAGCAAATATAACACTTTATTGATTTACAATTTCTCTCATTTTCTATAGGATATTTGTCAGATAATACAAAAAAAAAAATGCGGTTATGGCTTGCAATAAAATGTGATTGTAAGTGATAATCAGATAGAAAAATGGTGAGATTAGAAAATAAATAAAATTAATCTTCTCTGAGATTACTTTTTAGATAAGTAAACGAAGTTTCTCTTTTGTAATATTTTCAACATTGTAACTATAATGACAGATTGCAAAACTTTCCATTTGATGCAATAAAGTTTCTTTTCTTAACTAGTGCATTTATAGATAAAAATATGTTGTAAGAAATGACATAGCAGACACTGGAAGAGGATTTTAAATAACTAAGAAATAATTTGAATTGCGTTTAAATAAATATTTGTTGCATAGTAGCAGGTACCTTTATACTATTTTGTTAGTATATCATTCTGACGAGTAAAAAAAATATAATAATAATCGGTCAATTACGAGTTTAACTCGCTCATAAATTGTTCCGTAGAATACATTTATTAATTATTACCTGCAATATTACAAAAAAATATTTCTAAAAGGAAAGTAATATTGCTGTATATGTTTGACGTAACAGTAGATAATTTTAAGTTGATTTACAAACAACAACAAAAAAATACGCTCAACAAGCGGAACTTTCTGACTCATTTTTAAACATAAAAGCATGATACTTGCAGGCATGATTATTGAGGCTATTTGTAATCGAAAATTGTTCATTGTAAATAAATTCATATTGAGATATAAGCGATTGTTGTCACAGAACTACTGACTTTTTTATGTCTTTGAACTATTCTACGAATTTTTGCAGTTAATTTTCGACGATGTCTCTGCAAGTGTAATACCTAAAATTAAAACAAATATATTTTTGAGTTCAGTGCTACGAGAGCTTTTGAACGATACCCCATACGATTTACAAATATTTTTCAAGTAACTTAATTAGCCCCTTAAATTCTTCATGAATAATAATTGTGAATGGCTCTTATCTATAAATATGTGGAACAATAGCCTTTATAAGTCTGCCAAGTTTGAACTTTTCACATTCCATAGTTTTTGAGAAAAACAGCTGTGACAAACGCCGAGATAGACACACTAGTGATGAATTGTTCAGTTTTTACTTTTTAAGCACGGAAACCTAAAAATATGATAGAAGTGTTAGATTTGTTATTTGAGTTTGATTTTAAAGTTATCTAAATTGATGTGTGGTTATGATACGAGACAAATTTTGATGATAAGTATATGTAACAAAAAACGGTGATATGAGGAAATTCGAAAACATACAGGGTGTCCGAGACGAAACGCCCTAATTTGAACAGTCTCTAATAAAACATGTAATCGTTTCATTAAGAAGATTGAAGCAACAATGGATACACATATTTATAAAGTTTTGTTTGTGCAATCACACCATTTGTACATGTACCCCATGAGGGGCACGAAGTATGCCTAAGGAGGATGGCCAGAGAATCGGACCACATTTCCCAATCCATCTTTGTGGGAATTCATCATTCCATGTGTTCCGGACTTCAAAATACCAGTATGGAGGAGCTCCATTCTCCCAATGAACCTCTTTTCTGTATACCACCACATGGCTTGTGCGTGTTCAGATTTCGTTCTAATTTTTCAATTTTCAATTTTTCCAATTTTAAGAACTTGAAATAAAAATCATTCACCCAGAAAAAGGAATTGATTAAAACAACAAAACATGTCTTGTTGGGTACATTTTGTTTGTTTCAGGCAAAATTTTTAGTTGAAGTAAAAAGTTGGTTTTGTTGCATTGACAAAAAAATATTGTTGACACTCTTACAAAATTTTAACAAAATTTCATCAATTTTACTTGAATTAACAAAATCTGTTTTTTTTTTATTTTACCATAATTTTGTAATTTATAATTCCAGCAAAATTTTGTTGTTTTTACAAAATTTAAATTGTTGTGTAGTAGCCATAACTCTCACACGTAACTTGGTTTATTTGACATATATAGCTGTATAATTAAAGGATTAACATAATTTTTGGATAGTTAAAACGTTTTTAATTGGGACGGACCAAGGTAGTTTCTAAAATCCCCCTATCCCATTTATTACTTTCTTCTATCTTTACAAGAAGAAAGTTTTGGAATCATTAAAATTTTCAACTTCTGGTTTTCGATGGATTTTAGAAGGTCCTGAACACGATTTGACTGTTGTCAGAAAATGACTGTCTATGACTCTGTCTGTATGTGACAAAAATTTTGAGGGCACTCTATTTCAAGAACTAATGCACGGAATTTAATTAAACTTTATATTCAGTTACTTCCTGATATAAATTGGTGCTGATTAGATTTTGGCATAAATCGCGCAAAAGGTGGCGCTGCTATGTTGCAATTTTCGCGATTTCTGCAATAGATTCGCGATTTCTCAAGAACTAATGCACTGATTTACATCAAAACACAGATTGAATTAGACCTTGACATAAATAGAAGCTGATTACGTTTTGGTGTCAATAGCCCAACAAGTGGCACTGCTATGTTATTTTTTTCATGATTTTCACTGTAACTAAATCTCAAGAACTAATACAAGGATTAATTTTTAAATCATTTTCAGCAGTGATTTACGTCTGTAATTCTTAAATAATAACCAGGGAATTTTATCCTGCCTTTTTTTCAAACGTAAACCGACAGAGTGGAAAATGTCCCAAGCCGGGAATCGTACTCGGGTCCTCAGAATAGCGCTCTGAGGCCCCAGCATACGTCAACACAGTTAATTTTTAATTAATTTTCTGCAGTGAATTATGCCTGTAATCCTTGAATAATAATCAGTGAATTTTTATCCTGCTTTTGACTGCTGAAAATGACTTAAAAATTAACTATATGTTGTCGTATGCTGGGCTTTGTATTTTCGTTTCATGTTTGCCGCAAAAATTTGCATGCTCTGCTCATGCAGGACCTGTTTACCGAATACACCCGGTAAGCCCGTGCTTACCCAAAAAAATACAAAGGTGCCCCCAAATTTATTTTTCAAAATAACTTTTTACAAAAAAAAAAAAAAAAAAAAAAAAAAAAAAAAACAATCAGGGTAGGAAATGCATTTACGAAATTTTTATCTAAGAAGCTCGCTCTTTCTAAATTGTTGTTTACTCGAAATTTTGATGATAAAAATTCAAATTGTTGCAGCATACCAAAAATGGATTTAGTAAATAACAAAGCAATTGGTGGAGGGGGGCCCCAGAGTAACGTCAGGCTTCCCCTTACTTTTATGTCTTAAGCGGGCGCTGTGCTCATGATGACATTTCCATATTGTGCTGCGTTTGCATCCGGTCCGACATATATAAGAGTGAGAAATTTCGAGTTTGGATATCGTTCCTTCTGGCTGAGTGGTTAGATTCTCAGATGATTATTCTGAGGACCCAGTTTCGATTCCCAGCTGGGGATATTGTTCAGACTGTAGATTTGCGATTGAATAAAAGCAGGATAAAAAATCACATGTTATTATTCAAAGGTTACAGACGTAATTCACTGCTGAAAATGAATTAAAAATTACCTAAAAAAATAGTTAAGTTTAGATTGGTTCTAATAAAAAAATTCTTAAAATTACACAAAACAATTGTTCTTTAAACAAAAGTTTTTGTTGCCGAAACTGAAAAGAACTCTTAAAGTAACAGATAATTACATTTATTTTGAGAAAACTTTCAACAAAATAATTTTGTTAATTCAAGTAAAATTGAAACATTTTTACTTGAATTAACAAAACATTTTTTTGCTGACGATACAAAATTTTTTGTTTGAATTGCAAAAAAAAATCAACAATATTTTTCTTGTTGATTCAAACAAATTTTCCATTGACCCATATTTAAACGGAAAGACTTGTTGGGCCAAACAAATTTTTGTTGATTCAACAAAACTTTTCTCTGGGTGTTGCTATTACATAATGTAAATTTCCATATCTAAGCACAATGTACCACCTAAAAAAATTGCATTGGTTGTTTATTATCTTCAGCATAAGTGTCTAAAATTACGGCGTTTCGTCTTGGACACCTTGTATATTGCCATTGCGATATTTTTAGATTAGAATACAAAATTTTATTTTGCCTTCATAAATATTGTGGCAGCCTTAAAACAAAGTTCTTAAAACAAAGTCTCAATAAAAAATGAAAATCACACGCAAAAACAGATTTGCTTATTAGTGCTACCACTTATTTTAAAAAGTATGTTATAAAGATTAAAAAAAATATAGCAGTTACTTTAGAAATTTCATAAATCATGTGTTACGGTAATTACTAATTATGTATTTACTGGAATGACAATATGTAACACAGATATGTTATTTTCTCAATTACTTAGAAATTATTTGAATGTTTTTTTACAAATTTTACATAAAAAAACTCAAATATGGGAATTACTTACGAAGAAAACAAGAAGGAAAAATCATGCGTTGAGCATAGATTATGAAAACCTTTCCAACACTTCCAGGATATTTTAACAAAACTTCACCGTTTAATAAGGTTAATTATGATGTCTAAGTAAAGAATTTGAAAACCGAATTTCAAAAATTACCATCAACAGTGTTTTGTGCAGCCTCCTATGTGATCTCTATGTTTGTATGCATACATATTTTTATTATATGTCTACTATTAAAAAATTTTACATTATATCTAGTAATAACTAATAAATGTCTAGAAATTTTGATGATGGGGATTGCCAACCAAGGGCAAGAGGGGTTTTCCCCTCCTAAATTTGGGAAAAAGGGACTTTTTGAAGAAATTTTTGCGATTTTTCGGTAAATTTTGGTGATTTTTTTGGTAGGGGGGGGTCTCTTACATAAATTCGCCCTCATTTTTCACTTTTGCCCCCCCCCCCAACAAAAAATCCCTAAAAAGTTCCGAAAAATTCCCAAAATCCCTTCAAAAAGCCCCTTTGTCTCAAATTTAGGGGGGGCGGCCCCCTCTCGCCCCTGGTTGGCAATGCCCATGATCAAAATTACTAGACATTTATAAGTTATTACTAGCTATAATGTAAATTTATTTAATTGTATACATATAATAAAAATTTAAAAAAAATGTAGAAAAAACGAAAAATTGAAACTTTTGCCGTTTTTTTCAAAATTTGGACCGCTTCTGTGGTGGTAATAGAATTGATTTCACCATAATAAAATTTTACTGGAACATTACTAACATCTTGATGTAGCTGTTGCATTCTATTAGAAATTTTATTGGTATGGTTGAATAATTAATTTTTTTTTTTTGAAAAAAAAAAATTTTGCGATTTTTTAAAACTTTGCCCCCCTTGCGGCGGTAAAATATATTAACCATTTGGTGTAATATTTTGTGAAATTATTCCTTATTACCAATGGCAACTTCCCGCACTATTACGTTTCGATTATATAAATTTCGGTTTTTTCGACCCACCCTAGTGTGCAGTGAGAAGAATGGTAAAACAATTCGAGGAGACTGGATCGTTTACTGTAAAATGTGGAAGAGAGAGGAAACCAGTACCTCTCCGCATGCAAGAAGAAATTGCCACTGCGATTGTGGAGTTATCAGGGACACCGGAAGCCGGTCCTAGTGCACGTGGAGTTGCCCAAAATTTGGATATTTCATATGCTACTGTTCGAAAAGTCCTAAGAAAGGTAATCTAATTTTATCCGTATAAAA
Organism: Maratus michaelseni; assembly: GCA_963931845.1. Lineage (NCBI taxonomy): Eukaryota > Metazoa > Arthropoda > Arachnida > Araneae > Salticidae > Maratus > Maratus michaelseni. The sequence continues at coordinate 201,774,722 of OZ007593.1, read as the reverse complement.
TTAGTTGTCATCAACAAGTGTTACCAGGTGACACGCAGCAGAGGCTGGATTTTGTTTTAACGTTTTTAGGTCATGTGGAACCTGAACTTGATCGGCACTACCATGCGCAATTTTAACCACATTCACTGTGACATTCTCCAATAAATTAGGTATGCCATCCGGTTTTGTGCCTTAATTCGTTGTTCTTGTATTGCACATTACATTTCACACACAGAAGCGCCATCTGTCGGCGATTATTACAATTATTTTTTTTATTGCTCCATTCTTCTTCCCCCTTCTCAAATAGTATGTGTACAAATTTTGGTTTCATTCGGGTTATTCCTTCAATCTACAGACAGCTCCAAATAGGGATACTTATTTTATAACCAACCGGTATATCAATTGATTGGCAATTCGAGTATATTTACGCGAGTAAGAGCACGGAGAGACAAAAGACAGGCGGCAGACAGATAGACAAACCAAATTCGCAAACACTTTTTAACTATTTTGGAAATTTTTAAAAATGAAAAGAATAGCACATTTTCTTTTTAAAATTTGGTGTTTACCGAATGTGCCGTTTTACGTATCGGTCGAATTTAGTAAGTACAAATGACCATGCTATAAGGATAAGTTAGTGCCAATTGTTCCAATTTCAAGAACACGGAAGTCTTTAAATATTGATTGCTCAAAAACTCAATTGCTAATAAGTATGGTGCATGGTATTTCAATGCATAAGTAACATTGATTAACCCTGCCTGATACCGTGGTCTATCTTGGAGATAAAGAGGCCATCCGTTTACTTCCGATTTGTACGTCCGGCTCCATAATTTCAATACGATTAACGACTTGCTACTTGCAACGTGTGCTGATTTTTGAAACTTTTCAAAGATCAATAAAAATATGTTATATAGAGAAGAGCTTCTCAGAAAATTTGAATACCTAAAATAATGATAATGCAAATATATTAAAGGTAAATAATGAAATGACGTTATATAAAAAATTAAATCTACCAACATAACACAAAGAATAATAATAATAATAATAAAATATTTCATAATAAGTTATGTACTTTTCATAACATAACACATATAAAGATTTCATAATGTATGAATTTGTATCTGATATTTTGTAATTCTAACATTTTTAGTTTGCTCATTCTCAATTTTTTTTATTTGTATCTCATAAATTAAACCCGTTTATTGGACAATCCTGCTGTATTGCTTAAAAATTTCAGCAACCCTATAATTTCAAACTGCTAGATCTGAGCCATTTTTAAGATAGAGGTAAAACAAAAAATGCTCTACGGAATCCTTGGATCAAGGCCGGATATTTAACGCAAAACGTTTTTAAGAATTCTAATTTCGTTTGTACATCTTTTTGAAACTGAAATCTTTAAATGGCTATCACAGCGTCCCCTCCAGATACAATATTCCCAAATTCAACTGCGATCTGCAAGCTATAGTCAAAAACACACACAAAAAAATTGATTCAATTATATGGTACAATAATGAAAACAGAACAAAAATTGAGATCACAGCGTTCCCTTTCGTCGAAATATCCCCAAATTCAAGTGGAACATGCAGGTCATAGCCAAAAACGTAGAAAAAAATGGTTCAATTTGAAGCATAACTTTATACACTTTTTGGTGATACAATGAGGACAGACAGATGGACAGACCGACGGACGGACCGACAGATATTTTGTAAAAACACGACCCCTAAAACGTCAAAATCCATCGAAAACTGTAAGTTAAAAAAAATCGATTACAATAATTTCTTTTATTATAGATACAAAAAAAGTAAAAAACGGCAATTTTCAGCATAACTGAGGTCGAAATGGAAGCACTCAACGAAAAAATCAAGCATTCTGAGGAAAATTTCTTAATGTCGAAAGAAAAAAATCGCCAAATATTAAAAAATCGCTGTATGATTTTCGAATAAACTTTATTGGAAAGAGAGCGAAATTTACTATATTGGCCTAAAAGATTGAAAGCGGATTCCTGTTACTAATGTGGAAAAATCGCAGCGAAACGTGTAACAACGTTAAAAATCGCATAGAATTTTTAAAATAATTAAATAAAAATAAAAATATTCAAAAATTCTGAAATCGAGCTTCAAGGCACAAAGTTACATACATCGAAGTACCTTCCCACTAAATTTTGCAGCTCTGCGTTTAGCGGTATCTTCAGAACGCAGCCAAGAGACACACAGATTGACAGATACAAAAACTTTCTTCTTTTTTAATTTAGTTAGAAATCTAAATATATTGTATATTTTATTATTACTGATTAAATAAGCTTGGTATATTTCCGTGTACGATTGCATTTTATTTTTCTTAAATGTATGGGTAAAAGCCTTACACATTTCTTTCTTTCTTAAATCAAACTAAAAAGATTTTTATAAAAAGTTCATAAACTATGTACTTTCCCAAGCTGACTGGATCAAAAAAAAAAAAGTGTGAAAAGTAGTCACAAATTACCATTTAAAAACTGAAAGTTCGTACATTTTTTGATAATGTAGACCATGTCCGAAGTTTTATTTCTGAACAGCATTTATCAGGAATCGTTGTTTCATAGAAAATACTATTATTTTCTTATGGAAAAACTCGACTTATGTAATCGCGAGTTGCATAAGGGGAGTTTTTCATTATGTAAATACTGGTATATATCTGGCCTATAGTCGGGGGAATTTCCAAACTTGTAAGAACCTTGTTTAATTGTTGATATTATACCCACTACATTCCAAGCTATATATTTTTTATATGATTAGTTACACAAAAATTAGTAGGAGATAATCTAACGCGTTAAGTATTAAATCATCATATGTATCGAAAGCATATCCTAAAAAAATATCCTTGCCTTTGAGAATTTGTACATATAAAGTTGAAATTAAAAAATGTATTTAGCTCTTGCACATAAAAATAAACAATTTACCTAATATTTTTCTAAACATAATTAAAGTTACATAAAATTCAGTGTGATATATAGAGAAAAGTTTTGTGATTAATGTTCAACATTATTTGAAATAACTTTAGTTGCATATCAGTAATGTGTAATAATAAAAAATGATCAACAATTTTCAAAATAATGCAGCAATAAAATTAAGTTTTAAAGAAATGAAATAATGAGGTTTTAAACAAATCTTTATTCCGGCACTATTCCCAATGCGATAATAAATCATACAGATGAGTGTTGCTATGTCTTTTTTCTGAAAAGAAAAATGTATAAATGTACTTTTCAGCAGTGGATTTTATTGCCTTTGACTAGTGTCATTAAATCGATAGAAATTGCGTTTTCTTCTAGTGACAGTATACATTTACTTTTCTGATTTATTGCCGTCAAGACTTAAGATTACATATTATTTCCTCAAGGAAAACTAGCAACTGCTGTTTCAGAAAAAGAAACATTTTTACATTTGCAAACAAAATTATCATTAGAATAAATGTCTAAACTCTACTTTGAGTCAGATATTTTTTTTTCCTTTTAATTAGTAATCATATAAAAGCATACTTTGAAGATAAAACAGAAAATAATTATTAGAAAATAATCTAATAAATAACAATACATTAAAGTATCTGTAAAAAATACAGATGATTCTTAATCTACGAAATTATAATATAACCGCGACGAAAATATGCAACAATCTCTACAGAGATTCAAATGATTTCGAAAATTGTTAAAAACCACCTAAACCCATTTATTTTCGAGATTTAAAAAAGCATTTATAAAAACAAAATTTATTTTATGTCATCTATTTTCGGAAACGTTTTCGAGAAGTCTTTTATAGAGTATTAATAGTTTTTTCAAACCGGAATAAAGGTTTTTTGATGCTATACATTTCCAAGTAATCATTTTAATTTTCAAAAATCATGTTTTACATTCAAACATGATACACAGGTGACAAGCTCTCACTTATCTTCCGTAATATGTAGGTTAATTTGACCTATGTTTAATACGTTTAACACCAGAATTTCTTTAAGAAATGAAATTAAATATATTCCACGTAGAAATCTGAAGTTAAATAAATAAAGATTCATCAAATAACTTTTCTGGTTCGAAACGTTGTTAAACTGGGTCAACTTCGTCCACATATTACGAAAGATTAGTGGAAGCTTGGCACCTCTGATGATAAATTAACAGCATTAACATTAACATTAATAATATTTTGTTATTCTGGCCTGTATAAATTCAATTATGCAGATCAAAATGTTTAATTGAAAATTAGTAGTATTCTCAATTAAACAAGATCTAAATTAAATCAATATTCCGGGCTTCTATCTCTTGGTTTGGAAACATTCAGTAGTATTCGATTATTAGGTATCTCGACACTTTTGATAAAACTAACCAGCGAGGAAGACCGAGCTATGCTCGGTTTAAATTAGCTTTGTGTTCTCTCAACTCAGTATATAAATAAATTCTCTATACAACATATAACAATCAGTCTATGTATCCTATGATTGGTTTATTCTATTTTCGAGAACGTTCTTTGGACGCTGATTGATTTAATCATGTATCTCGGCTCTTATTGAAAATTTCCAGAAAAATCTTTCATGAAATCCAATTTTTAGCCAAATGTTGCCAAAATTTCGCGAAAAGTCACAATCTTGGCAACATTCTTTCATTTGGCGCCAAACATGTGTTTTCATATTGCTAATCTTAAAAGTCGATTTTCCCGCATATTTCGCCAACATTTCGCCAACATTTGGTAATATTTGGCGAAATATTACCAAATTTGTGACTTTGTTTACTGCCAAATAATCAACAACTTAATAACTCATTCAACCTTCATTAACATTGAAATGCATTGGCCCGTAATGACCCAAAAATGACCCACTAATCGAATTTCTTCGAACATGTGACCTCAATCCAATTGTCCTCTCGTAAACGGTAGGAGACAAAATTTAGTCAAATTCGTTAGAGCAGTTTTTCAGATAAAATTGGCTTGACCCGTAGAGATCCAATAATGACCCACTAATAAAATGTTCTCGAACATGTGACCTAGCACAATAGTCTTTCCGTGTTCGAAAACGGTAGAATACAAAATTTAATTAAAGTTGTTTGAGCCGATTGTTAATTATAACTAGCTTGACTCTGACCAATAGTGAACCAAAATAACCCACTAGTAAAATATTTTCGAACATATGACCTAACCTAATCGTCCCCTCGTGCTCAAAAATGGTAGGATACAAAAATTCATCAAAATCATTAGAGCCGTTTATAAGATAAAATTTGCATAATGGCAGACAGACAGATAAGGTTTGCTCATATTATAATACATAATAAAAAAGGGTACAAATTTAAATATTTCCCCTCGTTTTAAGGTCCACATGAGTATAATATATTAATTTGTGATTACAGGCACACATGTTTATCAGATTTATTAATTTTCACGCACATGAATATACTCTGATACATTATTTTATTTCACTTACATATTAAAATTAAATAAAATAAACTGTTTTTCACAGAACATATAATAACATACATTTAGAACGAAAGAAAGTAAGATTTTTAAATTTAAAAACAATGTTCAAAACGTTACTAATAAATAGAAAATTTAAATTGTATTTAAAATATTCCAACAAATACTTTTGAGTTTAAATTTACTTTTTCAACAGATTATGTATAAAGTCCGAAGCTAAATTTAAGAAGAAATTTCTGAGTACTACAGCAAAATTTCTTTTGTGCTCATAGAAACTATTTTTAAGTTTTGCAATTCAAAACTCTTTAAATTATGGAAAACTATGCATTTATTTTATGTAACACTACTTTCAAAATAACTTCACAAAATAAAATTTTGATCCGTTAAAAGTATTTTGCTTTCAACGAATTTTAACGTTTCAATTCTTGTTTTCCAGAATTTAAGTATATTGCAAATTTGTAACGTACTGAAATATTATGAAAATTGTCAAAAGCAGACAAGAATTGTTTCTTCTCTTACATTAGTTGCTGTTTCTTGGAAAGGTTTCTATCTTTCTTTTTATTGTTAGTTTGTGAAGTTTTAGTATAATTGTTGAGTTTTAGTTTACTAACAATTTACATTATTATTGATTTTTAATCAAACGGATAAAAACTCGGATAAAATAATAGCTTGTGATTTTTACGAGAAATTATTATAATGTTTTATTAATATATGTATGTATTAGATATTCGTTGTTTTTCGTATAATATATGAAATTTAATTTATTGTTCTGAGAGAGTTTTAAAATTTAAAAATACATAAAAATTTTAATGCTAATGTGAAAATATATAATAAGTGTTTAAAAAAGATGACAGAAGAAATAGATTACGGACATGTTTCCCTGTATAAAATTGATTGTTGGATCTACCACTTTTTAGAGTTTGTCCGAATTATAATTCTATGATTTAGGGATTGTGGAATTTAATTTACGTACATATGCTGAATTATATAATTTGGACAAAAATGAGTATTTTTGCTATTAGAATACATGAAAAAAACCATTAAATAATCCCGTAACTACATTTATTATTGTAAAAAATAAATGTATTGCTGTATTCTAGAAATAGTCAAAAACCCATGATATTAGAATAACCGTGAGACTTGTGTAAGAGATTTCTTTCAAAACGTTGATTTTTTTTTCTATAAATAATTTTTTATATTAAACTATGTATATCGGTATATTTTCGAATTTTTGAAGTGAAAACTTCTTTAGGCACGTTGGGCATCTTTGAGATGGGAAAAAACCATTGAATTCGCTACACTGTTACCGTTACTGTTACCGACACCTCTGTATATTTGGCGACGATTCTGCAATAGCTGGGGCCTTTTTTGAGATGCGAAAAAATCATTGAACACGCGACACTGTTACCGTCACTGTTACCGATACCTCTGTATATTTGGCGACGATTCTGCAATAGCAACCAGATTTTCTTTTCTCACTTTGACAGCAAAAGTGATATTAGTCTCTATTTAGCATTATTTGAAAGACAAATTTCTCGAATGAATACAATAAAATAAAATTGGGTCCCACATTTGTTAAGTTTAATTCCGTTAGAAATCGCCAATATTATAGCTAGAGAACCAGAAACATTGGCGAACAATTACGATTACGTAAAAGATTTACTTCTTAAACGCTTCAAAATGGCGCCAGAAGAATTTAGGCAGAAATTAATTTGACATTAGAAACATTTCACATAAAAAGAATCTTCAGCCACTTGGCGCGATTTAGCATTTGAATTAAGAAATTTTAAGAGATTGAATTGATTGATTATTGAATTAAGAAAGGAAGAATGGATTAGCGGTCTTAAAGTATCTGATTTTGAATCCTTAAAAGAATTAATAGTAGTAGATCAAATTAAGAAAAGGTTACCTATAGAAATGAAAGCACATTTTATTGATGATTTTCCAAAAATTAAAAATGTAGACGTATTAGTAAATAAACTAGACGATTATGATGCGGCGAGACGTAATGTTAAAACCATGAATAGAATTTCACCCCCACTTCGAAGAGAGAAAACCCGAAGTAAGTAAAAATGAAAATTCACAATCTTCCTTTCATACCCATTACCAAAACAAAATAAATAAATCTCAAATTAGGTGTTTTAGATAGATGTAACTCTCAAGGCCGCATAGCGTCTCAGTGTAATAATAGCAATAACGGTCAAACTAATGAGTTCAGTCAAGACTCTACCGAAAACTATCGAAATTATAATCGCCAAAATCACAATCCTAATGCCGATGTACAGGAAAAAGCTAACATTGCTACAATTCGAATCAGAAATAAGTCTAAACCTAATGGAATGGGTAAAATAATTAATATCAAAGGCAAAGAAGCAAATCTATTGTTTGATACAGGGAGCTATATTTCTTTATTCAGTTACGAATGTTATGTCAATATTGGGTCGCCAAATTTGTCTTCTGTTGATATCTTATTAACTGACATTGGCGGAGGAACCGTAAATCTAATTGGATATTTTGTGTATGAAATACGTGTCGATGGGTTTCTTATATCAACGAAATTTTATGTTTCAAAATCTCTCGCATACGATATTGTAATAGGGCAAGACGTGATCAGCAAACTAAAGTTGGCGATAGATGAAGAGGGAATTAAAATTGTTGGCGAGCACAATACTTTTCAAGTAGGTTGCCTTAAAGTTGTAAATAATTCCGATAAAAATTAAATTATGTTACCAATTCATACAATGAAGCGAAAGTATCAAAAGGAAATAGTTCACGTGCAGAAAACGAAATGTTTGGTATTATGAATAAAAATAATTCAGAAAATAATTTCAAGATAAATTTAGCACGCGCGGTGAAAACAGATAAAAGTGACTCTACTCGCGAGACCAAATCGAAAGATGAATATGAAATAACAAAACACGGAAAATATTATAATTTAACGAGCACGAGAAAAGAAAAAGACGGAAGTAATATAAAAAAAAATGAAAAAAATGAAATATTTCACGAAAGTTTTAAGAAACGTGGTTACTGATACGGAAATGAAGTGAAATCATTTTATAGAAAAGAAAAGTTTGTTGATAGAAATTATAGATACCGCTAACAATACGCGCACTACGAAGATAGAAAAAAGCATAATGTTCACGAATACCGTACACAAGACAAAGAAGGCAGCAAAGAAGTCGTCATGTTTGGAGTGATAGGAAGCGGGAACCCTATTTTGCAAATGAATGTTATTACAAAAGATATGAAACTACATCTCATGGAAGAAATGATGAATGTATTGAGAGTTGTTTAAATTGTGGATGAAATTTCATAAGTTTCATTGGTATTCATTTCAAAGAATACCAATTAATTAAATTTCATATTTCATGTATTTGTAAATTTACGTTTTAAGCAATAGATTGCAATTTTTGTATGTAAAATAATATGCATTAATTTTCATGTACAATAGTGCATTAAATGAAAATTGTAATATAATTTTTGTAGTCGTAGTTTATAATAATAAATAAATAAAAACCACTTCATTTAAAAGTATTTCCTGCACAATAAAACGTTTCCTGACGATTCAAAAAATACACACGTAATTGTTCAAGTTTTCACTTCTGTCGGCACTCCCGAAGTGCCATTTTTTATTTACTGATTGAGCTTTAAATGTCTATTCCGTCTGCAATGTCTCACATGTAGAACTTTTACGCATGAAGAGCATCGTAAAATAGACTGCCCTGGACAGTATAAACATTTAAAACGTTCGAAATAACTACAATGAATAATATTAACTTCAGAAAATTAATAAATCCGCAAATGGGTATGCTATTAGTATTTTGACCTTTCATTTCTGATTTTTTTTAAATGTAAAAACACTGTAAAAAAGAAAAAAATCCTTGACGGCTCGGCCTACAGGCACAGGTAGATTTCAAAGACGCAGACCGTGGGGCGCCTGTTTATTGAGAATCGCAGAAGAAATTATATTTTTCCGTGATGAGGCAGTTGGGACCGCCCACTTCGAAATCTGCCTGTATCTGTAGGTGGAGCCAGCAGGAATTTTTTTGTTTTTATTTTTTTTCTGCTCTAAGGGTTGGACTTATAAAAAACTTGACAGTATAAAAGTTGTAAATAATATTAAGAGGATTTATTATAAATTTAAGCTAATTTGATACCTTGTGAATTGACAAAGTTATTATTTTTTGTTCTTAAACACCTATTCCCCCCCCCTCCCCTTGATGTCATTTTTAATTATATCAAATGTCTGCCATACATGAATTTTCGGCCCTTTTCCTAGAAGTAATAATAACTTTAAACAGATTCGATTTGTATCATAATTAAGAAGTTATGGGTTTTTTTCTGTTTTCATAAAAAGCCCCCCCCCTCCTCATTCCTCACCCCTTGGTTTGATTTTGCCCATTAACGAACTAGACCGAGATTTTATGCTCCTTGATTTGATGTATCAGTTTGGAAGAGCTTTGTGCAGAATTATTCAAGTTATCGTGTTCATAAAAAGTAATATAGATAGATAGATAGATATAAAGTTTTAATCTGGGGGTGGTTTCGGGTTCTGGGAATCATAGTCGCGTAGATCTGCAAAAATTTTCAGAAATTCCAACATAGGGGAGAATGTAATAGGTAGTATTTCTTTCGAAATCTACCTAAAAAGTCAAATATTTCTTAATCTGAGAAAATAAAATATAACCACGAAAGAAAAAATACAATAACCTCTCCCGAGTTACCCACGATTCCGAAAAGCGTTCTTTATTTTTAGAAACCTCAAAAGCAATGTATTTTCGCGATTTAATAAAGCATTTGTAAAAATAGCTTTTTTGCTGCTGATGATTCTCGGAAACATTTCCAAGTATTCTTTTTTAGTGTATTAATCAGTTTTCTAAACCTCGAATAAATTTTTTTCGGTTGCCATTCATTCTCAAGTAAACATTTCTATGTTCAACAAAGATGTTTTACGGATAAACATGATAAATTAATAGGATTTACTTTAATATTAAAAGTAATATTATTTTGCTACTCTTGCATGTATGAATGCAATTACAGAGCTGAAAATGTTTAATGGAGAATTGATATAATCTAAATACCGGTTTGAGAAAACTTATTAATACACTGTACAGTGTACTCTGAAATTTTTTAGAAAATCAGCGTTACCAAAAGAAACTTTGTTTTTAAAAACACTTCTTTAAATCTTGGAAATATATTTTTTCTGAGATTTATAAAGGTAAATAATGCTTTTTCGAAATTACGGATAACTTGGAAGGGATTGTTATATATTTTTGTTCGTGGTTATATTATATTTTCGTCGAATAAGAAACATTTGTCTCTTTTTACAGTTAACACATATATATATATATATATATTTACGAAATAAAAAATATATAATAATCATTCATTATTCTAAACTATGGTATTAGAACTCCCTATTGAAGTAATAAAGGACAACCTTCAATAAAAGTATGTGCATTTCAGTTGTACTAAATAGCTTAAAAACCTTTTAATTGCTTTCGGAAATCCAGAAATGTAATTTGTACTAATCTCTATCAATGTTTTATATAATAAAATTTCTTTTTACTTTTAAATGGGTATACATTCTGTGACTAATGAGATTGCGTGACAGTTATTAGTTTAACATTCCGAATGATGTCCATTTACTTGAGCGATATGAAACACAAATCAGATATCTGTCATGAGTTCTATATTGTGTCATTTAATGAAATGGGGAAAATGGATACTTTAACAAGTAATTTTTCAAGAAGATAAAAAAAACAGCATAAATGATTTTTTTCTTACCTTTTTGAACTGATAATTACTTATTGCATGGCAATTGGCGTTGGCATATTTCAGTGAGAATGGTTTATCACAAAGGGGAGTTTTATGTGGCATTTCTTTACTGTTGTTATCATTGACAAATCTACAAATGTGTATACTATAAGTATTTTCAGCTTTCATTTCTGATAAAAAAAAAAAAAAAATATATATATATATATATATATGCTAATTATGTTCACTGTAAAGAAAAAAAATAAGACAATTGCTTCTTAATCTGAGAAAATATAATATTCCAAGAAAGGAAGTCTCTACTTTACCATTTATTATATTTAACTCCCATTTATTATATTTAAATATAATAATCCCTTTATTATATTTAACTCAATCGTAGAGATTGGTAAAAATGTCACATGAATTGAAACTTTTCCAACTGATTGAAAAAGTTCGCAAGCGGGGAGTCAAACCCGAGACCTATAGTTTAAAATGTCAATGTTCTGCCTATTGAGCTACAAGAACCGTCAATCGCTTGGCACAATTCGCTCTAAAAAGCGTCTGGTCTGCCATGTAGATCATGCATTCTGTTTGCCAGCTCAACAGAAAATACACACGTAATTGAACGAAAACAAAATTCAAATCTTATCTTTACAAATCGGTACGATTGAGTTAAAAATAATAATGAGTGTCTACATTTCCATCGTTTAATGGAGTCCCATTACCTATGTGGAACACTATGTTGATGTGTCTACGTGGCAGACCAGATGCTACTGCGTATAAGGTTATTTGAGTGAATTGTGTCATCCTTTGCCTATCCAGGTAACTGAATAGGCTAAGCGTTGGCAATTTAAGCCAAATGTCTTGGGATCGACTCCCAGTTCGAGCTCTTATTAACTTTTGAAAACTTTTAATTCGTATGATATTTTTACAAATCAGTACGATTCAGTTTAAAAACATAAATGGTATTTTTAACATTGAGGTCTAACATTAATGAGGACGGCAATAAAGAAATGTCATTAAAAAACTCCCTTTTGTGATAAACCATTCTCACTGAAATACGCCAACTACCATGCAATAAGTAAATATCAGTTCGAAAAAGTAAGAAAAAATATTTACAGCCGGTTTTATTTACTTCTTAAAAAATTAGATGCTAAAATATCCATTTTCTCCATTTCATTAAATGTAAAACTCATGACAGATATCTGATTTGTGTTTTATACCACACACGCAATCGGTAACTGAAGACATCATTCGGAATATTAAAGTAATAACTGCCACGCAATTTCATTAGACTCCCGACATGATCACTTTTTCACTCAGTTCGAAAACTGTCAATTCGTATGCTACCAATATGACTCATTTGTTTGCGTAGTAGATGGCCAAGTATTTTTTTTTTTTTTTTTTTTTTTTTTTTTTATGTGTCTTTGAGAAAATAATTATGTTCGAAATGACTACTATTTCAAAAGCATTAATTTCAACAACTATTGATTTAACAACATATTGAAATTTCATGAGAATCGACCAAATTTTGTTGCAGCATAGAAAATCCAAAGAAACAAACGGACAACCAGAAAAACTTACCATTTTTTAATCTTGATGAAATTTATAATGGAACTTCCACCAAAACGCGCCCTTTTCAATAAATGTAGGACTATCAAAATCGGATATCCGTTCAAAAGTTACGCATGGACATACATTTAAAAATTATATGTAAACGAGCAGTTATATAACAAACAGTTGAAAAGAGAGAGTTTATAGAATGAATGTTTTGAAAAAAACCAATTTAGAAATTCCATACAAATTGTAACAATACGAAAAGAAAAAAAAAAAAAAAAAGTAGAACGACATATGGAAAATATCCCATTTTCAGTGCGTGGCGGGCATTTTCAAGTGAACAAAAATGTTTTCATGAAAGTGCTAATCTCCAACACGAAAGTATCAATTTCAAAACACGCAATAATAATTTTTCTAAAAACCATTAACTGACAAATTGGTTTCTTGAAACCGATTTTTCTTCGTTGATGCATGTTCTGACGACAGTAGGCTGTAAAAAACTTGGTCTAAAATATAGTATAGTCAAATTATTACTAACCTGTGTGCTAATATGCCGAAAAGACTCTTTTACGAAATTTTAAGAAGATTCAACAAAAATTAAGACACCTGGAACATTTTAAAATTGTAGAAACGAAGCAAAAATTAATTTCGGAAATTATCGTACTTAATACGATAGTTGTGACGATAGTTTGAAGTTGGCACCACCTGACGATTAAATTTTGGTTTTGTAATTTTAGCTCATACAATTTCTTAAACTTATAAACGTCGCACATTTTCAATTTTCACACAGTCGTATATGAAGAAAAATCTACTTTCAAATGCAATTTGTTTGAAAACTGTATCGTCGTTTACATATTTATTCTGGTCTTGAATAATTTTCTTGAATGATTGTTTAAAAGTACATCTCCATCGAGTGCAGGCTCCTCGCGAAAGAATGGAGTCCATTTACACTTAAAATATTATTAATTGTTCACTATTTGTCTCCTACTAATTTTCCATAACGAAACTAAAACTTCAATAAATAAATAAATAAATAAATAAATAGTATAAATTGAAATAAAATAATACACAATAACATATGTGAGTGGAACAACTTAAACTTTTACACCACGGACTAGAAAGATGCACTTTCAAATATAATTTCTTTAAAAACACTATCTCAGTTTGCTGATTGCTTGTTATTTTTAAAATAATTTTCAAATACGAAATATTTTTAAATCTATCTCTATCGTGTTGAGCCCGATTACGAAAGATTAACTCGTCTGTACTTAAAATTATATCAGTGTAGTTCAGCATTTGTTTTAGGCTAATATTCTAGAAGAAAATTAAATCTTCATCAATAAATAATATAATGTAATGTAATATAATACAGAAAGAACACAAATTTAACATATGTGTGATCGAACTACATGCTTAAACCGCTGAAATTATCACAATGTAAAAGGCGGCAGTAATTACCGAAATCTTTGGAGATTTCTCCTGTTATTAACTGCCTGGCATGCGGCTAATAATAAAGTTACCTTTTAATAAATTAAAAAACAACAGGCAACTGAAAAATATATTAAATGTAAAAAATGTATTAGAGCTAGAAAATAAATGATTTTCACCAAAGTTCTGGACCCAGGAAGCCCGGGTTGGATCTCCTAGTATGTATAATTTCGGAAATATATTTTCCTCAATCTAAAGGTCTACTGTTTTTTTAATCACTAGTAAAATAAAGTTTACAGGCATAATTTAAAGTCAAATTGAAATCGTCGAATTTCGACCAATTGCATGAAACACTGACACTTTCTTATTGGTTTTTCAGAGGTTTTTTTAGGTTACTTCATAGCATATGTTTATTGTTATTACAGAAGACGCGTAAATATTTCGTGTTTGAAAAATATTACAAAGTAATAACTAAAAATGTTTTTTTATAATTTCAAATTAATTTTAATTACTAAGAATATTGTCTAGTATCTTATTCGGAAACGCAAAAGAGATGTTTTCTATCGATATTTCTTTCATATAGTATTATATAAATTGTGCATTCTTTGTGAAAAATAATAATTTATTTATTAATGGTTTTGAAAGAAACAGTAATTTATCTCATTTGATATCAATGAACATTAAGTATGAGAATCTGTGAATAAACTAAAAAATTAATAAAATAATCTCTCAAAATAACTACAAAGAAATAAACAATATACCAAAAAAACCCTACAAAGAATAAGAAATTTATCAAAATAACATTAAAAAAATCTCTCTAATGCTGTTGCCGCGCTTCCGTAATTCAATTTATTGTGACCGGGGATATTTCTTGGCTTATATTAAAAGAACTATTGCATATAAATTTATGAAAACTGGTAGTTTTCTAAAGAAATGTATGTACGTTAATCACGCTTAAGTAGATATTTTTAAATCGAATAATACTTTTCAGAAATAACTTGTCTGTCAATATAGTTCAATTAAAAATGTTTTCTATGATCAAAAACTATGCATATCAATTTAACTATATTTCACAGTCCGGTACTGGACTATCTTGTGGTGTGCAGTGTCCAATCATTTTTAAAGTTGTCTAATTTTTTAAGTTTTTTTTTAATTTAAAATTTTATTATCTCAAAAGAGATTTATTTCACATTTTGGAAATATCAATTTTCTTATATAATGTTGCCAGATTTCATAAATTCACAAATAATAATATTTCAAAGCATTTCTCAATTTAAAAAATATTTTTACACGTGAATATAAAAAGATAAAAAATCTTTAACATAGTTAAATTATTACTTGCGAAAAGCCTTTAATGGTGAGAATTATATGATATTTAAAAAACCGAAATAACGATATATTTCCAAAAACTTTTCAATTGAAAATATCATTACACGTGATTATTAAAAAGGAAAGAAAACTTTAAAATAATTAATATATTACGTTCAAAAAAGAATTAAATGGGGAAAATTGTGTACTTTGTTTTTGCATTAGTAATCAGCCATTTTTTGGTATAAGGACCTGTCTAAGGAGCTGTCTGGTCCTTTATCCTGTATATAAAATATTACAGTATTACATACATCTAGCTACTTACATTGTAACATGCATCTTATAACTCAGTTATTTTATAAGAAGATTCAAGAAATAATATTTATATAAAAATGATGTTTTCATCACACTATTATATACATTAAATAATGTTTCTAAGAACAGTAATTTTTACCAATGAAAAAACTTCCGTTCTATTTTCTCAAAACACAAACATGGCATTTTTTTAATACAACGTCGCGATGTTTTGGTAGCGATTGAAACAATGTGTATCTTTATGGATTGATAATAACAAAATTTTCAAAATTACATTCAGGCAATACGAATCAATTAAGATGTAAATAATTTCTGTTCAACCCTCTGAGAATCTGAAGGCTTTCCTGTATTTTCATAAAAATGTTCATAAAACTAATGTTAATTTAATTTTTTCCCCTGTGTGTTTCTAAAATACACTTCATACCCGCTTATTGTATATGTATCTTAAAATACAATTCTATTAAAAATATTTTTGCCTACAGCCGATTTAAGTTGATTTCGGAAAATAATTTAAATAATTTAAATAACAGAAAAATACGGGTAAACCGATTAGATGGTCAACCTGTAATATTTTTAATAGAAACAATTCTTTTATGTACTAAAGTAAATTTAGAGCTATCCTCTCATGTTATACTTCAGTAACAACAATATATGTACTACAACTCCCGAAAATTATTTTGTTATAAAAGAGAATATACTTCCCGAAAAATGAGAATATAAACATATATTTTACCTCCAAATGTGGTTATGCTATATTCAAAACTTTCAGGTTCAAACTATTTTCTTATCTCTATGGAGAGATCTTTTCTGAAGTACGTTTTTATGTTCTCACTTTGAAAGATCTTTTCAAGGAATATTTCAGTTTAAATAAAATATTTGAAAGTCCTGTAACTTTAATAAAAATGTAGTCTATGTTTAAAATAACTTTAGTAATATTATTCTGTATTACTATACATGCGTATAAAATTTATGCATTAACTGTGCATTTAGGATTTTATCTCTTTCAATCTTAAATATAAGTTCTATAATATTAAAACTTTGATTACAAATATTTGATTATAAAATATGTTTTCAACAAAATCGGAAAATAATTATGTACAGAATTAACATAACTGACACATTATATAAGAAACATTTTCTAAATACACATATTTGTTATTAAGATTTAAAATAAAACTGAAAAGAAAGTAACTTAAGTATTGTGCGTAATTTCATTTCAATAATTTACATTTTCTTCTTGTGATATTATTTTTCTGAAATATAGATTCAGTTTTTATACAATAAGTCAATCGCAAAAAAAATCTTTGAAACGAATTTCAAAGTATCTTGAGTTTTATTCGAGATGAATTATTCAAATTTCATTTTCATGAGTTTTTTAAAATAAGGTATTTGATTTTTTTAAACATTCATTTATTTACAATAGATCCTACCTTTAAATGTTTATGACCTATTTTTAAAGTTAATCGAAATTTTTTTACAATATTATTGACATTTAAACTGATTTCAATACTAATTTCCAACGATTCATCACTTATACAACCCGCTTTTATGGGTCTTTGTCATTTATGTGATTGATTAAATAGATAATGGGTTCAAGTAATTATGCATAAGCAATTTGTGATATTGATCTAAAACAGAATATCCATTTGAATATTTCGTAAAACTTCTATAAGAAAAGCTAAATTTTCTAGAGACAATTATATATTGTTTTATGTTAGAAATGTATAATAATGTGTCCAAAATTGGAGACACATCTAAAACAAGTATTTTGTGGACAAAACAACACTTTCTACTATATAAATCAAATCGTTTGCAACCAGAATTAAATGACAATCTATTGTTGAGATATAGTTATCGCGAAAATTGTGAAAAACAGAGAATAGCAGCGACATACGTTGGGCAGTATACACCCAAACCTAATCTATTTATGTCAATGACTAACAGAATATGAAGTTAGGTGAAATTCCATGCATTAGTTATTTAGGTGTAGCTAGCTATCACGGAAATATGGATAATCACATCATAATAGCAGGGCGATTTGCAGCCAAACCAAATCTGTTTCAATTTATCTAAATGTCTAACTGAATCTGAAGTTTGATTAAATTCCGTTCATTATCTCTTGAGATAGAACGCCCATAAAATTTGTGTCACATACAGACAGACAGAGAGACACACAGACAGAATCGCGGACAGACATTTTCTAAAAGCAGTCAAATCGCGTTCAGGACCTTCTAAAACGGGCCCCACCAGTGGCTGAGATATTCTGCTCTCAAAGCTGGTAGACGGGAGGTGCTGGGTTCAAACCCCTGTCGCACTCGTCGGCCTAACCGTTCGGAGTTTTCGGTGGTTTTCTTCGAACCTTCCCGTAAATACGGGTTAGGATCCCTTAAAAAGACCCCCACAGAGGGCACTCCCCCCAGGGCCTATATCCCTCGTGTTGATAATTGGCCGTCATAAATCAACCCAACCCAACCCTTTTAAAACGTAAAAATCCGTCGAAAACCGGAAGTCGAAATTTTTCTCTAATCCAGTACTTTCTTCTTGTATAGAAAAGAGAAAGGAAAAGCAAGAAACTTTTCTCAACTTTGAGTCAAGTTATAGAAATTTATTCATATGTGCTTTGTTTTAATTTGTTGTGCTTTGTAAAAGTATGATATAATTGAATTGCGTTTATTCATGATAAGTAATTCATTTATAACACTATTTTACTAAATCTGCTAAAATTCAAGTGAAATATTATTAAATGTGTCATGTTTTAGTTAAATGTATTTTTATTTAATTAATTTAATGGTATTCTATACAGAATACGATTAAGTTACTCTTTCAGAACAGCAGAACCACATGCAAACTTCATAGAATTAATTGTCTAATATTGTTTCTTATTAAAAGAGTTCACACATTGTCATGCCGTAGAAAAAATGAAGTTTTTATTATATTTAAAATTTTTGCTTCTCTACTGATAGGTTCTTTTTTTTCTTTTCAGTGAGAATTGTAGCTTAAATTTGACTTGTCTCAAATTAAAATAGTTACCGGTATTTATTTAAATAAGATGTAATGGTTTGATGAAGGAATTTGTGAAAAGTGATTATTTTCTTCAAAATAGAGGCTGTCGGAAAAGAGATGTTATTACTTTTTTAAGCAAAAACAAAAACAAAAACAAAATTTTAAAAAACTGTTTTTTGATGATAAAAATAAGTAAAAATATTTTGTACAAGCATATAATAAATTATATAAGAAAATAATATATATATAACTAAAGTAACATTTATATAGGTAGAGATAGATACATTTTTTTCGTTTTAATGATCAAAATCTTTGGAAAAAATATTTTCTTTCCTTCTGATGAATAAGAGAAATAATATAATGTTCATAAACAGAACAGTAAAGTCTAAGCCATTGAAGACAATCTGAGTACGATGTACATTTTGTTACACAGTTGTCTTTTAAATAAAGAACATTTTTCACAAGTAGCTTTTGTCTCCACTCACGTACTATGGTACGCGGTGCCATTGCATCATTTTTCTTTAATTCATCTACACATGGCATGTCCATAAATTCATCTCCACTGTATTCATGTATTTATTCATGTATAAAGGTCGCAAATGTATAATTTAAATAATAGAGTATCCCCGTACTTGTTTCAAATCAATGTTTTACAAGAATTGTGGGGCGTAAATTAGCAATGGGTCGATTTCTGGTTTGCAATATATAACTTTCATCAAAAAAGAAAATTGTTTTATAATACTATGTTATATTTAAGATTGAAAATTGGACAATTTGCTTCTTTTAAAAGGAAAATTAATTCGTTGTTTTGATTCTTTTAATGAACAGTTCTATTAAAAAGTGCTATTTAACACAAGGCACAAAAATATTTTCCGTGGCGACATACCACACGATTATATGTGCCATTAATATTTTCCTTGAAGATAATGTATTGCTATGAAACGAGAATAATAATAATTTATTACCAAGTATTTGAAAAAAATAACTTCATTCCGCTCCACTGGCATGTTTATTAATAGCACTTTTGCGTTCAACGTGTAAAAATAATTAATATTGGATAGTTTTGATTTAAAAGTGTATAAAATTAACACTTTGTGTAAAGTTAACAAACATTCCCGCAATTGAGAATTGTGAACCAATTCGATAAACCCTACACTTCTTTTTGTAAATATCTACAAAAACATCTACTTCCTCGCAATCTCTAGCAGTCATTAATTATTTATTTTGAAATTTAAAAGACTCTGGCATGAATGAATGTCTTTTACACTCTAATCTGCATAAAATAAACGTTTATGATTTGAACTTTGGCTGAATTTTTAAACTAGTTAATAATTTCTATCTCTAAGAAATTGGTATCGAGCAAGAAATATATAAAATTATTATATAAAACGTTTTGTCCTTTATTTCCTTCTCAGAAAGTTAAACCTCATACAACATAGTCATTTTTCCCATAAATTAATGAAATTGATTAAATCTACATTAATCTACAATCTTCTAATGAAATAGTATGTTGAGTGTTCTAAAAAACAAAGAATACACAAATTTGTATTTTTGTTTTCAAGAATACCAATTGTTATTAAAATGAAAATTATAACCAATGGTTGGAGTATCATAGTTGAAAATTTTTCCAACAGAGCGAAAGTATGCCGGTACCAGGACTCGAACCTGGGTACTTTTCTTTGCCGTACCAACGCTCTCCCTACTGAGCTATCCCGACGATATCCTGGACTGGTATATTTCACTCTTATTTGTTGAACAAGGCTGCGAACTGCAGCGCTAAGTAAAATTAGAAATGAATCAATTCAATAGTTTTTATGCAATCGTAGTCAACGATTTGAAAAATGAACTTTTGAGAAAAACGAGTTTAAACTTTTTTGTTAAATTTATAGTACGATTCTTATGTTATTTTATTTTTCCTTACATAGAATCATCTATTCCAATAAAAAAACCAATTAAAAAACCCTACTAAAAAATATTTTTGTCGTCAAAACGTATGACTATTGTAACTCTTTAATCACTACTGTTATTTAGTTTTGCAAAAGACTTACATGAGTTGCACACGAATCTACTAATATACCATCCGCCATTGTACTAAAAAATTTAATTTTAAATTAGTGATTCCACGGTCCTAATACAGGCTACGGTCTAAATACATGCTGGTAGGTGTACTGAGAAATGAGCGCAAAGCAGCCTAGCAGCAATCGACAGAGTTTGTACCTTTAATTGAAAGAAAGGCACGGGCAGTACGTCACTGAAAAACGCCTCATTTCCAAACAGTAAGAACAAAAGGGTTGAAATGACGAAAGCAGGGATATCAAAAATTTTTCATGCATGTTTTTCTAATTTTTTTTAAGAAATACTGATCGTATATAGCCCTGAATTGGCGATTAAATTATGTTCTAGACATATTTATCTCCCAAAATGGCTATTTTACTATATGATTTAGTAATAACGTTTTTCGCTTAAGTATGGCTATGGTCCAAGTATCGCCCCTTCCAGAGTGGTCTAAATATCGGCTAGGCATTATTTGTACCTCTCTGAGTTTGCGCAGCGTAAAGGATGGGAAAATAAATTAATTTATGAGACCACGAACGTTGTATTGCCTTGTTGCGAAATTTGTCTACTACACCTCAGAGAAAAGTGTCGTTGGACACTCAAAAATCATCCACAATAAATGGGAAGAGAAAAATAACTGGGGTAAAACTGATAAAATACAGACGAAATAGGCAGAAATTGGATTTAAATGGTAAAAAAGGAAGCTAATCGGTAGAGGAAGATGACGTAATTTGTGTCTTCTTTCATTGCAAACAAGATTCGATGTTTAGAATGCGATATGTGGATCCACAGCGACAGCACCGACGCAGAGAGTGATTACTATGTTTGTGATTTTGGTAAATAAAGTAATCTACATTTGAAGCTTTTTTTTTTTTTAAAGGAAAAAAGGTATCAGAGACAATTGTTAAGATTTCTATAAATTTGATAAAAATGCTTGTTTATTAAAACTTCCATATTATTGCTGTACATATTAAAACTTATTAAAAAATAAAATTTATTAAAATAAATTACTTCTCTCTTAATTAGTGAAATTAGCCCTATTTGTGTGATTATTATTTTTTTTAAACTGGGTAACCGGTATTTAGTCCCTATTTTCAAATCTCAAATTTTGCAGACATTCGGAAATTTTCTTTTTATTAACAGAAAAAGAATCTATTCATTCTGTTGCTATACGCCTTTTAAGCAATTAAAATTTAAAATACTATAAATATAAAGGCTTAAAAATTTTTCTATGGAAAAATTTCCAAGTATTAAATAGATTTATTCAATTATCGATGCTGGATTCTGTTTAGTTCCGTTTTTGCCCCTGGGTTGGTGGCTCACGGAATATATTCCATCTTGTGCTGCGATTGTAGCCAACATGTGATAGTGAAAAGTGCCAGGCTGGGTATCGTTTCAAGTGGTTCAGTTGGTAGAACGTTAGTGCGCTATACTGATGACCCGGGTTCGAGTTCCGGCATGCATACTTTTTCACTCTATCGGATATACGCCTTTTAAGCAACTAAAATTTGAAGTATTAGAAAAAGCTTTTTAAACTATTTTTTTTTCAAACGGATGTGAAACATATCAAGGTAC
Organism: Maratus michaelseni; assembly: GCA_963931845.1. Lineage (NCBI taxonomy): Eukaryota > Metazoa > Arthropoda > Arachnida > Araneae > Salticidae > Maratus > Maratus michaelseni. The sequence goes on along the minus strand of OZ007593.1, from coordinate 201,752,325 downwards.
CATACCATGACCTTTTCCTCCACTAATTGTCAAAATTGTACAATCTAGATTGGGTTGCCGGTATTTGGATCTTCTCCTCTATAGTATACATCCCCTCTCGCGTCTTTCTTATTTCTGTGACGACTTCAAAAGGGCTCGGTCAACTAAGAAGATAAGGAGGTTTTAACTCATCCACTTATGCTACGGACACTTTCACTTATACCTCACTTAAAAATTTTCTAAAAATGGATGTGAAACATATCAAGGTACCATACCATGACCTTTTCTTCCACTAATTGTCAAAATTGTACGATCTAGATTGGGTTGCCGGTATTTGGACCTTCTCTATAGTATACATCCCCTCTTGTGTCTAGCTTATTTCTGCGATGACTTGAAAAGGGCTCGCTCGGTCAATTAAGAAGAAAAGGAAGGTTTTGACTCATCCACTTATGCTACGGACACTTTCACTTATACCTCACTTTACTGAAATCGGATTACTGAAAACGGAACAGGCAGTCAATAAACAATATTTATTTCACTTTCTTTTCAGAGGACTTAGATGATTTGAACATGTATTTAATGATATATATGCCAATGTACTAGCAACATCAATTTTAAATTACAGTGATTACTCACAAATGCATCCTTTCTTTTATACGCCTTTATTATTTAGTGTCTATTTTCAGCTGTATCGATCAGGGATGTCAGAAAACGAGGATAACGCATTTAGTTACGCGTCGCCCTCTTTCACTTATACTTGATAAAAAAAATTCTAAAGCGAATCAGAGAGTCAATAAATAATATTTGTTTCGCATACGAAAATAGGTTCTTACAGAAAATTTGTTAAGATATCAATTTCTGAGATATATAAGTAAAAGTTATTCTAGACTTAACAAGACACAGCACAGTGTGATAGAGCCATCCGCAAAAAAAATCTGTAAATTATCACAGAAAAAAAAGCGAAAATATCCATTCGGATGGATATAATGCATTTCTTTCAAATACGTTAGAAATTTTTACGTTAAAAAAAGCTTAAGGGTCATCTTCCTAGAAAATGTACCAATCTTTGAAAATTCCAATACGAACACAAAATTTTGACATTCTAATTTGCTTTTTTAGTACGTTTTACATTAGGTTTCCAACGGAATATCATTCGTACAAGCAGTTATGAAGGTTGTAATGCGGTAAGCTTTTTAAACGTAACTCGATGACTGCTCGAAGTGATGAGCTGTAATTTTAGATTCTCAGATTTGAGGCTTCTAAAAATGGATTTCTTTTTAAAAGTTTATAGATTACAGCAGTTCATACTGTTTTCGAAAACTAATTAATATATATATTCGAAATTAGTTTCCGAAAAAAAAAATCGAATCTTACCGTATAAATTTTTTAACTGAAATCGGTTTCTAGGCGCTCGAAATGAGCGAATTCAAAATTACAGCTTATTCCACCAAGTAGTCTTTCCGTAGGTTTAAAAAACTACCTAATTGTAATCTGCTTTGAAATGATATAATAAATTTAATATTAGGATATTAAAACTTTAAACCTTCATAATTCCTAAACTACTTGATTGAATGTTAAATCCCTCTATATTAAAAAAAGTAACGATTTGGAAATGGACCAATGAAAATCTGCGCAGATCTTCCCGGCTTTTCTTTTCTTTTCTTTTCTTCTACAAAATAGGGATTGTTGTGCGATACCGAACGGAATCGCGAAGCGATTACCCGGGGAGTTTGAGACGGTAGCTAGCAGGGGGCTTAACAAAATTTACGAAAAAGCCATATATGATGTCAAAATTTGGTGGTGTTCGTTATGCAATTTTCAGAATTTGGTACACTTTCACTCTGAACCCGATCTTTTAAACTTTTTTTATAGTAAAATTTGAAAGAAAACAATATTTCCAGTCAAATGGCTATTTTCGTTTTTTTTTTCTCGGTTAAATTTTTGTTTAAAATGTATGGGGCTTTCTCTTTTGTTTTCGACTGTACCTTTTTCTGACCACAGTGTAACCTTTTTCGTTTGCTGAATGGCATTTTGCAATTTAGACGGTATATCAATTTTTTGGAAATAAATATTCTACTGATAAAATGTACAGGATTAATCCTAAATTATTGAATTCCTTAGAAATGACCATAACTTCATTAAATACAATGATGTAAAGAAAGAAATAACCAAACACTGTACAAAAGGAATTTTAATGTTTTGCTTACCTACTGTATAATTTTCCTTTGGACGTGCAAAAAACATCTAAAAGATTCCATTTCACGCCAGACATTGTGCAGCGTGTTTGTAATCACTGTCGTCATACATCTATCAATGTACTACCTATTCTAATTAATCTATTTAATCAGTTACTAATGTTCGGAAATACATCTTTGAGACTCACCAATTGTTATGTATGTGCAGAAAAAATTCTTGCAAATGACTAATAATCGAATAATAATCGTATAAAAGCAGAAACTACTATCTTAAGGGACATAGCGTATATAACATAACTTAGGTTTTCAAAAGAAAATATAATTCATTTTAAGAATTAATTTTCTTTCGCCAGTATTTTTGGTAAAAAAATCAAATTATCTTAATATAGAGGATACTATTATTACTATTTGCCTCTGATTAAATATTATGTGATTATCATATTTTATTATTATGGTCGTGCATTCAGTAATTTTATATATTATATATTTTTAATTTATAAGAAATTTCCCTTAGGATGGAATGATGCAATAATATTTTACAAATTCTGTGTGTGTGGTTTTTTTTCATGTTTATTATATCTAGAATAAGTAAATAAGTTTATTTTTTCTAAGGTCTTTTTAAATACGTTCCTGACTCTTCGTAGTAACTTATTTTAATAATTGTATGCATTTAAAATATTTCTTTCATTATTCAATTTAGACTGTAAGAATAGCATGTTTTTCTCGTTTGATTAAATACAAACTTTCTATTGCAGAGAAAAAACAATAAAAGTTTGTCTTTCTTAATAATAAAAAAATAAAAAAATAAATAAAATAATCCAGGATTAGTAATTCTTCTTCTCAGATAATTTGATATTTACGATCTTTGGAAACGACAAACAAAAGTAACATTACAAATCGAATATTTTTTTTACAGAAACTCTGAACCATAACTTGATTCTTGTCTTTAACCCTTTGTTATTTAATATTCAAAAGCCCATCTGCTAAAGCCATGATATTCCTTTATCATTAATATTAATAATCCACTACAAAGCTGTTTTCCGGCATTTAGATTAATGTTTAGGAATAAATCTAAATATTTACGTTCTGTCCTTTTCCCCTAAACATTTTTCTTGTGTTGATGCTAATTTAAATAAAGATTTATGTATAAAGTTACGAGACAAAGATATAAGGAGAATACATTATTTTTTTTAATGGATTTTATAGAATAAAAAATTAGAAAAGTATAAAATATTATTACAATTTGCATTTCTCATTTGTTAGCAAACTAAATAAAAAATAAAAGGAAATCCTAAATTTATTTACAATAAAAATGTTTAGACTGACATTATTATGTTATTTGAAGTTATCTATAAACGTTTGTAGGTTTTAAAATGTTTCTAATATAAGTTATATCTAAATCACGCATTATATGCATTTTAGAAATGAACATATATAAGGATATATAATATACACACTTAAAATAATAAATATCTAGTTTGATTATGTTGAACACTTTCAACTCTTTTAAAATTAGTGTTTCAAAATAGCCATCACCATTTTACTACAACTATTTCTATACTGTAACCTTCGGCGTACATTCCTATTAGAAATGTTTTAGAACCATACTATGAAGATTATTTTTTTAATTAGTTGTAACCAAAACGTAATTATGAAGTAGTGGCACTGACAAGCGTTGTCGAGCCACATATATCATATAAAAAATTTATACTTATAGATAATAATCATAGATAGCTAGATCAGAAGTTTCGAACATACACTTTTTCGGGACCCACAAATGATTTTATGAATTAAATGGCGATAACGCATCATTCATAGCGTAACAAAAAGGTCTATAGCTATGAGGGTGGGGGGTCGCATGATCAGAAATGCGTGTTATTTAAATGTATAAAACATCATTCACTTTCTAAGTATTATTTTCCTTGCAATAAAAAAAAAAATCCGACTTCTCATTTTTTTCCATAGAATAAATTAGTTGTTGCAATGCAAATAACTCAGCAGGATGTTAAGAAATGGGTGTCTAGCAGCGTATTGGGGTATGGCCGACTACAGTATCGACCGAAATACCTCTTGTTTGTTTCTCCCGCCTTTCAGCCTCTCTTCGGCATCCATGACGTTTGACCACGTTACCTCTGCCGACCCAATCCAAAGAGAAAATTCTTATTTGTTTTCCGCTTCGTAGGATTGCTTTCTCGGCTGATTGGCTCAGTGTCATCATCACGTGATTTGACGTCAGGAAATCCGTCCTAAGTAGTGATGGGCGATTCTTGAAAAATAGAGTATCGATCACAATAAGAAACGATTCTCAAATTCTAGTATAGATGTTCTAGAGTCGACCGATTCTCACATAGATAGGTTAAAAAGAGTAACTCCTACACTTATCGATGATTTGGCAAGAAATTCGATCGTGAATCGTGATAACAGGAATTAGACAATATATTGATATTTCTGCTGCTCATTTCATAGCAATATATAATATATTTATTCTTTTGATTTTACTATTTAGCAGCAGATCTGTTGTCAAATTCCGTATAAGTGCCTTTTTATTTCCAGGTTAAATTGTTATCATTTTAGTTTAGAGCTTAGTTATTTAAATTACTAGTTTATTCAGTTGTAGTTTTGAAGTTTGTTCTCTGTTTCCTACCCACACCCTACCTTCCCAAATCATAACTTTCTTAATTATGATCCGAACAATATATTGCGTATTGCGTCATCTCCCATTCCCTTTTTTATATGTACGCCCTCTCGTGGCAAAAGTATTCAGTATTCATTCAGTCAGAGCCATGCTCGAAGTATGTATACACAAATCATTGCTCCCGCCGCCAGCTGAGAAACAAATAAACATATAATTCATTTATAAACATTGTCCGTCGAATAAATATTCGTATTAACATATCCTCACCATTAGTCCATCGAGCCAGAGTCCTGAATAGTAACTATGGATAAGAAATACACGTTAAAAGAATTAAATCGTGCAAGGGAACGCATAAAATCAAAACTAACGAACATTTCTAAGTTCAAAGATGAATACGTACTGTCTGATGATCAAAAATCGAACATTATAAAAATCAAGAAAGAAAAAGCTTCATTATGAGAGCTACAAACAGATCTAATCAGTTTAGTTCAGAAATATCACAGCGTCGATGAAGGAACAGATAAAGAAATAACAAAGAATGATAAATTAATCTGGGATATTGAAGAACAGCGGGATGATTCGGAAGTAAGTTTGAAATGATTTCCTTCTAAATTTAATTTGAATAATGATATTGATAAAGAAACGCACATCAGTGTAAAGAAAAATAACAATGCTATGAACACATTACCGAAGTTTCCTGAAATTCTTTTGCCAATTTTTAGCGGCAAAATTAAAGAATTTTCAGAATTAAAAAAATCATCAGTTTAATTGCGAAAAATGAATATTTAACAATCGATCAGAAATTATTGTATTTGCGAGAATCAATTTGTTCAGAAGACACATTAATAGAAAGAAGCGAGGATACCTTTGAATCATTATTTAAAGCTCTCGAAGAACGATTTGAAAAGAAACGCGTTGTAATTGATATATATATCCAGCAAATTTAAGAAATTGAAAAAATAAATTTCGAGTCAGTTAAAGACCTCAGGTGTATTACTGACACTGTTAATAAAGGTTTAAAAGCTTTAAATGAGCTAGGATTAAAATGCGATAAGCTTGGAAACGCTATATTAGTAAAGACTTTGCTAGAAAAATTAGATAAAGAAAACAGAAAGTCATATGAATTGTCTCTAACATCTAAAGAAACGTCTCCTTTGAATAATTTTATAGAATTTTTGGAATCATGATCTATTATCTTCGACAAAACTGTTTTTTAGTCGAGTCTAATAATGGTGTAAACAAAGGTTTCTATAAACACTGTGTTTTATGCGATTTCATCCCTTATTCAAATGTCACAAGTTTTTAACTATGAATGTCGAAAAAAGAATTGAAGTTCTGAAAGTAAACAATTTACACTTTAATTGTTTGAAATTTTATTCTGCACCGTGCAAATCCACTTTTAAGTGCAAGTCGTGCAATGGATTTCATAATAGCTTAATTCATTTTAATGCTTCGAAAAGTAAGAGCAGAACTTCTGATTTCGATACGAAAGAGGAAACGGCTCAGCTAATATTGCGCAATCACCTTATCAAACTCAAGTGGGCGTCAGTGCTACAGCACTGGAAATTTAAAGGAAAAAAGTGAACTGTCTGCATCATTGCTTTGTACGGTAAATTTATTTATCAAAAATGCGTTTGGAACCCGTATGAGGGCAAATACAATTTCAGATTGTGGGTCAAGCGTGAATCTCATAAATGAAGAAACGGCGTATATTCTCGGTTTAAAAAAAGAACGAATTAATGCTAACGTATCAAGTATTAATTGTGAAATCCATTTCATTAAAAGTAAAATTACAACAAAAATTTCAAATGAAATCAATTCTATTGTGCAGTAAATCACGTGTTGCTCTTTTAAAAGCATTAACAATACCCCGTTTTGAATTTTCAGCTTCATTATTGTCAGCACGTCTAGTGACTAAGATAGTTAGTGTCCTAGAAGTGCAATTTGTTCATAGGTACTTATGGTCAGATTCCACCATTGTTTTAGCCGAGGCTAACGAAAAAGACAGGCTACCGCAGTGCATTCCACGTATCTTTTTTTTTTACAGACCTCTAGAGTGACTTGATGCTCTTTTCGTACACGTTCTTTCGTGCATTCGATCAAAAGATACGCGTAAAGCACCGCGATAGCCTTTCTTTTTCGTTAGCCTCGGTTTTAGCATTGATTAAAACCTCTCTTGAAAGGTTGAAGTCTTTTATCGGAAACAGAGTAATGAAAATCCATGCCTTATGCCCAAATGCTGAGTGGAGGCATGTTACATCTTCTGATAACCCAGCAGATCAGCTATCGAAAGCAGCAGGAGTTACAGAGTTACTAAAAACTCTTTATGGTGGACAGGTCCAACGGAGTTGTTTATGAACACTCCAGCTCCAGTTGATCTTTCAAACTTATCAAACCATGACTGTCAGGACGAACTCAAGAATTGAAATAGATGTGTTTTAATGACTGATTTAAACTGTAATTTTATTGATGATTTTTTAAGCATCAGTAATGGGTTGATTAAACGTTGTCGCATTTTAAGTTTTATTTGTAGGTTTATGTATAACTTAAGAAATACAGCAGCAAGAAAATTAGGTAAAATCTCGACAGATGAATTAAGAATTGCTGCAAATCTCATAGAAAGATCAGTTCAATTTTCTGAATTTTCTTATGAAATACAAAAATTGACAAACAATAAAGAAATCAATCATAGTAAAATTCGCAATCTATTCCATTTTTTAGATAAGGATAATATTCTTCGAGTTGGTGGTCGTCTTCAAAATGCAAGTTTAAGCGAAGACACTAAACACCCAAAGCTCTTGCCTTCAAAGCATAAGCTTAGAAAAATTATAATATGTTCATATAAAAATGTCAGAGTAGTTTTGATAAAAACTGCTAATGGACTCATAAGATGTGGCGTATCTCAAATATGCTTGTTGCCATTGAATAACAATTAGTGAAAATATAGTGCAAATAAAATGTAAATTAAGTCAATATATATATTCGAAGCAAGTGTATAGAATTGTGTGTATATATTGTTTTTTCAGGTTTTATCATTATGCGTGATTTATTTTAAAGGGTACTAATATTTGTGTATATTTTAGTGTCTTTTATAACTTTAATTTGTGATTAATTAATAGGCAAGATATAAATATCTTGAAATTAACATTTCAAGGGGGGGGGGGAGTATGTTGCGTATTGCGTCATCTCCCATCCCATTTTTTGTATGTACGTCCTCTCGTGGCAAAAGTATTCAGTATTAATTCAGTCAGAGCCAAGCTCGAAGTATGTATACATAAGTCATCGCTCCCGCCAGCGGAGAAACAAATAAACATCTAATTCATTTATAAAAAGTGTCCGAATATGTATTCATATTAACATTACTGTCATGCAACCAACATCCTTCCAACCCTTTTTTAAAAAAAATAAACAGAAGTGAAGAAAAGAGAGAAGGAAATGGTGATTTGTTCGGAGGAGTAGGATGTGGGAATACATCCGACTATATTTTGGTTATTTTAAGAAGTAATGTGGTTTTGGTTGAATTGTTATGAATAATAGTGAAAATGTATATAGTGTATATTATTGTAAATACCAGCTCTCATTCTTAATAAACTCTGTATTTAAATTTTAAAAAGAAGAATCAGTGCGTCATTCGGCTGTCATGATATTAGAGCCCGCTCTACCTTACGAGAACAAGAGCTATTTCTACGATTTAAAATAATAAATTACGTGTTTTGGATCGCAGTGTTTGGATTACAAAATAGAGGTGAGCTATTTTTTTTTATCATTTGATTGTGTAGTGAGATACTGTTAACTTTATTCAAAAATGTTCAAAAACGTAACTAAAGCAGATTTACTTATAGTTCTGCAAGAAATCGGCGAAGAAGCTGATTCGAGTAAGAGAGTACCCGAATTAAAAGATTTGTTATTGAAATCTAAATAATACTTAAAGGATAACGAATTCGTAACTGAATTTTTATCGACTACAATTTCAGAAAGAAAAAATGGCGAGGAAGTTAATAGGTTGCGTTTACAACAACAAATGAGAAGCGTGAATTTAACTCATAACGAAGGGGAAAATAGTACGTCATTATCACTAGATAAATTAATTAAAGCAGTTCAAGTTTTGGCAATTCCAGTGCCCAAGAAAAATGAAACATGGAATCTCTTTTTTGATTCTTTAGAAAGAGCGTTTAAGCACAAAAATATTCCTAAGGAATATAAATCGGAAATTTTACTAAAATTAGTAGGTGAGAAAGCAGGAAATGTTCTTGTTTATATTGATGATGAAGAATTAGCCGATTATGATAAAATTAAATCTTTAATTTTGAAAGAATATGAACCGTCCCCATTTACCTGTTTACAAAATTTTTGAAACGCTAAAAGATTACCTGGTGAAACCCATCAACAGTTCGGTTCCCGATTAAGATCCTGTTGGTTAAATTATTGCAGAATTCGAAATGTTAAAGATTTCGACTCACTTATTAATTTAATAATATCAGATAAAATTTTTGAAACTTTGGATGGTGAGCTTGCAACTCACATTGCAGTCAAACAAGGAGAAAGTTGGCTTTTGCCTCAGTTATCGAAATACTGTGACATTTATTTTACTGCAAAAGACAGGTCTTTTGAGGAAACAAAATTTGAGAAACGACCTATTTATCGTGAAGTGAATAACGAAAATACTAAATAGGTTCCCCCACAACTAAGAAAAAATCAAGTTACGTATGAGAACAGACACTTCTCAAAATCGCGTGATTGTTACATTTGTAATTCCCCATTACACCTAGCAAAATTTTGCCCAAACAGAAGAAATAAGTATGATAAATCTTATACTCAAAATGATGATCAGGGTCAGAGAAAACCGAAAATGCAACAAGATACAAATAAATTGAATCCAAATAAAATTGTAATGCAGTAGTCACTAATGTTAGTTCCATGCATTTACACATGAATGATCAATTAAACGAAGTTACTCTTTTTCCTTTAAAAAATCATTATTTATGTAGAAGGAAAAGAAATAGAAGCTACTCTGGATTCAGGTACCCAAATTAGTATTTTAAATACGTCATTAATTCCCAATCTGAAAATCGAAGCTAAAGGTAGTATTTTGTTACAATCCGCTTTCAAAGAAAAAGTACAAGCAAATTTGGCTACCATACCCATCCATTATAAATTACCTAACAGCGGAATTCATGTGACTTTAAATACGCTTTTCGCTTTCACTGAAAACTTAAATGTGCCTTGCTTAATAACTCCAGACGTGTATAATGCTTTGATTGAACTTCAAATGAAGAGTTGTGTAATAGTCAATTGCAAAAGTTCGAAGGTCACGAAGCTAAAAATAGCTCAGACCCCGCGCTGGCGAAAGAGGACTTAAATGTTTGTTTTATTTCTTCAGAGAATAAACAAAATGACCGAAACGATGAATTTTCAGAGTTTAATAAGTTTTGTAAAGAACAAAAAGATTGCGCAACTTTAAAGAATTCATTCAAGGATGCTAGATTAGGAAAAAATAATTTTTTTATACGGGATAATTTATTGTATCATAAAGAAAGTATTTGCGGTGATAAAATATATCAGCTCGTTTTACCGGAAAATTATAGAAATAAAGTGTTAGAATTAGCTCATGATTCAATTTTTGCGAATCATTTAGGGATGCGAAAAACTGAAGAAAGAATGAAATTTTCTTTTTATTTTCCGAATATTTCAAGAGATGTAGAAAATTATTGTAGAACATGTAAGAACTGTCAGTTAAAGAGCCATGAGAAACAAACAGATAAAATTCCGATAACACCTGTTGTCCGCGCACCATATCCATTTCATACTGTAAATATCGATTGTATAGGTGAAATTATTCCGCCGTCAGGAAGGAAGCATAAATATTGTCTTATCTTAATTGATCAAAATTCTAAATGGCCGGAAGTAGTACCATTACGGAGTCTCTCTGCGAAAACGGCATGTGATGCTTTATTAGATATTTTTATGCGCACCGGAATTCCTGAAGTTATCTGTTCAGACCAGGCCACTAATTTTAAATCTGAACTGACTAAAGAATTTGAGAACCGGTTAGGGGAATGTCCTCGCTTTTCAACTCCATCATACCCCGCCTCGAATGGATTGATTGAAAAATTTAATTGTTTGTTTAAACAAATGCTACATCATGTAATTCGTACGGATCCTATTAATTGGGATAAACATATTCCTTTTCTGCTTTTGCCTACCGTGAGGTGCCAAATTGCACAACTGGAGTATCACCGTTTAAGCTCATGTATAGTCGGGAAGCTAGAGGTCCCTTGGCAGTACTAAAGTCATCATGGTCAGGTGAAATCTCCTTACCATTGAATCTTAGTAATTCAGCAATAGACTATTTACAAGAATTAAAAATAAATTTCGAAACAGCCGCTGACATTGCTTCTCTAACTGCTGCAGAAAAACAAGAAAATTACACTCGCTATTTCAATCGTCGAAGTAGAATGAAAGAATTTGAAAAAGGTGATTTAGTATATTTACTTATCCCTGATTCTACCAATAAATTGTATTCTAGGTGGACAGGGCCAGGAGAAATACTTGAAAGAATAAAACCACATTCGTATAAAGTGAAATTACCTGATGGGGGTGTCAGACATGTTCATGCGAAGAAAATAAGGAAATTTAACGTAAGAGTACAGACTGTTGGGGTCATTTTTGAAGACGATGTAGAATTTGGTGAAATTCACCCAAAACCAATTAAAGCTAATACTTCGAATGAAAATAACATAGAAGTAGACCTTAGTCATCTAGAGGTTGATAAACAATTAGAGTTAAGTAAACTTCTACAAAAACATGCAGCATTATTCTTAGGCAAAATTCAAGTTGCCAATGTTGGAGCACACAAAATTAGTTTATTACCAGGTACGGAAAGAAAGAAACCATATATTTATAAAATTCCGGAATAGCTAAAGAATGAAGTGGATAAATAAATAGAAGAGTTAGAGCATCTAGAACTTGTAGAAAAAAGTGAAGCTGAAATAGCTTATACGGTCGTATGTGTCGCAAAGAAAGAAGGTAGCATGCGCTTATGCATAGATTTTCGTCAATTGAACACAGTGACAAAACCTTTTGATTACCCTATGGAAAATGCAACTGAATTAATTAATAAAATAGGAAGTGCTAACATAATTACATGTTTAGATGTATTAAAAGGGTATTGGGAAATTCCTCTAGAAGAACAGAGTCGAGATCTTACTTCTTTTAAGACCCATCGTGCTCAATACCGATGGAAAGTCATGCCCTTTGGATTACGCAATGCGGCTGCCACATTCCAGAAATCGATCAATAATGCTCTGGAAGAACATTGTGAGTACAGTCGACCATATTTGGATGATATTGCTATTTTTTCAAATGACTGGGAAAATCATCTGAAACATCTTGACGCTGTTTTATCCAAATTAAATGAACTGAAATTCACGGTGAATGTTAAAAAATGTGTTTTTGCGAAGGCACAGATCAAGTATCTAGGTCGTCTCATAGGAGGAGGTATACATGAGCCCGATCCGGAGAAGTTACGTGCCATTGAGACAATATAATCGCCTAAAACCAAAATAGCTCTCAGAAGTGCATTGGGTTTATTTAATTATTATCGTGACTACATAAGAAACTATGCTGAAATCGCCAAGCCTTTAACCGGCTTGACAAAAAAGGAAATCCCAGAAATCATTCCGTTGTCTGAGGTTGAAGAAGAGGCTTTCCAAACTTTAAAACGTTTATTGTGTGAAGCTCCTAAGCTTTATACACCAGATCCTAAAAAGCCTTACACTATTCAGTGTGATGCCAGTTCTTATGGAGTTGGTGCTTGTCTATCGCAAAAAGATGAGAAAGAAAAGTTGTGTCCTATTAGTTTTGCTAGCCAAAAGCTCACTAAGGTGCAACAAAACTGCTCGACTATCGAGGGTGAAGCTTATGCGGTAGTGTGGGCATTAAAGAAATTTGAAGTTTATGTGTTTGGTGCGGAAATTGAACTAATAACTGATCACAATCCCTTAATATATCTTCAGAAATCTGCACCTCAGTCTGCAAAATTACAAAGATGGGCGTTATCTCTACAAAGATATAATAAAAATATTTCTCATTGCCCAGGTGCAAAATTAAAAAATGCAGACAGTTTGTCATGACTAGTTACTGTATAAGGATTATTTAAGTGATACTTTATTTTGTGTTTAATTTTGGTATGCAGTATTATATCAAGTCGTCTTTCGATCTGTTTTGAATTGTCAGTGTTTTAATATGTTTATTATATATTCATTATAACTATTATAACAAGGCTTCTATACATCTGTTTTGAATTGTGTTTATATATATATATATATATATATATATATATATGTATATATATTATGCTGTATAGTTGTATGGTTGCTATTTGTCAGATTTTGCTTCGCTTTGCGTAACACAATCTTATCGGGGGGGGGGGGGGTGTCATGCAACCAACATCCTTCCAACCCTTTTTTAAAAAAATAAACAGAAGTGAAGAAAAGAGAGAAAGAAATGGCGGTTTGTTCGGAGGAGTAGGATGTGGGAATACATCCGAGTATATTTTGGTTATTTTAAGAAGTAATGTGGTTTTGGTTGAATTGTTATGAATAATAGTAAAAATGTATGTAGTGTATATTATTGTAAATACCAGCTCTCATTCTTAATAAACTCTGTATTTAAATTTTAAAAAGAAGAATCAGTGCGTCATTCGGCTGTCATGATATTACAATATCCTCACCACAATAGATATAATTGGTATTAAAAAATAGAGATATAATTCAAGATTACTTTTTACAATTGCATGAAAACATGAGATAGGATCCTGGTTGATGTATTTCAGATTGCGGGTCGGGGGTTTGGGTAGCAATATGTCGGATTGCGGGTCAAAAAGTACTTTGTAGATTTCTGATCGATAAAATTTATTTTGTCGGGTTCCAGTCAGGTTGCGGGTTGACTTCATACGCAATTTAAAGATTCTGTTCGGGTTAAACACCCACCCGTACAGGACTCTATTCTCTAAGGAGAGGGGGGGAGGCAAACTTGAGCGATACAACTTAACTAGAGAGAACCCTGTTTAACGTGGCTCTAAAGGAAGGATGGAATGTTTGAACTGTAAAAGGCCGAAAATCTTTTAATTATTGTTCATAAATGGTGATCACTAAGAGTTTAAGAAATAACATCAATGTTTAGATTGTAACCAAATGACTTGGGAAGAATGTGAAAAAAGGTATCGTTTAAATCAGACCCTAATAATTAATTTGGAGAGGAGGCACAGGCTGGAGGGAGGAGACAAACATGAGAGATATAACTTAAATTAACTTTCGCATTAACAGTTTTACGTCAGCTCTTGAAACACTGGAGATCTCTTTTAAGGTTTCAAGAAGATCCAATGGAAGCCATAAAGCTTAAGGGAAGTTTCATTCACCGAATGAACATTGTTCTTTGACATTGTTATTGACAGTTCAGGGTTCAGGCACTTATATCGATATAACTTAAATAACGATAACCCTGCGTGGCTTTAAAGCAAAAATAGAATGTGTAAACTGTAAAAAGGTCGATTTTTTTTATTATTGGTCATAAAAAATGGTCACCAAGAGTGGAAAAATAATATCAATGTGTAGTTGTTAACCAAATAGCTCTAGAAAATGCGAAAAAAAGTCACGTTCAAATCGAACCATAATTTAAAAAGTTATGATTTGGTGAGGGAAGTGGGGAAACAAACTTGATAGATACAACTTAAGTACCCTGCGTAACGTGGTTCTAACGCAAGGATAAAATGTTTGAACTGTAAAAAAGAAGACAATATTGAATATTGTTTAGAAACAGTGGTCACCAAGTGTGGCAAAAATAATGTCATTGTTTAGTTGGTAACAAGTGACTTGGGAAGACTGTGAAAAAAATATCCCATTCAAATCGGGCGGCCATAATTAATATATATACATATGATTTGGGGAGAAGGGGAGGGGATGGACGTCAAAAATATAATTTAATAAACTAGTAACCCAAATAACTAGACTCTAAACTAAAATAATAATAATAATAACAATTTAACATGAAAAGAAAAAGGCACTTATACTAAATTTAACATCAGCTCTGTCTCTAAAATAGCTGGAGAAATAACGAAATAATCCGCTGATTGCTAACGGGGATAGATCGATCATATCGATGTGAAATGGTGATTTGAAAGTAAAAGTAAAATGTACGACTGTACCGGTTTCGAGGTATCGATACAACTGCATTGACTTTGAATGAAAATAAAAAATGAGGAATTCTATCGATATCGATGCTGAACTCGATGCTGAATGATGTTTTCCCGAATTAATGTTGCTTTAATCAACCGCAGTGCCGACGTGTGTGTGAAAGTGTCCGATACTTATTGAGACTATCTCAAATCAGTGTACATTTATTCTTTATTCAACATCTCGAGTTATATGGGTCGATCCTCACCTAACTTGGACAAATCGTTTTAGTTTATTTCCCACCAATATCACCAAAATTTCAGATCTGGTTCTCTTCACTAGGGGCGCTACAATTTCCTGTATTGTGTGCTGCGTAGTGTACATTTCTTACTTATTCGATATCTCAGGTTCTATGGGTCTGGTCCTCACACGACTTGGAGAATTTGTCTTGATTTGCCCATTTTACTTTTGGTACTCTCCACCAAGCGATGCTGCAATTCCCTGTATTGGCTTTTATATTGTCCTCAGCCTCTATTTGTTATGTTCATTCGGTGAATGAAGCTTCCCTTAAGCTTTATGGCTTCCATTGGACCTTCTTGAAACCTTAAACAAGATCTCCAGTGTTTCAAGAGCTGACGTAAAACTGTTAATGCGAAATTAATCATATTACAGCAAAAGTAATTTAGCAGCAAACCTAATCTTATTTTTTTATGGCAATAGTTCATAAAAGTGGATCTGATATCGGTTAAGAATAACAATTTATTGACTAGAGACATCGATAAAATATTGATAGAACCGGCATAATCGAGTTGGCCATGTTATCGATTAAATCGTTAAAAAATATCGGCATCGCCTATCACTAGTCCTAAGTGATCGCTCTAACAAACAAGAGCTTTCTCGCACAGTACCAGAGTAGACTGTGATTGGGCCTGCGGGTCGCCAGTTAGACTCCCCTGAGCTGGATTACAGTTATTCATTGTTCTATCTGTTATAGTGTTGAATGTCGCTATTCTTCTCCCTTTATACCAATCTTTAAATATATTTTTTGAAAGGATAATGTTCAGTTTTGCATCGATCTAACACTTACAATAATTTTTTTATAGAATTCTATAAAAAAATATTTATAGAACACGCATTATAGAATCCTATAGAATTATGGCCGTTTTTCTATAAGCTTGTTTAACCAAAAGCTATAGAAATATCTGTAAACGTTCAATAGAAATGACTGTAGAAGTTTAATAGAAATGTCTGTAGAACTTCTATAGAAATATCTGTAGAAAAAAATATAGAGCTTCTATAAAAATAAGAATAGAATTTCATATAGAACCCAGGTGGTCACCCTCCCTACTAACCACATTCGATGCTGCTTGACTTAAGAGAGTGAATTATTATGCTTTTTCTATCTTTATTAATTTATGAATCATTTTATGAACTTTATTATTTATGAATTATTATCTTATTATGTTATTTCAACTTTATTTATTTTGTGATTTGCATTCCAAATCATATATAGTCTTGTAAAAATATTTAAACTCTAGCAAATTATTATTTTTTTAAACTAAAGCATTTGTTTAAATATTTATACTTCAGATTAAAATATTTGAATAAAAATTACCATATTATTAAAGTGAATAAAGTTTATTAAATTAGATGGACGGTTTTATAAATTTAACAGCAAATTAATAAATGATTATAAAATTAACCAACAAATTAATGAATTATAAACAAACAAATTAATTAATCCTCATTTAAATCAGTAGTTCGACTCATAAATTATTACATTGACAATTGAGTCACAATGTATTAGAATTGAATTAAATTATTATATATAATCATAATAAGCCTATGGAGTACTATTATATATTAAACTGGTGTATTACAAAACTAATTATTATTATTTTTATTTTAATATATAGTTATAAATAAATTACTACACACGTAAATTTTAAAAAACCAAGAAATATATATATATATATATATATATATATATATATAAGAAACCTGAAGAATCACTAGTCTATAGAACTTAATTCTATGAGATTTATAGTGCTCTATAGTAAAACTTCTGTAGAAAAAAAATCTACAGAACTTCTAAAAATTCTATAGAAACATTTTCTTTAGAAAAAGTTTTCTATAGAACTCTCCAAAACTCTATAAAAATAGTATTCTATAGAGCTCTTAAATAATTCTATAGAGTTCTACACAGCTCTATTAACTATTTTCGTAAGGGAAGGTCGCGAAACGATAGCACACATCTCAAGCTAAGCGATGGCACTGCTATCTCATTTTTTTTCTCACAAAAATTGGAGTATCATCTTTTACATTTCATATATATATAACTTATCTGGTTGTTCTATTTATACGAATCTTCGTTAAATTAATAAATCTTAAACGTTAAATTAATAAAGCAATAACCTCTTCTACATCTTAAGGAAAGGAAAATTCTGAAATTTATAACTGTGATATTCATGAGTTTGACCGATTTAAGCACCTGCTCACATTAAACATGTGATCTCGTAATTTGTGTTTATCATTTTCAAAAACTTTGCGAAAATAGTTTATTTATCATTTTGATCTTGAAGATGTCGCCGTTAGAGCGCATGAAACATGTGTCATCCATATATTAAAATGTATTTTTAAGCCTTTTGTGTTATGTTTTTATCCCTTTAAGCAGTAATCACACTTTAATTTAAAGTTAACAAGTGATTTTATTATATTATTTGTAAATACGCATTTGCTACAGTTTTTACGATTTTATTACTTGTTACAATTTTCATAAGAGCTTAGTGAGTTTCTTTTAGCAAAAAAGACTTTTTTTTTTTTGAAAGATAGATTTTCTTTTACACACGTTCACTTGCCGATGTAAAATTTTTTTAATCATATTACTCATAGAATTATAATATCTGCTGTTTTCAAATATTTATTCATGCAGAGAGGTCATAAAAAATATAACTAAATTAATGTACTATCCTTAATATATTGCACAAATTAAGCAGCATTACAAATCAATTTTCTAAATGAATTGTGAGATGTAAATTAACATGGAGCCAATTCGTAAAACACGATCGATAATTTTTATTTTAATTTAATATATTTCAAATCACACTTTAGGTAGTGTCCATTTTTAAAAACATAGCTCATGTCATTTACTTTGTTATGTTTAATGTAGTTTTAGGGATTCATTAAAGAAAAAAGTAGTAATATAAATGCTGGACGATTAAACCATGAAATATTACAACATTAAAGACGTGAATATAAAACATCACAAATTTTACTGAATGGTGCATACAAACTAAAAATTTTATACATACATTAAAATTAAAAATATCGACGTTTCGACCACCTTATATGGTCATCCTCAGGAAAATATTTTCAAAAGGCACATTTTTCCTGATGATGACCATAGAAGGTGGTTGAAACGTCGATATTTTTAATTTTAATGTATGTATGAAATTTTAAATTTGTATACATCATTAAAGAAAAAAGTAGTAATATAAATGCTGGACGATTAAACCATGAAATATTACAACATTAAAGACGTGAATATATAACATCACAAATTTTACTGAATGGTGCATACAAATTTAAAATTTTATACATACATTAAAATTAAAAATATCGACGTTTCGACCACTTTCTAGGGTCATCCTCAGGAAAATATTTTCAAAAGGCACATTTCTCCTGAGGATGACCATAGTAGGTGGTAGAAACGTCGATATTTTTAATTTTAATGTATGTATGAAATTTTAAATTTGTATACACCATTCAGTAAAATTTGGGATGTTTTATACATGGGATGTCTTTAATGTTGAAAAAAGTAGTAATTAGAATAATTTTGCTTCTTAAAATCCTCTGCCAACATGTTATTTTTTTTAGATGTACTGTATAGCTTTTTTTTACAAAATTTTAATTAAACTACCTTTTAAAATTTTGCGAAAAATAAAATGAAAATTTAATGTAATGATGCACATTATACATTCGCGTGTAAATATATATGCATTATTGTTTTTATTAAATAATAGAATTTAATTTTAAATACTAATCTTTATAAGGTATCAACTAATTTTCAAATATTTAAGGATACATTTCCAGCAACATTGTTTGAATCAATCCGAATTTCTGTACGAAAAAAACGTAAAAAATTCCAAAAAGTTCGTTAAAATTATTAATCTTAGTAACCTTAAATCAATTAATCGAATTCCTAAATTGTGAAGTTAAAAATATGTTGATATACATACATTTTTAACTACTACATACTTTTCTTAAAATTTTTGCTTTACAGTTTTCTGGCTGTCTTATATGTGCTGTGGATATTTGTTCAATATTCTTTTTTGTTTTTGTCAAGACCTCATTTTTCTGTTTTTAGCTTAAAAACTAAAATTTAGCCACTTTTCAGTTAGTAAATTTAAAATCATTTCATATTGATTAATCTAACAATTTTGCAGAAAATTAGTAAAATATATTTAATTAAGCTTTTCATTGTTATCACACTTTCAAATTTCCTGTTGTTGACAACTTTCATTATCTAGGCCTACATTTTAAGAATAAACTTACTTTTTTACCACATGTTTCACAATTACGGAAAAATGTGAAAAATTTCTTAATTTACTTAAAATATTTTCAAATACTTCTTGGGGAGTTGACCGCACTTCTCTCCTTAAAATCTATAGAGCTGTGATCCGTACTAAAATCGACTATGCCTGCCATGGTTTTTCCAGTTAACCTGTGCTAAAAAACCTTGACATTGTGCACCAAAGAGCACTCCGTGTCTGCTCTGGTGCATTTCGTACATATCAAATTTTATGTCTTTATGTTGACTGTAATGAACCAGCATTACACCATACTCGTGAAAAACTTTCATTAGAATTATATTACCGTGTCCTTTCTCATCCTGGCCTGGAGCATTCAAGGATCACACATAAACATCTCATCCTTCGGGAGGATGCACCCATGTGTCCACATTGTCATTTTGATTGCCTGAACATTTATCATATTTTAACTGACTGTACGGGCCTCCGGTACTTGTATAGAATATATTTTAATTCCTCATCACCAATCTTGACAAACCTCATTGGGGAAACACCTCATGAGACACTCTTTCATTTTTTAAAACATGCTGGCTTTTATTTTGAGATATAGTTTGTATATATCCTTCATGTTTTATCTATAACAATGTTAGTTTATACTTGTTTCCCTTGATATCTGGATGGGGTAACACCGTCCAGATAGTATTTCTTAGTGTATTATTTTTATACTTCACTTTTTTAAGAATTCTTAATATTTGTTTTATACACTGTATGACTATATCTGGATGGGTAACCCCTTCTGTCATTAAACCCTATACAGTCTACACTTTCAAACTTTGTTGCTGTTCACTTTGGACACAGTAAACAAATTAGTGAACTGAAATGAAAACAATTTTAGTTTATTAAATTTATTCGATACTTTACTTTTGAGTTCGAAGTCTGATTCCACGTTTATAATATTTAACATTTTTATTCGCTGTAAATAATTTTTTGTGCTGGTGTACGTTTTGTAAATGTCTTTAATTAAAATTATACTCACAGAAGATATCGATTATTTTAAAAGTGTTAAAACCCACAGAAAGAAGGGAGAGAAAATTATAAATTTGTTTATTTTATTATTTTACATGTCAAAAAAATATTTAATTTCAATTGTTTAAAATAGGGCTGTTTAAAATATCTTCCTCTTGAACTAAAATGAACTATTTGTACTATATATTTAAATATTTTATACATAAACAGTAAGTATTCAATATATTTTACTTGAAAGGCAATGAGATGGCTTGAACATGAATAATTTATAATTCTATACGCGTATTAATGTACCTTAATATAATACATCTTTCTGGAATTTATTAAATGAACAATTACGAAGTGTTTTATACCGTTTGAGAATGGCTTATGCAAAATTTTGTGGCGAATTTCTGCAACTGAATTTGCATTCAATCCTTATCTATTACTAAGAGCTTAAAAAGGTAACGAATATGTATTTCATTATTCCGTTTGTGGTTGAAGCCGAAATGGAATTTAAAACGTTTCCATTAATAGAACTCTATTAATTAGTTGAATTCCTAGCATTATTTATTGTGAATATAATGCATTAAAATATTTACTAATTTAAAGTTGCAATGCTGCCGAAACTAGTTTATTTATTTATGTTTTACATGGATTTTTTGAAAATATAAAGAAGGATAAAATAGGAAAATTCACAATATTTTGAGTTACTTTCTTTATCGCCCTTTTTTTTATATAGGCTTTCCTAAAACGATATCATGACTCATTTAGATGGCTACTAAGAGGAGTGTAATCACATATGAAAGACTAGTCAGATGTGTCAATCCCAAAACTTTCTTCTATCTCACACAGGTTTCGCATACACTATAAAGAATCAGCACCGATTTATATCACGGTCTAACTGAATCTAAAGTTTTATTAAATTCCGTGCATTAGTTCTTGAGATATGACTATTGCTAAAATCGTGTAAATCCTGCAAAATACAGCATAGCAGCGCCACTTTTTGGGAGATTTATATCAAAACCTAATCATAACAACTTATGTCAACGTCTAACTGAATCTAAAGTGTGAGAAATCCATGCATTAGTTCTTGTGATATAGCTTTCGTAAATATCATGAGAAAAGTGGCGTAGCAGCGCCATCTGTTGGCATATCTTCCCCAAAACGTAATCAGCATCTATTTATGTCAAGGTCTAACTGAATCTGAAGTTTAATGAAAATGAGTGCATTCCTTCTTGAGATATAGCAATTGCGGAAATTCCTAAAAATGTAGCATAGCAGCGCCATCTTTTGGGCGATTTTCACCAAAAACTAATCAGCACCAACTTATATCAGGGACTAACAGAATATAAATTTTATTAAATTTCATGCATTAGTTCTAGAGATACACAAAATTTGTGTCACATACAGACAGACAGACAGACTCACAGACTCACAGACAGACATTTTCTAAAATCAGTCAAATCGTGTTCAGGACCTTCTAAAACGTATAAATCCGTCGAAAACTGGAAGTCGAAAATTTTCATGAATCCAATACTTTCTTCTTGTAAAGATAAAAGAAAGTAAAAATTATATGCAGAGGAATTGTTTGTGTATGACATAAGTATCACTTTCCTATTACTCGGAACATTTTAAATTGGCGATAATTTAATAATAAAATTTTGAATTTTGGTTTTAAATAAATTAAATATATTGAAATTGATTAGTTTTTAGTCATAAGTAAAAGTATAAATCATGATGCGATTACTACTGCACTACACCGCGATGCACTACACTCCCAGAAATTTACTCATATAATTCAGTTGTATGTGCTAATTTTGTTGGAATACTTTGGCAAATAATGTCTAATTAAAATCATTAAACATTTAAACAAAACGCATATGTTATTTCAGTGATAAAATGGTAATGTTTCAGGTAACAGATCCAGCAAAAAAATTTAATTTAACAAATTACAACAACCATTGGAAAATGTTCCGAAAACCTAAAAAAAAATCAAATTAATTAAAAATATTAATTATTCGAAAATATTCATCGGACCCATCTACAAATAAATGCATTTTCCATTACTACAGTTGAAGAAATCCTTGCATTCTCTGTCCTCGAAAAAATATTCGCCGAACCATCGCCGCAGATATCGAAACGCATTTTTCATTATTATACCTTATCCTTAATATATACCTTAATATTTTATCGGGTCTTTCCTACAATAACTTTAACTCTTGTTTAGATTAATATCTGAGCTAAAGGTATTTTGAGGAAATTAAAGTGTAAGACCACGTTTGTTGCTTTATAAGACGATTTCTCATCCGAAGTCAATTTTTGAATTCGGCTTCTTTTTTTATATCTGATAGTTTGCATCTATCCTTTTTGTAACTTTAACATTTTATGCATTTCTATTGCCTATTCAAAGAAAAATTCTTCTAAAGTTACAGAATTCCATTGAAAAGGCTTAAAAATTTTTCTAAAGTTACAGAATTTTGTTAAAAACGCTTACAAAAATTAATTGACGACGCCAAGAGGTCCATTCTCGACCGAAAACAACAACCATTTCCACAATGGTTAAAAAACAAGAAAAAAAAACAAAAAAATATTAATGAGTACATTTTAAGTAATAGTCACTGAAATAACAATATCTTACATAATTACAAACACATTGTCATATAAATTATTAAAATTTAATGATAATATTGTCAGCCATTTTTACGAAATGGTTGAGCGCAGGTTAAAGAAAATGTTTTGAGTTAAAGAACTTTAAATATGGATATTATTTGTGCTAACATAGACGAAATTAATTTTATAGTAACTTTTTATCGAATACATACACACTTTAAATGTGTTTTTTTTTCAAAAGTATTGTTAAAAAATAATAATAATAAAAAAAAAATAAAGTCAATTAATGAAAATATATTAAATTTTATGATCGATATCTAAAATAATTTTAATGACGTATATTTAAATATGAAAATAATCCCATAGAAAAAAAAAACCTCTAAATGCAAAAACTTTAGAAAGAAAAAACTGGATACTATCGTGGGGGAGAAATATTAATGCTTATCTTACATATCACTTTTTACAATTTACGAGGTTGATTTCACATTTTAAATGCTTTTTTTTTTTTGGGGGGGGGGGGACTTTCTTGCAAAAGTATACTATTTGAAATTAAAATTATTACCTGATACATTATAATTTATTCTTATTTCAAAATGACACGTGTAAACAAGCTGTGTATCGGATAATAGGTTTTTTCGCTTTCCGAGAAGAAATATTCTTATTCCGTAATTTAAAAAAAAAATCTAAAATGTATGGTATACAATTTCTAAGTGCAAAATAAACATCATTATTAATCATAAAATTAATTTCCGTCAATTATTACTTCTACATGGAAATGTAAATTTAAATTAATACCTTAAAATGTTCGTACGGTGTCTAATATATCTACAGTAAAATCACTGGTAACAAGAGAAAATCCGCCGACACAGAATTCAATTCCAAAGTCTTTAAATACATTTGCAGCAACAATAAACAAAATATAAAAACAAGATTTCCGGATTAAAAAACAGGACAAGCATGAATAGGATTACCATTTCGAGCGTTCCAAACCGTTATGTAACATCGCCGTAAAGATTAGTAAATCTCTAGTTTCGTGACAAATATACAAGGTGATCCAATTCAAGTTTCCTAATTTTTATTTGAGGAAAAACACACAAAATCTAACCTTATCGTATTTATTATTTTATTAAACGAATATTTGATATGTTTCATTATTTATCGAAAATGATATCAGGCAAATGACCGCCTCTGGACCTTCGGCAGTATTTTGATTCGTTCGAGGTAATTTTCTATGACATTTTCGAAAGTTTCGGGGATTATCTCTGACATAATTTGGCGCAACGTAGTGAAAAAGTTATAGGAAACTGGAAGCGTTGAAGACAGGGTAAGCCGCGCGCATCATCGTGACGCATGTTCAGACGAGAATATTGCTGCTGTGAGTGATAGTGTGGCCGACGACCGGAATTATCGATTTGTCGCCATTCGCTAAATTTGGCCCTTTCGTATTCTTCGGGCCTTCCCTTTGGCGTATTTTGGGGACGAAATCGAAAATATCGATGTGGAAGACATGTGGTTTAAACGAGATGGCGCAACTTTCCACACATTGCGTGCAACGTTAGATGTTTTGACTGAAATGTTCAGAGGTCACATTATTTCATGTTGCGGTGAGGTCAGCTCTCCTTCAATATCATGCCAAATGCCGTTAGATTTTTTTTTTTTTTTTTTTGCAAAGAAACCTGTAACATTGGAGAACTTAAAAACTAACATGAGCCAAATTATAGCAGCTATAACCCCTGAAAGATACGGAAAAGTCATCGAAAATTACCTCGAACTAATCAACTGCTGCAGAAGTTCCAGATGCGGCCATTTATCTGACTCATTTTTCAGAATGAAAAATGCCAAATATTCGATTAAAAAAAAAAAAAAAAAAAAGATAAGTTTACATTTTGTATGTTTTATGTCTTAAATATAAGTTAGGAAACTTGAATTGGATCAATCTTTTGCAAAAAATAAAAATTACCTTATTATACTAGAGGTTACTTGTAATTGTTGTATCGTAAAACTGTAATTTATTTAATTACTCTTTCATTTAATTTAATTTTGTTTTTGTAAGTAAACATAGAATTTTGCCATATATTTTCCACTCACATCCTGATAGGCAAGAATTATAATAAATCTTTCCGACCTGTACCAAGAGGAAAATGTAGCTCTCTCATTCATTGCTTTTAAGAATTCAACTAATTTTAATAAAACACATAAAACTAAAATACGTGGAACTCTATTAGCAGTTTTGTCAATAGTGAATTTGAATGGAAACTCTATAAAAATAGTATTCTATAGAACTTGTAAATAACTCTATAGAGTTCTATACAGCTCTATTAACTATTTTAGTAAGGGAAGGTCGCGAAACGATAGCACACATCTCAAGCTAAGCGATGGCACTGCTATCTCAATTTTTTTTTCACAAAAATTGGAGTATCATGTTTTACATTTCATATGTATATATAACTTATCTGGCTGTTCTATTTATACGAATCTTCGTTAAAGTACTAAATGTTAAATGTTAAATTAATAAAGCAATAACTTCTTCTACATCTTAAGAAAAAGAAAATTCGGAAATTTATAACTGTGATATATTCATGAGTCTGACCGATTTAAGCACCTGCTTACATTAAACATGTGATCTCGTAATTTGTGTTTATCATTTTCAGAAACTTTGCGAAAATAGTTTATTTATCATTTTGATCTTGAAGATGTTGCCATTAGAGAGCATGAAACATAAGTCTTCTATATATTAAAATGTATTTTTAAGCCTTTTGTGTTATGTTTTTATCACTTTAAGCAGTAATCACACTTTAATTTAAAGTTAACAAGTGATTTTATTATATTATTTGTAAATACGCATTTGTTACAGTTTTTACGATTTTATTACTTGTTACAATTTTCATAAAAGCTTAGTGAGTTTCTTTTAGCAACTCTATTAGCAGTTTTTTGGAACTCTATTAGCAGTTTTTTGGAACTGTATTAGCAGTTTTGTCAATACTGAATTTGAATGGAAATTTCGAAAAAATAGTCAGCTATCACCAAGTTGGCATTATTTATGGCAACTTATTTTTGTCGCCAAATTTGTCGAATTTTCGTTAAGTACCAACAAGCTTGTCGGGAAACCGACGTTGGCGGATATGACTACGCAAATATAACCGGATGAGAGTTGGAATAATGGATACATCAATGACATAAAAATTTGCAAGAAACCATGTTCGAAAAAATCGAAAAATAAATCCGTTTATGGATTAATTGGGCATATAAAGGAACAATACCGTATATAAAGGAAATATATGAGAATCATTAATTTATAATTTTATATGGATTCATTAGAGGAATTTTCCGATTGGGAATCATTGGCGATAGTCCCGATTATAAAAATTACTAGTTTGTTACCTAATAAATCGACAAAAAACTATAAATCATATAAATCAATGATATTCGTATTTGTTTCTTCTTATGTACTGGAAAACCTTCACATTGTGGCATAGTTGAAGATTCTGGATCTAAGGAAAATATCCTTTAACTTTTACTCTCAAAACCTATAGGGTATTTCCCGTTAACCGAGAACCTTGAAATTGGCAGGGAGAAATATCTTGTAGTACATGTAAAGGGAAGAAAACGAAAATCAATTAATTACAATACTATGTTAATTTATTACATGAATTTTTCATAATCGAGATTTCCATAAATGTTATTTTAAGGCCGTAAATTTTTATTGCTTAAGATAGATGCACGAAATTTTTACACAACAAGCGGACCATGAGAATTTTGTTTTATATTAATGTCAACTTAATACATTTAGCCGTTCCTTAGAAATAAACAGCCTTGATAGATGAATGGAGAAATAACAATCCTATAAGGGTTTCGTTTTTACCTTTTTACTTTCTTCTATCTTTACAAGAAGAAAGTATTGGATTCATGAAAATTTTCGACTTCCGGTTTTCGACGGATTTATATGTTTTAGAAGGTGCTGAACACGATTTGACCATTCTGTCTGTGACTCTGTGAGTCTGTGACTCTGTCTGTCTGTGTGTGACAAAAATTTTTTGGGCGCTCTATCTCAAGAACTAATGCTCGGAATTTAATAAAATTTTAGATTCAATTAGTCCCTGATATAAATTAGGGCTGATTAGTTTTTGGTAAAAATCGTCTAACAGGTGGCGCTGCTATGCAGCATTTTTCGCGATTTCCGCAATAGCTCTATCTCAATGCTCGGAATTTAATAAAACCTTAGATTCAATTAGTCACTGATATAAATTGGTGCTGATTAGTTTTTGGTAAAAATTGCCCAGCAGGTGGCGCTGCTATGCAGCATTTTTCGCGATTTCCTCAATAGCTCTATCTCAAGAACTAATGCTCGGAATTTAATAAAACTTTATATTCAGTTAGCCTCTGATATAAATTGGTGCTGATTACTTTTTGGTAAAAATCGCCCAGCAGGTGACGCTGCTATGCAGCATTTTTCAGGATGTACACGATTTTAGCGATAGTCATATCTCAAGAAATAATGCATGGAATTTAATAAAACTTGAGTTTCAGTTAGACCTTGATATAAATTGGTGCTGATTCTTTTTAGTGTACGCGAAACCTGTGTGAGATAGAAGAAAGTTTTGGGATTGACACATCCGATTAGTTAGGTGCGGAACGTTAAAAAAAGCCAGAAAACATAATGTTCACCGTTTTTGCCCAGGTATGTGGCTAAACGCAAGCAATTGTGTGGAAAACTTTATGAAACCAGTTAAGAAGACAATAAATTGAAATACATTGCGTTTCAGTAAAAGATTAATGATTATATTATTATCCATTTCTGTAAAGGCTTTATTGTTGTTGCACGTTTCTCTTACAATGGGAAATTTAAAATAAAAAGAGTGGAGAAAAGTTAACTTACTGAACTATATTTTATATCTGATATTTACAGAAGGAATGCCATTTCTTTATCTTAACACCTTTCAAAGAATGAAACTGCACTAACCACATAACAGATAGGACACAGACAAGCGGGTTTCGCCTGCTATCGGGCTCCTAATTTACATCGGTCTTTTCTTTAACATAGTATTCGTTATATTTGCGAGTATGAAGAGGGAGAGGGGTTAACGACTTAAAAAAATCGCATATATTATACTTCAACACGCGCCCCCTGGCGGAGAGTTTTTCGTTATTTGACCTCTCGGTTTTATTAAATTCACGTGCACTGCTTTGATTTCGTCAGGACTAATTCCATTTAAAAATTTAACATTTTTAGCTTCATACGTATCGTTTAATTGCTGTTGTATAAAGAGAATACAGGATTTTTCAAAAAAAAGTTTTCGTAACTAAACTATCATGAGAATGTTTTATGTATGATATTTAAAGAAGGACTTCCATTTCATTATCCCGACAACTTTCAAAGAGTAAAACTTAGAGTTGCAAAAAAAAAAAGACTTATTCCCAGTTTTATTTCCAATAGACCCGGGTTATTCCCAGGTTTATTCCCAAAAGACCTTATTTATTTCCAAAAGACCAAGTTTATTCTCAAAAATCCGGTTTATTCCCAGGTTTAAACTGGGTTTTTTCTTGCCTTTGCAACGCTAGTGAAACAGCACTAAGACAATGCCCCCGTTCATACTTCAAAACTACCGCTATTCTTTGAAGAAATGAAAATTCACAAATGTATTGCCTGTATAATATTTCAACATATCCCTGCGATTTCACCCGATGTTTCATCTATTGTGACTTTGATTTGCTAAAAAGATATTTCATATAGCATACCCACTACGATTGATGGACTTTGGAAACCCTTGAAAAAGGAATGGCAAGCAACAACCTTGGAATTTTACGAAACGGTTTTCTATTATGGCAAGCACGATTCAGACTTATAATCGAGAAATTAATTTATCATTACATTTAAAAACTTAATTTTTCATTTTAAACATTAAAAGCGGTCACGAAATCGTTCTAAAAATGCCTAAACACACTGAGTAATTACCTTTTTTCATTATGTAAAATGTTTACCGTATTTACTCGTGTATAACGCGCACTTTTTTTCAAAAATTTAGGGTAAAAAACCTAGGTGCGCGTTATACACGAAATTTTTTTTACTGCTGGATGTAATTACATGATATACATATGAATCAAGAAATGTATTCGAAGAAGAAATTAAAACTGGAAAAATCTTACTTAATAGACGTATTGCTGCATCTTTATTTCACTCCTTACACTTTTTTTTTATTATAACAGCGCTAGTAACATTATTTAAACGCTAATTAGCAATTTTCACTGCCGCTAATGCTGTTGTCCTCGTCATCACTGGCTCAGTCAATATCTTCGTAAATCATATCGTCTTCAGTTCCATCCATCTGATTGGAAATTCCAGTCACTTTGAAGCTCTTTATTATCATCTCGGCTGAGATGGAATTCCAATTTTCACATATCCACTCACATAGAGTTGTAAGAGACGCGCGCTTCATTTTCCTGCTTTGAGTGAAGTTGTCATCTGTTGTTGTCATCCACCGATGGTATGCATGCTTAAATGCAACCGTAAATGGTAAGTTGATGACAACATGTAAGGGCTGCAGCACTTTCTTCATCCCAAGTGGTATCACAACGAAATCACTTGAGTGACGAATTTTTGCTTTTACTCCAGCATCGTGTGTCCATGGAAGCTGTCCAGAACCAGCATCGATGGTTGACGTATAGCACCTATCCTACGTTCTCACACAACGTTAATCGAATCTTTCATGAGTTCATCGGTCATTCATCATTTTCCCTGTGTTCTTACAACTATGCCGACTGGAAAATATTCTTCAGGGATAGTTTAACTTTTAAAAATCACATATGGTGTCAACTTGCGGTCGTCAGCCGTAATGGTCTGCATAACGGTGCATCATTTCTTGTCTGATCCTGTTGTGTGTACTTGAATGCTTCTATCTCCAATGGGATGAACGGTTGTGACTTCCGACATATCAAACCATAATGTATTTTGATCTGCATTGCCGATTTGTGACATCTGATATCCCTTTTGTTTTCGTAGTCTTAAAACGTGGTGGGAGAAATTAGTGCGCTGTTCTTCCTATTCTTCTAGTAGCTTCTGCGATAGCGTTGTTCTTCTCCTGATAGAGAGACTGTTACAGATCATAAAGCGTCGCACCCAGCCATAACTCCCCTTGAAATCTTCTCTCGGAATATTCATTTTCCGAGCTATTTTACAGGCCTCGAACCTCAACATTTCCGTCGAGACCGAGTATCCCGAACACTGCAAATCCAATACCTGAGTTAAAAGCTGCTGCTCCATTTGCGGATATTTACACGATTTTCCCCGAAAAGCAAGATTTTTTGAAAGGTGCTTTTTTCAGTTTCTCTGCATATTCCGCGACTCTCGCACATTTGACTCCCCAACGCTGATCTTCCGACTTGAAGCACAATTATGATTTTCTCTTGCATACTGAACTATTTTCAACTTAAATGTCGCATTATAACTACATCGATTCTCCATCTTACTCGCAAGTTGTCGAAAGACGCTCCCAAGTTTTTCGTTAAGCGAGTGACGTCACCACAGTATGATACGTCACTCCCTCCCTTCCACACTCATTCCCTACCCGAACTCTAAAAATAGATTTTCGCCTTCTTTCCTGGCCTGAAGTAATATTTGTTTCGACTTTCTTTACTGAAATTGATTTGATCATTCATTCATTTGCATGTCAAATTTATGGTGCGCGTTATATAAGATATTAAAAAACTTCGCCATTTTCTCTTGTAAATTACGGTGTGCGCGTTATACATGTGTAAATACCGTAATTTGTTAATTATGTTCATTATGGTACATCACTATAGCAAATAATGAAAGATTAATAATATAACTCTGAGATAAACATTCATTAAACGCACTGTACTTATTTTTTCATTACAATTACGCATAATGTATCCAAGATGTTTTATAGAAAGAAACATTTATAATGCAAATTTGGAGATGCTGCTAGCTACATTCTACAGTGTGTTAATAGTCTTTAAACTTCAAGAAACTTTCTTAAAAATTTTGCGTTAGTAAACAAGGATTATATATTATTTAATTTAGTATATGCCATGATTAGAATAGTAAATTATCGCAGAATAACAAAATTTTAAACACAGCGCTAATTTTTTTCAGAAAAAGTGGTGGCTCTGCTCCCAATGAGCTACGTCAAGCACCCACCGTACAGACACCACAGGCTTCAAAAACACGCCAATATCCAGTGTTTTAAAAAGGGTACAAGCTTATGGAGCAGTATATGATATTATCTCGACCAGTTATGATTTTCTGTAATCGGATTGGCATTTAATTTCCTTTGACAGGGGGATGCTTGTGTTCACAAGGTTGTATCCATGGTTATCACTGTTTTTGAGATTAATTAAGATCAATTAAACTCAAAATGAAAATCAGTTTGTATAAAAGGGTTAAGTAAAAATTGTGATTGATTCCCAGACTTTTATAACATTTAGAAGAAAAGTTATAATTTAGATGTTATAATAAAGTCGACTAAAATATAACGATTCGCATATATCGTTTTTATTATGGTGCAATTTCCACCATTAAAAGTTTTTCGTACGTAAGAATTTAATAATTTTAAAGTTTCCTGTCTTTTTAAATATTAACATGTATTTTTAAGTATTCACAATATTTTCTATCAGAAATGTATTTGCAAATAATATTATTTGGGTTATTTTTTTTTTTAATCTGGCAACAGTAGATAAAAAACGGCTATCTGAAAATATGAAATAATGAAAGATTAATAATGTAACCCAGCAATAAATATTCATTAATCGCACTGTACTTATTTTCTCATTATAATTACGCATAATGTATCCATGAAGTTCTATAAGAAGACACATTTATGAATTAAATATCTATTCTAAAAAGGTAATTTTAAATAAAAAATTGGCAAAAAAAAACTTTAAAAAATTATAAAAAATTAAAATATGTTGCGTTGAACACTACAATCTAGTCCTGTATACACTTTCTAAATATAGTTAAATTGTTATACATAGTGTTTAATCCTATAAAATTACCATTTTTCATGTATTATAGACATTAGGTTTAGCATTATAAGTCGAAAAAAGTCAAATGATCTCAACAATTCAAGTACGGCAACATCAGCGTTAGTTACTTTAGTTACTTTTTAGAATAGAGAGATATCGTAATTTCGGCTTTGCCGGGATTGAAGAGGACTGGAGCAAACTCAATTTTAGAGAGGACGTTATCTTATCAGTCACATCTTCTAATATGAATAATCCAAAATTCTTTTTACTTTCTTCTATCTATAATAGAAGAAAGTATGTAATCGAAATTTTTTCGGCTTCCGGTTTTCGACGGATTTACACGTTTTAGAGGTCAGAGATTCCGAAAAACGTTTTTACAAAATGTCTGTCTGTCCGTCTGTCCGTCCTCATTGTATCATCGAAAACTGTATGAAGTTATGCTTCAAATTGAAACACATTTTTTTTCTATGTTTTTGGCTATGGCAAGCAGATTCTATCAGAATTTAGGGATATTTCGACGAAAGGGAGCGCTGTGATCGACATTTTTGTTCCATTTTCACTATTGTACCATCGAAAAGTGTATGAAGTTATGCTTCAAATTGAACCTAATTTTTTTTCTATGGTTTTGGCTATAGCAAGCAGATTGTATCAGAATTTCGGGATATTTCGATGAAAGGGGGCGCTGTGATCGATATTTTTGTGCCATATATCACTATTGTATCATCGAAAAATGTATGAAGTTATGCAGATAATTGAACCAATTTTTTTTCTATGTTTTTGACCATAGCATGCTTGCCCAGGTTGAATTCGGGGATATTTCGACGAAAGGGGGCGCTGCCATCGCGATTTTTGTTTGATTTTCACTATTGTATCATCGAAAAGTGTATGATGTTATGCAGATAATTAAACCAAATTTTTTTAATATGTTTTTGGCTGTAGCCAGCAGGTCCTACTTGAATGTAGGAATATTCCGCCGGAAGGGGCGTTGTGATAGCCATTTAAAGATTTCAAATTCAAAAAGATGTACAAAAAAATTAGAAATCCTAAAAGTTTTTTCCGTTAAATGTCGGCCTTGATCCGGAGAATCCGGAGCAATTTCTGTTTTGTCTCTATATTAAAAAATGGTGGAGATATAGCGGTTTGAAATTTTTGGGTGGTTGACATTTTCAAACAAGACAGCAGAATTCATCCATAATCGGGTTTAATTTATGAGCTTTAGTTAACAGGGTTTCAGCAAATTTTCTTTCATTGTTGTAACCATATTTCCTATTCTTATATGCTTAACACTATATAATTTATATTCGCCAACGTCAAATTCTCGCCAAGCTTGGCGGAAATTGGCGAAATATCGCCAAATTTGCCGACAAAAATAGGTTGCCACAAATGAAGCCAACTTGGCTGTAGAAGACTAATTTGACGATATTCACATTCAAATTCAATGTTGACGAGAACTGGGAATGAATCTTCTTTAATTGGGTCCACGCATTTTAGCTTTGTGTTTTCCAGTAAAATTAGCTAAAATCGTAAATCCAAGGAATAGTGAGGCAATCTGTTCCGGTCGGTACAGGCCAGAAGAACTTTTCGTAGTGTAGTATACATCAGTTGATCGCATCCCGGTAACCCGATGATTCGCAAGCAGCTGATGTACAACAGAATGACGAAAAATATTGATTTTATTGGCGATGTGATGACGAAATTAGAAGTATTAACATGATTGAGATAGAAGAAAGTTTTGGGATTGGCACATTCGACTAGTTTAAACAATAGTTTTAATTTACATATATCACAATTATATTAAACACTGATCCAACATTTGGTGATCCGTTTGAACCATAAATTGGTAAAACATTGAAATATGGCCTGGTAAAATGTTGAATCATAAAATGACAAAGGTTATTCATTCCAAACAAGGGTTAACCAATCCGAGACCTTTGTTTAGCGAAGAACCCAACTCATTACGCACATCCATGCCTGGCAGTAGATTGGAAATGGAACATGGCAATTCCTTAACTGTAGCAAGCATTCAAACTACTAAACAAGCAATCGGATAGCATAGCACTCTAAAGCAGCACCATGACAGCGCATAGAAGTATTTGTTCTGAATGACTATTTCATACTATTGTCGATGGTGAAAAGTTCGTGAAACCATTGTTGATTGTCCACTATAACCAAAATTTTCTATAAAAATAAGCGAATCATGGACTCTCCGTGGCCAGAGTCGTATAAGCGGTTAATCTGTCATGATGGCTGTGCCGGCTTCAAGTGGGGCCTCCGAGATGGCACTATGTGTGTTATTACCGGTACTAACACTAAGAAGGGAGGTCTGCAGAAGCGCATACTCAGAAAAATTTGAGAAAATTACAATATATTCTTATCATAAGGATACATACGTTTATAAAAAAATATGCTGGGGAACCCCGATATAACGTCCATAAAAAAATTATGATTTTTTTTTTTGGCGATTTATCGCTGGTTGACGACACAATGCAGTACAAAAAAAATCGCATTTGTGATAAATGCTCTTAAGAAAAACGTTTTCTACTCTTTATACTGAACTAGCTTAAGTACGTTTAACTTAAATAAATACCCTTTTTTAACTGTGGTTTTGTCATAAAAATTTATATGTATATATAAAGAAAATTAACAATATTATTCTACAGTTTAGAATAAATTTTAAATTGATTAAAAATGTTTCAAACTAAAAATTAATGTCCGATTCTGAACTTGTCAATTTGACTTCGATATTCTTAGTGTCAGAGACAACAGGAGAAATGTCTTGTTGCCATGGAAACAAGTACTTACTCAAAAACGAATTGTATAATGAGAGCGATTTTATTCGGACAATTACTGTTAAAATACACTTAAAACTTATCAAGCCGGCGAAACCTTGTAAAATTAAATAATTTCAGAAATACTTAACTTGTACATATAGTATAGAAAAATATAGAAAAAATAATAAACTATTTAATCGTTTAAGTTTAAACTCATAAAATATTGACCATTTAAACTCTCATTTAACCAAGAATTTTCAAATGCATTAAAATTGCTTGCATTTGGCGAGGAAAAAGTTTTGCGCGCCAAATTGCGTCTTTTTGCGCCTAATACTCGAAGGCATTTTATTTTTTTACAGATTTTCCACGCGGATTCCGCAGCTAAATTTGACTAACCCTTTATTACTTACATGAGTAGTTCCATTAGCATTTTTCACAAAATATTCTGAGTATGTGCTTTAAGGAGACATTCCTTGTAAGAGCGATTCACTTGCGCGACGTCAAAAACGACATCCATCGCACATAAAATTTCCACGCACTTTGTTCGTTCGTATGTATTGTGTACACTGGTATTGTGATATTATTTATTGTTTTATTTAGCAAATAATAATATTTTTCAGTGTATTTAGATTATAACTCTATAAAAAATGATAGATTATAAGTATTAAAGAAAGTGTAGTTTATATCTATAAAATAATGGGAAAAAATTATGCTCATGGTTACCAATCTAGCTACGAAAAGCAGTACTACAGTCTTCAAATTTCTAACTGTTAATGACAAGAAGAAATTGTAGGTAAGAAAATTGCATCGTGATAATTTTACTCCTAGTGCAACAACATGCATTAAACATTTCGATGATCTTTTTATAATTCGTGACGATTGAATAAAGCGAGATTATGATACTGAACTTGTGCCGAGAAAAAATAACCCTGATGACGGATGCTTATTTTACTGTTAATGAAAATATTCCGGCATATTTGAATGAACGGTTGGTTCCAAAACGAAATCAGCCAAATGATCGTTGGAAAAAAAATAAAACAAATCAGACGATAAACAGTTTAAGAAATGGTATAACAATGACATTATAACATCTTTAGAAGATTTTATAAATAAATATGAAAATTTATT
Source organism: Maratus michaelseni (assembly GCA_963931845.1). NCBI lineage: Eukaryota > Metazoa > Arthropoda > Arachnida > Araneae > Salticidae > Maratus > Maratus michaelseni. The sequence goes on along the minus strand of OZ007593.1, from coordinate 201,716,319 downwards.
CTCCTCGTATAAAATATGTTTATTAATTCCCTTTTATTTCATGATTATGGAAATTTGTACTATTATTTATGTAGTAACAAACCCGAAATCAAAAACATCTCACTTTATTCTATCTTTCTGCTGGGATACATTAACCAGACACGATTTTGTTTGTGATGTCACTAATTATTAGTGTCAGGCCCAGTAAAGAGCACACACATCTCTGAGGTCCCGGTTCAACTCCCGGTGATTTCATTACACATATAGTGGGGGGTTACCGGCTGTATTTGTATCATCATATGGATCATCTGTAATAAAGTTGTCACATTGTGTAGGGAAGAATGTATATCATGAAATCAATAAGAAGATATGTGCAAAAAGAAGAAACTTGTGGCAAGTGCTGTATGCACGCTAAGATTATGTAAATAAAGCATTATTCGAGACAAAGGCCACAAAAGCTAAAACGACTGAAAGTAACTGCTATCTAAGAATAAATGTTAATAATCAATCCATTTTTTGTTGCTTGTGATTTTTTTTTTTGTATCATCACACGGTTCGCCATTAAACCGATTTTTTTTCGCACCCTGGGGCAAGATTTAGCTGTTCCACATAGCTTGACAACACCAGCTAAATCTTCGAGAAGATCAAAGTTAAGAAGTAATTTATTAGAAAGTAAAATGAACAGTGATTAATTGCAAGTTAAATTATAAAGTATCTTTAGTAAACAGAATTTTATCTTTGTTTTTGAAAATGAAATTTTATGCTCGTTTTAACATATTAATTGGGAGTTTTTACATACATAATTATTACCATTACAATAATGCAACTTAAAGAGAGCTCAATCGATATTTAAGACAGCAAGTCTTATTTCTAAAGTTGTAGAGAGTAAAGATGTATGAATGTAGTCTGATTTCTAAAATTATTTTTCTCTTTTCTAAAATAGTAGTGGCAAGCTTATTTTAAAGAAATAGATTATAATTTTAAGTCTTTTTGACAATAAAGAAACATAGTATATCTACACCCAGAAAAAGGAATTGATTAAAACTACAAAACATGTTTTGTTGAGTACATTTTGTTTGTTTTATCAAAATTCATGTAAAATTGAACCATTTTACTTGAATTAACAAAACATTTTTTGCTGACGATACAAAAATTTTCTTGGAATTGCAAAAAAAAAAAAAAAAAAAAAAAAATGTTGATTCAAAAAAAATTTCCATTGACCTATATTTAAACAAAACGTTTTGTTGGGTCTACCAAATTTTTGTTGATTCAACAAAACTTTTTTCTGGGTGTAAAGTATCACTAAAATAAAATATAATAACTTTTATCGATTTAATGACACTAGTTTCAAGCAATAAAATGTATTACAAAAAAGTACATCACTTGATTTTAAAAGGCATCCATAGAAGCATAACGTAAATGATTTATTATCACAGTCTCCGTAGAAAAAATAAGAAAGTTGTGTTTAAAAGTGTTTTTTCTTTTCATTTTTTCCCTTTATTATTTTGAGAAATTTTTTTATCTTATTCTTATTTATTTTTGTACAAGAACAAGTATCCAAGCACATCATCACGTGAAATAGTGTTTAACGCGACAGTCCTTAAATGTTACATTTCTCGAGTCTTCGAGAAATCTTATATGCCGGAGTCTTATATAAAATGTAAGAAATTTAAATTGAGCCTGAATTTTAGATATTATGTAAAGTGTGATTAAAATAAAAATGTGAATATAGCATAACTGGCATTGAAACAAATATTCTGCAGATATAAGTGAAAAATAGTATATTTTAATCAAAAACAAACAATCTGAGTGCCATTTATTATAACTTTAAACGTATTACAAAATATTGTGGCTTAAAAATATAGAATGAAAGATGGTTAGTTAAAATCATTAAAATGGCAACCTTCTCAAGAATTTATTGTCAGTTGTGAAGAATTTTTTCTGTACTCGAATGATAACACAGAGGTGAAAAAAAATCACTATTTGTATTGGATTGAGAGTAAACAACTTGGAATTTTTTTTACTGCTACATATATATATATATACATTATAACCACTGGAATAAAAATTACTTTTTTAACTGACAAAGCATAGACATGTTACTAACATAAAACTAAAAGTTTTCAAAGTAGCTACATTTTGCTTTTATGTAGAAACGAAATCTTTTGAAGAAAAATTCAGAAAAAGACCCTAACTAATCTCTTCAATATTTTTGCCCTTTCCTCTTGAAGAGATGATTTGGTGACTAAAACACCTATGCGAGGTTTAGATAAAAAATGATGGCGAGGTTATCTTTCAGAATAACCCATTTGGTTTACAAGGAGAGTGCCAAGTTTGGTAATCACAGATTTTGATTATTTTTATATATGTTGTAGGGTAGAAGCCCCTTAGTCTCAGATTCAATGGATTTTTTACAACGCTCCTTAGTTCTCGATATATGGGGGGGTCTAATATTATACTACAATTTAAATACTTATTTTGTAACGAAATAACTGTATCGGTCGTAGCTCAGTTGGTAAGGCGTCTTCTCGTTGTTCCGAGGGCCCGGGCTTTTTATAAATATACTTGTAATTATAATTTAATAATCTCAATAAAATTTTTGTTAACATAATTACATTTTAATTGAGCATTTTTAATTTTTTTAAAAATCACTTTTAAAATGCATTCTATATATGCTTTATCAATGCAACGATATTGAACAATTGTGTCAATTCGTGATTGTAAAGAAACATTATTTATAAATTACCTTAAGAACCTACATCAATCATGCGAAAAAACGGAAAAGCTAATGTTAAGTCTATGGGAAGGTTCTTGCGCGATTTCTCGCTCGAATTTTAATATTTTTAAATGATTTTTTTTTTGCATAGGATATCTAACATCAATCTCTAACGTTGTTAGTTTTTATTTTTTTTTCAATTTTGGTTACAGTTTTTTTTTATATAAGGGTACTTTCACTTTCAGAACCGGTTCCAACCGGTTTCAAAATTGAAAATGTCCGTTTATAAAAAAACTGTAACCAAAATCAAAAAAATAAAAACTAACAACGTTAGAGATCGATCTCAGCTATCCTATGCAAAAAAAAAGTCATTTAAATATATTAAAAGGCGAGCGAGAAATCGCGCAAAAACATTCCCATATACTTAACATTAGCTTGAGTGTTTCTTCGTGGGACTAGCGTAGGCTCTTAACAAGGGAAGTTAATGTGATGATAATACTACTCTGTTTTTAAGTAAGAAGCATAATTATATTAAACATTAGCATAAAAATTAAATTACAACATATTTATGTTGTACTTTATTGTAACTAGAGGGCGCCACAACAGACTTTGGTTATTTCTTTTTTTTAGTTTGATGCAGTTAAGTGGTTTTTGTTTTCAATCTTTATCGCACAAGTGCGTATCATTCTATAGCAACTCATAATCGTATAAAAATGGAAGAAGCAAGCTGTAGTTCACAAGATCAATCTGAAGTGTCGGGATTCAATGAAAATCAGAAAAGTGATGTCACAAATGCGTTGAAGTACTGTAAAATTTTATTGTTAAACAATGAATTTTTAACAAATATTCCAGCATCTGAAATATCCTCGTTTTCTATTGCGATGGGAGAAGAATTCTATAATTCGGTAGTTAATATGCTGATTTTGTAACGATGTATGAATAATAGATACAATTAGATAGTCAATAATAGATACAATTTTTTAAAGCTCTTTAAATGATGAAAAATGTTTAATAATGGTTTAAAAATCAAAAATGTTAAATTAAAATTTAATTATGCTAAGAGTTTTTTTTAGTTTATTAAATTATAGTTACAAGTATATTTATAAAAAAAAAAAAAAGAGAGAGAGAGAGAGAAACGTAGCGCGTTCTGGCATCGAACCTGGACCCTCTGAACAACGAGCAGACGCCATACCAATTGAGATATAACCAACACAGTTATTGTGTTACAAAGTAGGTATTTAAGTTGTGTTATAATATTAGACCCCCCATTTCTCGAGAACTAAGAAGCGTTGTATAAAATCCATTGAACCTGAGACTAAGGGGCTTCTACCTTACAACATATATAAAAATAATCAAAATCTGTTATTACCAAGCTTGGTACTCTCCTTGTTAGATCTAGACAGTACAGATGGGCTATCAAGAAGTCCGAAACTTTTTTTGCTTTGGCTTTATCTTAAAAAATGGCTGAGATATGGCAGTTTGAAACTCTAGGGTGGCTGACATTTTGAAACAATCTGATTTTCGTTACGCTATAACTGTCATGCTGCAATTCGCATTCAGTTTCAGTACTTACAAAACCCGGGATTGAATATTCTATGATCGGGTTCCAAGCATTTTAACTTCGGGTGTTTGTGTACAATGAGATGAAAATTTTAAAACATGTATTAAGAAAGCTACCTTTTCCTCCCTGTACAGGTTGGAAGAACTTTCTTTTTAATACATTCGATTGCTCTCGTAAAATAAAATAGTGAAATTTCATAATGCAATTTAGTGTCCATGCCAAATTAATGTATCGTAACGGAATTTTTTTTGAAAAAATATGAATTGCAGTTAAGAAACTAAACATTATTTTTATGATGAACATTTAATGCATATAAATGAGTGTCTTAAAAAAATTACTTTTATACTTATATATGCATCATTTTCTACGTAATTTGCACAAAAAATAATGCATTTTTTTAAAGATTTTTTTTTTTACTTACTTAACAAAATCTGCTAATTATTCCTATAAAATAAATTTCTGTTTGTTGGTAATTTAGGCAAAATTTAAGATTGAAAATTTACTGAACAATCCCGCAAACAAAGAAAGGAATTGATACATACAGAATGTTAAATTTTGATAATGCGCTGTAATGTTGTAACTGTTTTTACCTTAACTGAAAATAAAATTTAATTTCTCTATTTATTTATTTATAATATGATTTCTGAAAGAATTTTCAATGCGTACGATCTAAGATAAACAATAAAATAATAAATAAACTACGATTTTGTTGTAAAACTCATAAAATTATATGAATTTCTGACGTTAAATCAAAATTATTAGTCTATAAGCCATGAAAGAAAAAGTTATTTTGATCAAATTGCTAAATCAACGAATTAGTGTGTTTTTCTCGTTTCTCTTTAACCCGGAACTTTTCAACAATAAACAGCAGAGTTTATCTTTCCTAATCAATAAATTAGTTGTTTACAGAATTACCAAAATTCTTCTTTATAAGATAATTTGATACTTTCACAGTGTTGCAAAAATCAGATTTTAGAAAAGTGTCGATTCAAACTACATTTTAAAAAAAAGTTATTAGAATGAACTTTCTTTTATTTTTTTAACTTTTTTAAAAATATTTTCCGCTTTAAGAAATATAATTCCGAATCATTAATATTAATAAACATCATGAAAAGCTGTTTTCGAGTATTTATATCATTGTTTAGATATAAAGTGAAACACATGCTTTTATCTATTTTGTCTAACTATTTTTTTGTGTTGACATTGTTTAAAATAAAGATTTATGAATAAAGTAACGATGCTCGTAGTAAATAAATTATTGTTTCAAATGAATGAAAATAAAAGGAATTTTTTTAAAGTGAAACTGTAATATGATTTTTAATTCGTACGTTTTGAAGTATAACATTACTTATTACAGGGAGATTAATATCATAGGAATTATGAATTGTAATAATATTATCATGTTGCTTTATAATGTTTCAATTTTATAACCATTATCTTCTGGAGTCATTTTAATCATTAATTTGAAGTTTTGAATTTTATTCTGTTTGAAATCCAAAGAAGATTTTATTTTTTCATTCATGTGAATTGAATATGAGCCGCACTCAGTCCGAGCCCTAGCCTGAGCCCGGGATCAGGTTAGGAATCGATATGTATAATAATCTACGGGATCGGGATCGGAATATATTTTATAAGAATCTGCTGGCTCGGACTCGAGCTCAAAGTGAAAGTTTTATTTATTGAAGAGTTTGAGAAAAAAAAATCTATATGAGAAACAAAAATGTAGCGTATGTTTATTAAAGTGTTTTATTGTCTGTTAAAAAACAATTTGAAAGGGAATTTATTTAAAGAAATATAAAGAGAAATATTCTATTTAAGAAGAGATATTCTACCAGAAGCATTTGCCTCAGTAAATGTTAATAAAATAAACAAATTACGGATATCCATAGTCTACGATCTCTTTATGTTAAAGTTGTTTTTCAGAATTACTGAAAAGTCAACTCATGTCTTTCTGCCATAGTTGCACAACGATTGATTAAAATAATAAGAATTGGGAATTTTGGAAATTTCTGCCAATTAGTTGGGTCAATAAACGTGGTTACGAGGGAATATTTAGGATTAATACTTATTTCTATGTGAGAAGGAATTTCCAATTGAGAAAATTAATCTTGAAAAAGTTTAAATATTTTTAACAACTAGCTGAACCGTTGGGCATTGCACGGAAATCAATAACTTTCTTTTGCGGTTTCGATAAAAATAGTCATTTTCGGCGCGCATTCTGTTCTAAACAAGCCTCTTTCCGAGCAAACTCCAGCACTTGTCCCCGCTGCCTACGTATTTTTAAAGCAGGTATGCTACGCACGCGCTGCAATATCATTTAGTTTCAATTTTCACCGCTATGGGGCTCGAAATCATCTTACTTAGTTATCTATATTTTAATTAGTTCATGTTAAGTTGACTAAACAAAATCTCGTTGAAAAATATCCCAAAAATTTTTAGAACACTTGGTCGAAATGTGAAAATATCCTAGGTCGACCACTTTCAACCACCATATCTCTCGCAGCTACCGACATGGAAGGACGGTAGTATACGATGCGAGACTCGGGGCTATTACCATACCAGTGGTCTGCGCTGGGTAGTTGTGGCTGGTCTCGTAATCTGATGACACAAAATATTTCTGGATCTGGCGGGCGCGGCTTTCAAATCGTCGGGATCGGACAACGAAAAGAGAGCCCGAACAAATCTCGAATGTATATTCTGCAACTTTGCAAAAATTGTGCGTTGTTGTAGCTTTTTTTTTAGATTTCTATGAATTATTCTCCCGGGTATTCATACATTGTTTAAATTCCAATGTTTGATACGATGAAGAAAGATTCTTTCTTTCAACATATTGATTTCTCTGGAAATAAATGATATATTTGGCGAATAGTTGACAATTATAATTAAAAAAATCTATCACTTTTAACTGTTTTCGAGACATTCGCGCATTCATTTACAGCAAACATCTTTGAACTGAATTCTTACAGAAGTAACAGTAAATTTCAGTGTAAACGCACTATTCAGTATCACTCGCTTTTCATCAATCGCCAATTACTCAAATGCATTTCAGAAAATATTTGTTTAAACTAGCAGACACGTGTGACACTGGCGTGCAAAAAAATGGTGGATAGTTTTTGAGATATAAACCCCCACTCGTGCGTCTCCATGTCTGTGCACTTACCATTTTCTGGTTAGAAGGAATTTGGCATTATTTGCAGGTCAATCTCGTGAATTCCACACTATTGCAAATTCGCACCAACCAAAATCTGAAATGTTTGCGTTTTTTTGAAAACATGCTTTCAATATTTTGAATTTTTCATTAACAAAATAAAGTGTTTAATAAAAATAAATATCACATTTGTATTTCTCATTAAATTCCATATAGGAGTAACCTGTTATATTTCATTATTACTATATTGCCAACAAAGTTATATGCAGTTGAAGTTATTGAATCCCAAATAGCACTAGTGCTGATCCGAAGCGTAACGATCCGTAGTAGCTGTACCGAAGTGTGCAGTCCAATTTATGTTATTTTGAATCTTTAATTGTTAATCCCATTTATGTTATTTTGAAACTTTAGTATTACAGTTTTACATTAAATGTGAGATTTTCAATGAATAATTTCTCGGCTATCTTTCAAAAAATTTCTTGTTTCTGTTTTAATACGGAAATAAAAACAAAAACGTCTAAAATGTGTTATAATATAGACAAGTTGAAACAAAATATCGTTAGCTTTCGATTTGATTTTTTGTCATGTGAAATGACGAAGGCTTCAGTAATTTTATGCAACGGCACATGTTCTTCAGAAATCGTATAGATATAAACATGCAAATTCTATGGTAAATTAGTTGTTTTTTCCCCCTATAAATATACATAAAAGTTAAAATAGGTGATTACTAGTAGATTCTCCATCATTTCACAGAAATATATTTTTTTAAATCAGCAATCTGCTCTTCATGTTTTATTTTTATCGATGAACAGATCTAAAAAATGAAAAACAAATGACTGATATATAATCTATAAACAAATTGGTGATAATATTTCAACTTGAACTGTTTATGTTGAAAATAATTATAATTCCAAATTTAACGAAATTATCATTTAAACTATTGATTTCCATCTGATATAGATATAAAACATATATAAACCCGTTTCCTTTATTAACTCTTAATCACAAATTTAACAAAGAGATGTATATCACCATTTTTTAAAATTATTTTATATTATTATAGGTTTGGAATTTACATACGTATTTTCTTTCAACTACTCTTTACTTATTACATTTTTTCACTTATAATTTTTATAATTTTTGTTTATAAATGACATCCCTTTGGTGCAACATCATGTTTTTATTTTTATTTAATACTGATCTTTTAAAAAATTTTCTATTCCTTGAAATGAATGATTTTCACATACTAATTTTAAACACGATTCAATGTCTAAACGTTTACAATAAACTTCACAAAAATTATTTGAAAAGTATTCAAATAGAAAAAAAATCTTATAATTTAAACATTATACAAATGTATATTTTTAACGTATTTAAAATTTGCTTTGTAAACGTACTGTATTTTTTTTTAACTTGTAACTATATGCAAAATTTTCATAGACATACTATACTAGTAAACACACTTGAGTGTGTGTGTTAGTTATTCATTGAAATTATTAAAATCTGTAATAATCTATTGTTATACATTCTCATGAATAAAATATAGAAAAACTTCATAAAAAAAGAAACAATATTATTATTTGGAACATGTTCAAAAATAAGAGCAGAGGAAACATACTTATAACTACTTTAACTTGTTACACTCTTCTTGTACACCTAATACGTTTTTTCTAACAAAAGAACAATTTTCACATGTAGCCTTTGTCTCTACTCACATGATGTAATACGTTGTTGCAGCCTTTTTACATTTTTAATATTCTTCTACTTACGGAATTAAAATGTCCCGCTGTCTTGATTTACTTATTCGTGTAAAAAGGTCGTAAAAGTCTAATTACGTTAATGGGCTCTGAATGCATTTGGTTCATTTTGAGTAAAATTATAAGTCAATGTTAAGTCAAAACTGTGGAACTCAAATGAAAAACGATGTCTCGCTTTTTTCTTTTAGTTTACAACAGATAAATTTTATCATAAAAAATTAATTTACTTTGTTTTCAAGATCTATTAAATAATCAAAATTACACAATTTGATAAAAATACATAAACATGATAAAAATATAGTAATAAATATAAAAATTCTTTTAAAAATGATATTAATTCGTTACAGTAATCATTATTTGAGAAAAAATATTTAACGAGTGATTTTAAGTTTTAAATGATTCTGACAATTATTTCTCCCTAAATTGAACAAAAGAAATTGTAGCGCATCGAGTAGCAGCTACAATTTTATATCTAAAAATAATTCAGAAAATTTGGTTTTTGAGCAGCAATTAATACCCAACATTTAGTATTTTGTGGAATATTTTAGGTTTTTACAGTTAAGGGAATATAAACAAATTATTCTTACAAATCTTCTTAAGACTCTATGTATTGGTTAATATAAAATGTCGATTCACCGAAAAGAAAATCGATAAACACATTTTAATCGAAATATTGTCATGAAAAATAAAGTACTATTTGAGTTTGAATTGAGTATGACGAGTGAAATAAGCTTAGAGGACCATATCTATAACACAATATTAAGAACACACTAACGTTTTCAAAAGCGGTAGACAAATTTAGAATTTAGAATTTTATTTTTTAGACACAAATGCCAAAATTGACGTTATTGGGTGAATAAATTAAGGAATTGTGTAAATGCAAAATTTTGAATTTACATTACTCTTTTATATTTTCATTTAATTATCCGAAAGTTAGTATTTTTCTGCGCTGTTTTGAATTTGCACTATGATTGAAGAATGATATTCTTATAGTATATACAATTAAAATTAATATGTTTCTAATTACATATATCTCAACCTTTCATCCCTTCATGGTCAATAAAATTAGTAGCGAACACTGAGGGTCCCGTATTAGACTGATTTCCCGACTGGCTTCAGGGTCCATGGCTACTTAAACAGAGCTAGGAACTGTAGGCCATGATCCTTAATGGATTGTAACACCGCATATTTAGATTTTTTGGTACTTCTCTATTATCCCGTCGGCCACTTTTCATAACAAAAAACTAACGCCAAAATGTAACGTCAAATAAACGCGAGAACGTTGCCATTGGAATATCAAAATAAATAAATAAATAAAATATAAGAATTTAAGAAAACAATTGTTAATTTAATTATCGAAATAACTAAGGAATCAGTAAAACATAATGAACAATACACGCAAATATCGAATTAAAAACCACTTGATGGCATAACAAACACGAATAATGCTTCTGACATCAAATAAATGGGGCTTCATTTTTGTCGCTTAATCTTACAGTTTGGCGATAGTTTTTTGTTATGAAAAATGGTCGACGGGATAATAGAGAAGTACCGCTTTTTTATTATATACATTTATGCCTAAATATTTCTATAGATATAAATAGAAATGCTACATTTTAATTATCGAATATTTCATAACATATTATATTATTTTCTCATAAATAAAAGATAAAAAAAAATGTGAAAGAACAGAAGAAAATTATTCTCTATGCCATTGACAACAATTAGAACAAAACATACTTCTTTTTAAATATTTTTATTTGTTACATTCTTTTTGTACACTTAGTAAATTCGTTTTAACAACAACAAAAAAAAAAAAAATGACAAGTAGCCTTGTCCCCACTCCCGTCATATGATATGTCGTTGGACCCGTTATATAATCCTTTTACACATGTAATTAAAGTGTTCCGCTGTCTTCGTTTATTTGTTAATGCAAAAAGATCATAAGAGTCTAATTAAGGTAATGGATTCTGAGAGTACTTGATTCATTTTGAGTAGACTTATAAATCAATCTTATATGTGAATTGTAGGGCGTAAATGAGGAAGAAGTCAATTTCTGGATTACAATAGATAATTTTTATAGTAAAACATAATTGTTTTATGTTACGTTCAAGATCAGAAATTAGATAATTTGTCTTTTTTGAAGGGAACATTAATTTGTTATGTTTAAAGTCTTATTGATAAAACTCTAATCTTTTAATTCTATTAAAAAAGAGATATTTAATGATTTTTGTTTATTTCTAAAAGAGTTTGTCATCTAATTATTCTTTAAAATTAATTGTTCTATGTATTTCTCATCCTTTTGTACTCTAAAATACATAAAATGATTATTGAAAATTCGAGCTTCACAATTTCTTATAAATTATTTCACAATTTTTAACTGCAGTACATATGTAAATAGATCACGTTTCAGTATAGATAATATATTTCATAAATTACTTAAAGTATGGCACATTTACCTTCTCAGGACATCCCCAGGAAGACTGCCACATCAAACACCCTCATCCCAAAAACATCCTAAACTATGCAAAATAATGTCACTAGGAGGTACTCAGAAACAGAATCCTATGGAGCTCCTCAGGACATCCTTTACATTAAAACTTCGGAGATTCTCAAAATGTTTGTAGGAAGTAATATAGGATGAATTTGAGAAACTACGTTCGTGAAGTGCATTTAAATTCTAAAATTAATTGTTCAATACGTTTCTCAGCTTTTTATACTTTAAAATACATAATATGATTGTTGAGTATTCGAGCTTCAGAAAAACTTATAAATTATTTTAAAAATTTAACTTCAGTAAATATGTAAAAACATCACGTTTCAGTATAGAAAATAATTTTCATAACTTACTATGAAAATTACCTATACGGCACCTTAACCTTCTGAGGATATCCTCCGGAAGACTGTCACTTTAAACACCATTATCGCCAAGGCATCCTGAACTATGCAAAATAATGTCACTAGGAGAACAGAAACTAAATGCTATTCAGCTCAGAACCTCCTTTAGCTTCCTACTTCGGAGATTCTCAAGACTAGGAAATAATATAGGATGAATTTGGGAAACCACATTCACGAAGTGTACTTAAAAACCGCTGTTAATTATGATTATTAGACGCAATATTATGAGTAGAAAGTATTATTAACATAAAAAAGTATGTTGTGTATATTTTATTGAGTATTTATTAGTTTAGGCATATTATCATCTGAAAATATTATATTTATTTCTGTAAATCAATATGCACAATAAAAAAATCTAAAAAAATAATTATTGCATATTATCACTTTGCAGGTATACATATCAGTAAGCTTAACCCTTCTTTGCATGAGTTTTTCTTTTACAATTGTTTTTTTATACATATATTAAATATTAGACACCAGAAATTTTAAGATAGATTTTTAACTTTGTTCAGCAACATAGTTCACGGGAAATTTACTATAAATATAGTGGTGGCGAAGAAGTTGATTTATTTATTAAAAGTTAAATAAACAGTGATGGAAATTTCCATCACAATGCAAAGAAAGATTAATCAATTGCAATCAGAGGAATAGACGAAAATGGAAGGATTCGTGCATCCGACCTACGTTCTTCCATCCGGATTTAACCTCGAACCTTTCCGGAAAAATATTGATGTTATACAAACTAAGCCAGCTGGCTACATGCGGTGGTTTGCACGTAGTCCATTTATTTTCTCTACACGTGAAAGAACACTGCCCGGAAATGAAAATAATTCTTTTTATATTTTTTTAGCAGAAATTCTGCAAATTTTATTAGAAATCAAACTGTATGCATAGCATTTTATAAAAATGTATACTTAATAATATTTGTAATTCGTATATAGTAAAATATCATACGAATATTCCATTAAGGAAACATATTCAGTTGGATGATTGGATTTTTAAAATCCATTACTATGAAAGTACTTTTTAAAACTTATAAAAAATACTTTTTAATGCTTAAAAAACAACCATAAGATTTTTAAAAAGATTTATAATATTTGAAAAATACGTATTTAGTATTACTAATTTAGTAACATGTGTAATGCATATACATATATATGTATATGTACATACATATATATGTAATGTATATGTATACATATATATGTATATGTATACATATATTAGACTCTTAATAAATTGCGTATTTGTAACAAATATATTTTATTTTATTATCATTGTAAATAAGACTAACTTATTACGAATCAAAAAAGAGAAAATACGGTAATTTTAAAATAATCAGAGAAAATAATCAAGATTTTATCCTTATATTTAAAAATAAATTTAGTGTTAATGTACAAATTAATTATTTATATATTTTTAATTAGTTAAGTTAATTCACTAATTAGCAAAAGTGTAATAATAATATAAATGAATAAGCAACAAAATTTTTAATAGATCAGGAAAAATAATTATTAAATAAATCCTGTTTATATTTAAATGTTAAGAAAAAAATAAAATAAAATATTTCAAGTATTTAGTAATTAATTAATTAAGATAATAATATTAATTTGAAAATAAAAAATGCTTAATTAAATTTTATAAATTAAAAATTGAATTAAACAATTATAAGTTAATAACAGTAACCTGATAGAAAATAACCAAATCTAATAATTTGTTATATCAAAATAACTCAGTATAAATTCGAACCCGATCGTTTCGAATTCACTTTTTTTTTTGACAAAATACGAAATTCTTGAAATGACAAAATCCCACATGAGATGACACCAACACTGTTACTTCCTACATGCGTCCTCAATAATGTCATCACAGGTGGCTGCTCTCTAGGACGTACGCAGGAGTTCAATACCGAGGAAATCAATAAAGTCTACACTTGCGAATTCCTGATTGTCCCATTTTAGTATCAGGAAGAAATGGGATGACTTGGAACTCCTGAGAAGATCTTCAGGAGCTCTGGTGCTAGAAGTATAATGATGACACTTTTATAGATTCCCATAAATTTATGCATACGGTTATTAACAAGATGCGTACACTCTTTGAAATATCCGAAGAGTCTGGCACCAGTGTGTCAGATTAGAAAATTTGTATTTAATATTTATATGGCAGAATTCGTAATCACCCCATTTAATCGTAGTATTTGTAACATTTTTCTACGATTAAATAATTGATAAATTCTGATAATAAAATAAGGTAAATTTGTACACGCCCTGGATTAATTATGGAGTCGGTCGAAAAACCCTCAATAATTTTAATCACAAAAATGTCACTGAAATATGTAAAAGGAACAATTTCCGTTTGAATCAATAATTCTATAATTTATTTACTAGTAAAGTGCTCCTAGTGGACCATTTCTGTATTAAATAATTCTGTATTAATTTCCAATGGCAATACATAGATTTGACACATTTTGATGCTAGGGTTTAGTTTAAATTTGCATTCTATTGTTAAAGTCATTCGTTGAAGAATATCCTAATCCTAATCCTAATAATATTATAAATGTGAATGTGTGTGTGAATGATTGGCTGAAATAAACGTCAAAACGGACGATTTAATGACCGTGCATCTTTGCATATAGTTGGATTTTAACCCAGAAATTAACATAAGTTAGGTTTTATTTATGTTATTCAAATATTTTTATTAATAATTCCAAATTTCATTATTTTCATAGAGAATCGATAAACATTTTGTTCATAAAATTTAACCTTGTTTCTTTCTCATAGCCAAAAAATCATAACCTGGACAGAGCTGCCAAGTCTCCGGCTTTTTGGATACCAGTATTTTATTACAGAAAAAGTTGACTTGTTTAATCGGAGCACTTTTCGATTTAAAAGAACAACATTTTCTCTAATAAAATACTGGTGTCCAAAAAGCCGGAGACTTGGCAACTCTGACTGGATTATTAATTTATCCACAGAGATTCATTTTCAATTGAACGATTTCCACGTGAAAAATGGAAATATAAAATAATTCAAAAGAAGTTAAATATGTCTTGATATTTAAAACATAAAATGGAATATGGGTTATTATACATGAAGTATGAATATAGGTTACGTTGAGAAGAGGCTTTCTGTTGAAAATTATGTCATAATTTGAAGGAAAAAATTAATAAGAATTATATTATGAACCAATCATTTCGGTTGGAAAAGAATGCGCCATATTTGAAATAAAACACACATTTTCAAATATTTGTTATAAAACAAGGTGCATGAAGATCAGTAGTAGTGAAAGTAGAACAATAATGACCTCATATTTAAAATAAAAACTCAAATATTTTTATCGATACTTAATAAGCTTGAATACCATTTACATACAGATAAAAGTTCTCTGCCGAAATTCATGCCATGTTTGGCAGGAAAAAAAACAATTACAATTTTATTATTATATATTTTGCTAGAGAAAATGTTATGTCATATACGGAATAAAACAAGAATTTTCAAATATATTTTAATAACACAAGGAGCATCAATCAATTTCATACCTAAATAATACAAGGCTTATAAGTAAGTATTGGAAGTAAGTATATAAAGTAATTGTATTTCACACCATATTTAAAACAAAAAACTTATTTTTTATTTATACTGATTATTAAGCATGAATACCAATACAAACAAATGAGAGTTTTCTGCAAAAAATCACATCATGATTATCAGGAACAGAAAAATGAAAACAATTTTATTATAGTAAAATATGACTGACCGCTTTTATTTCGCAACTCCTCATCCTAGAAAATCAAATTTACTTAACAACATTTATCATTGATCCGAGGATGTAATATAAACTCTCACAATTAAAAATATATATATGATTTCCGAGATATATATATATATTTTTAAAATTTTAACGATGCTTCTCTAGAAACGGCAACTAAATTACTCCATTTTTGTGGATAAAAAAGGAAACATAAGACGGATTAATATATTTTTAAAGCTATTTTCACAATAAAATTGAAAAAAAGAATTGAATAGCTGGGGGGAAAATTCTTTATTAAAGTAATTTTTCCGAGAAATATTTTCACATATTCAAGCTTCATGAATAAATTTATTCTTGATCAAAAATCGTCTGTCAACATATTCTCATTTAGAGATAATTACATCGAGGACTTTTTTAAATTTTAGATTCAAACAAGGATTTAAGGTCCTTGCATTTAGGAGGACATTTATTGCTCCCTATTCACAAGAATTGAATTTAAAAAAATCATTTACTATTTTCAAATAATTCTTTTTGAAAGATGGCTGGTAAAAACCTTTCACAAAGGCGCTGAAAGTAAAATTGTTTATCTGATAAGACATTTGTTTTTACATGATTCGTCAATTTGCACGATTTTACTTGGATCTCTTTTTGCATTGGTTGCAGTTTCATTTTCACGATTATTTATATTATTTGGCACAAAATCTCACTTTTTTAAGACTGCGTTAATGTGACGGTCCTCATAACAAAGAAATAAAGTATTGTCTCTTATAAAATGTAATAAAGATTTGGTTAATTTTATTTGTTTTTAATTATAGGGAGTGAAATGTTTTGCTTAATTAATGCACTTATTCTTTTTAACACTTTCCAACCTAGTTGAAAAGTGTTTATGACTTCGGTTTGTCTGGCCGTGCTCTAACTCCTGTAAATATGCTCGGATTGCTTTGCAATTTTTATATGTTATTTTCGTTATCTATAGCATGTTCGCAATTTCAACTGAAGTGTGTAGCACTTATAGTTTTTTTTACAGGGACACTCAAAAGAATTCCGTTACATGACGGTCTATGGGGAAAAATCATTTGCGATTTATTTTAATGATGTTACACAATTGAAAACACATTGTAATTGATATATATCACTAAGGTGTATTACAAGAAGCTTAATATGGAATAGGGTGGGAATAGCACTTATAGTTAATTTACAGGGACAGTCAAAAAAATTCCGTTACATTACGTCTATGGAGAAAAATCGTCTGCTGATTATTTAAATAATGTATCACTATTTTAAACGCATTGAAATTTATCATAGAAACTCGACAGAGTTTCTCGCCAAGCATAAGAAACAGCAATGTATTGAACCGTAAATGAAAGGAATTTCCGCCAATGGATGCCGAACGATTTTACAATTATTATTTTTTTTTTTAACTCTGTCTAGTTTATATTTTGCAGACGGGAAAAAACGGGTTTTTGACACATCTATATCTCGCGTTCTATTTATGATAGAAACAAAATTCTTGATTCTATGGAATGGGGCGTGCCACGGGACTAAGAATTCAAAAGTAAAGCAAAATCCGAAGAATAGTTTTTCAGTAAATGCGATTTTAAAAGTGCTGTTTTTTGCACTTTTTAAATCTTGTTCAGACCAAAAACTGTTGACAGTTGCTACAGCAATGTGTAATTATCGGATTTTTACGCGGTTTACGTTATTTGAATCGTTTTTATGATTAGTTCGGACATTTGTAAGTTTCATGTAAAAATATTAATTAGTTTTTGATTTATATCGGTTTAAAG
This sequence comes from Maratus michaelseni, assembly GCA_963931845.1. Taxonomy (NCBI): domain Eukaryota; kingdom Metazoa; phylum Arthropoda; class Arachnida; order Araneae; family Salticidae; genus Maratus; species Maratus michaelseni. The sequence continues at coordinate 201,698,723 of OZ007593.1, read as the reverse complement.
TTGTTGATTCCTATACTTATCATAGAGCAAAAAACTGTTGACAGGGCTACAGCAATGTGTAATTATCGGATTTTTATGCGGTTTACGTTATTTGAATCGTTTTTATGAGTAGTTCGGACCTTTGTATGTTTCATGTAAAAATATTAATTAGTTTTTGATTTATATCAGTTTAAAGTTATTGATTCCTATACTTAACATAGAGCAAAAAACTGTTGACAGGGCTACAGCAATGTGTAACTATCGGATTTTTACGCGGTTTACGTTATTTGAATTGTTTTTATGAGTAGTTCAAACCTTTGTAAGTTTCATGTAAAAATATTAATTAGTTTTTGATATATATCAGTTTAAAGTTATTGATTCCTATACTTAACATAGAGCAAAAAAATAATAAATGACCCAACTCTTTTAGGAATGGTCGTATACACATGATATTAAGATATGTTATTACACTCGACCCAAGCAAGCTTCCTATTATAAAAAATCTTAACATTTAAGGTTCGTTTACAGGGTCTCACAAAAGATCTTTTGATATAGGGCTAAAGAGTTGTGTAATTATCCGATTTTTACGCGGTTTGCAGCATTTGAATTGTTTTTATAAGTAGTTCAAATGTTTAATATTTCGTGTAAAAATATTAATTAGTTTTTTATGTATACCACTTTAAAGTGATTTATTCCTATACTTAAGATGAAGCAAACAAAATATTAAATGGTCTAACTCTTTTCAAAAAGAACGTATGCGCATGAACACTTTCTAATGTTGCTCGCGCGCTTCTCTGGCACCTAGTTACACCCATTCGGCATCTAAGGGCGTGGCCTGCTGTTAGAGTTCTGCTATTTCTTATTTGCTTCTGTTGCATTTTTGTGATCTTGTGCACTTCGACAAAACATGTCAGTGCTAGTTCAGATGAAGTTATAAGTGATTTAGTGTGACTAGTAAAGTTCCACCATCCAGTTTACCTGTAGAATGTTAACATCTGTGTTCGTCTAAAGATTTTGTCTGTTATTATTATGTGTTGACAAAAATAAAGCCCTGTCAACTAATCTGGACTTCTTATTTATAGGAACCCACAATGGAATCATGCTGTCTTCCACTCAACTAAAACTGCGAAACGACTGTATTATATACCTTTGTAGCAGGCGATTTTGACATCCATTCCTATATCAAGTAAACAACTTTGTCATATTACATACACACACGCATATATATATATATATATTCAAAACGATACATTGAAATATATATATGTATATATATATATAAATGTAAGAAAACTTTAAAATAATAAAATTTTTAAGTACGAAAATAAATTGTTCGTGAGAAATACTTCATATTTAAAACGGTATGTGCATCTTCATCCGTTGAAGTATTTTTGAATGAAACTTTGCGAAGAGTACATAAACTAATATATTTCACTGTCAAAAATTACTAAATGGGTAACAATCAAAGTTTATGTTTATCTAATTTTGATATTTAAAAGATTATTTGAAACTTTTTTTTCACTGTATATATTTTTAAATGCATAAAGATACAAATAAATGTAAATATATTGCTTGAAGGTGCGTAAAAACATACATTAAAACATTTAAAAGCACATTAAAGTACTTTTAAAATCAAAACGTTTTCAACCGAACTTACTCGGTCACCATCAGTGAGAAACTATTAGTTAAGTTGAGTTGTTGTCTCTTCGCGTCTTCTAGCTTACACGGAACATACCATTTTTCTTCAAGGGTGTGGAATATAGAGTGGGAAGGGAAAGGTTCTTCAACATTTCAAAAACAAGTAGAGGTTAATCAATCATGTATTAATTCATTCCAGACTGTGTGGATATCATATGATAATACATCGTTACAGACTATTTCTTTTTTAGATATTACTTCCAGAGACTCTCTTATGATAGCTTCCTGATGATTACTTGTGCGGAATATAATTTTGTATTCATTGAAATCTACATTTATAGATTTAGTTTGTGCTAATCTTGTTAACGCAGTGTGGGGTCTTTTTAATCTCAGATCTGCTTCATGTTCTTTTATTCTGTCCCGAAATCTCCTCAGTGTCATACTTACGTACATAAAATCTTTGTTATATTTCTTGAATAGTATAATATATACCCCTGATCTATTGATAGCCTGGATTGCGTCAATTTTCCTGTTTAACAAAACCCGCCACTTTAGGGGAGAGACTGCGATTAATGTAATGCCAAACTCAAAAAGGGAATGCCTCATACTTTCAAAAAACCTTGGGATGTAGTTAACTTTACAAAATTTCAAACTTTTAATTGTACCTGTATTTCGTTTTTTTTTAATATTTCACTTTAAAATTGTTTATGATTTTTTAAATGAAACGGGATGGGACTGAATTCTCGGCTGCTACTTTGCTAATTACATCTAATTTTACTTACCAGTCTTGTAATCGTTTTGAAAATCGAAATTTTTTTTGACGGATTTACACGTTTCAGACACTGGAGATTCCGAAAAACATATTTTTAGAAAAAAAAAATTTTGCCGTCCGTCTGTGTGTCTGTGTGTCTGTAAACGCTCTACCTCCCGAACAAATTGAGATAGAGACTTGCAATTTGGTATGTACTTAGTATGTAATAATGGGAAGAAGCCTATTTCATTTCAATAACCTCGATTAACCGGAACAATTTTTTCGGACTCTCGAAATATTCGTTCTGATGAAAGGTATATAAAAATTTTCGAAATTGTTTATTTTAAGAAATGAATATAAAATACAATAAAAAAAAAATTGCATAAAGCATGAAGTCGATCGGATAATTAGTTGCCGAGATATTTGGAATCCTATTTCCCACACTCTTCGATTTTTCATGACCCTGTATTTCATCCAAATTTCACTTCAAAGATATATTTTAATTGGACATTTGACGCTTAATCAGATGCATTAAACCGCTAGTTAATAGGATTATTATTTTCGGAGTTATAAGGATGTTTCTTTCAAGCAATTCAGTAATAGAGCCTTTAAAGTTTGTGACGTCATCAAGCCACGATTTTATTTGAATTGCAATGCACTTTATAAGTAGTTTAAACATTTTCATTTTAATATTTTACATTATGCATATCCATGATGGGTAAGTATTACGATGGCTCCCAACGACTAGTTTCATTAAGGAAAACGCATGAATAAACTTCAAACGCTCTTTTCATATAAAAATTGAAACTTATCAACTTAACTATTAGTTTTTCCCTGATGATGACCGAGTAAGTTCGGTTGAAAACGCTTTGATTTTAAAAGGACTTTAATGTTCTTTTAAATGTTTGTATGTATGTTTTTACGCACCTTCAAGCAATATATTTACATTTATTTGTATCTTTATGTATTTTAATTATTAAACAAGGTGAATTTGCACTGAAATTTTATTTTTTTATTGTATAATTTTTTTTCCTTTAGTCTTATTTAATCGAATAAATTGACGGTTATATAAATTTAGAAGTTTTATTCAAAATTACTGATATTTAAAAATCGAGAAACTTGGAAACTAAAGTATACGTATAAAGGTTATATATATAAGTTTAATTTTAATTATCAAAGTATTAGAAAAAAAAATATTTCATACACGGGAATAAAGGATGCAGAATGTTCATAAATAGAACCTTAATTTTATCCGGACAACAGAAAACAATTAGAGCCTATATTACAACCTGGTAATTGCTTTAAATTGTTACACTCTACTTGAAAACTTCATAAGATTGTTTCAAAAAAAGAACAGATTTTACAAGTAAATTTTGTCTCCATTCACGTACTCAGCTATGTCGTTGCACCTTTTTTTTTCTCTCCTGTACTCATAAAATAAAAATGTTCGCTAGCTTCATTTATTTAATCATGGAAAATGTCGTAAACATTTAATTAATGTAATGGACTCTCCACGCACTTATTTTATTTAAAGTAGAATTCTAAATCATTCATTTACCTAAATTCTGGGTTGTAAATGAAGATGAAATCAATTTCTGAATTTCAATAGGCAATTTTTGTCATAAAATAATTGTTTTACATTACGTTATTATATTTAAAATAGGAGATTAGATAAATTGACTCTTTTAAAAGAACAATATATTTTCGTGTTTATCTTTTTTCATTTTTAAATATATTTTGATACCATTCTAAATATAAAATATAGTAAGAGAAAAATGAACTTATGAAGAATACTGATTTTTTTACACAGATAATTGAATGGAGAGGTAAAATATAGCGAATGAACCGAAAAGCGATTTAAAAACTAAACAAATATAAAAGAGAAAATTAAAGGATATTATTTAAATTTAAAAAAATAAATAAAGTTTTGCATGAGTCATATGTTTAAAATTTCAACATGTACATCTAAAGATATGATTTTTACGCTATATAGGTTTTGTTTTAGTTACCGAAATCTTTTACAAAATATTGCATTATAGTCTCATGAGTAAATTATATACAAATTTCATAAACGAGAACAATATTCTTATCAGACGCATGGACAGCAATTAGAGCAGAATATGCGTGTTTGTAATTACTTTAACTTTTTACACACTTTTTGTACAGTTAATAAGTTTCTTCTAACAAAATACAATTTTGACAATTAGCTTTTGTCTTCGTTCAAGTATTGTGATACGCCACTGAACTCTTTTTAAAATTCTTCTTACGCATGGAATTAAAATGGTCCTTTGTCTGGATTTATTTATTCAAGCAACAAGGTCGTAAATGTGAAATTCAGGTAATAAATAATCACAGTACTTGGTTCTTATAAAGCAGTACTAGAAATTAATGTTATACATAAATTGTGGCGAGTAAATGACGATAAATACTCAATTTCTGGAATACAATAGATATTTTAAAAAATGTTTTAATGTTGCTTTAATATATTCATGCAAAATGTAGTAAAATTCTAATTAAGATAACAGAATCTCAGAGTACTTGGTTCATTTTAAGCAGTTTTAGAAATCTATGTTGTACGTGCATTGTGACTAATAAATGGGGTAAATATCTGGAATACAAAGGATATTTAAAAAAAAAGGTTTCATGTCACTTTATTATATTCCAGATAAATAATTAGACAATATGCCAGTTTTAAAATAAAGATTAATTTATTTTGGATATATATATATATATATATAATTATAATATCTATGAATTTCAAAATACATATCAAGTTCCAATATCATTCTACTTTAATCTACAAAGAGATAAATAATGATATTGTGTAAACAGAATACCACATATCTAATAATTAACATGTGCAATCATAATTTTACCATAGCATGTGCTTCAATGGTAATTGGCCAAATTTACTCATACCTGAATAATATTTAAAAAAGAAAGAGAGAGAAAGGGAAAAAAAATATAGATTGGAGTTGCTATTAAGTAAACACAAATGGATTAATAAATCAAATATGAACATTATACAATGGAAAACTGGACCACAAGAGAACAAACAAGAATTGGATATGAAAAAAACAAATGTAGATGTACTCGTCAGCTTGGTTGCACCCACATGTGTTTTAAAAATAATTCAGTATTTCATAATTCTACTGGCATGATGCTAAGAACAGTAGAATCAACCAAGTATACTGAATTATTACCAGATAACAATTGGAATAAATAAGATTGGAAATATTTAAATTGGAAATAAAAAACCATTAAGAATATATAATATAATTCACATACATCGATTATCCTAACCTCACTAAATTACCACTAGATATAATTTTTGAAATAATATTGGAAATTAGAACCTTTAAATTGTAGTATATATATATATATATATATATATATATATATATATATATATATATATATATATATATATATATATATATATATATATATATATATTAAACAGTTCTATTAACTATGAACTATTCAGTAAATTGTATTCAAGTTTATAAGATTCTGAAATGAAATTGTTCCGCAACATTCAGTGTCAAAAATCTGCTTCGAACTTTCATATTTTAAACTGCATAAAATTAAAAAAAGAAATTTCAGCTTCAGTAACAATTTTTAATCTAGTGATATGTCCTTGTGACCATTTCTGTAGTCGTAAAAACACATGAGGGTAAATTGTATAGGCATAAGGTAGAAGCTAGATATAATATGCTACAGATTTACTTCAAAAACAGAGGGTACAATGGGTTCCTTAAAAATACGTAGAAGTTATACAGTATATACCACATTATATCATCCACTGTAGCGCGGTATTTTACATAACAATACACAATGTGACAGGGATGCTGAAAAACACAATACAAATAGTAATATACAAATAAAAATATATATATATAACATATCTGGAGTTAAAACTAATATAAAAAATCTTTTTATCTTTCTATGAATCTATATATATTGTATAATTTATATGTAATATCAAATGAATGTTAAAAATTGAAAATAAAAACTACTCAATACGCATTTGAGCTTTTATTGCCGTATTCGAATTCATTCTGTCTGTGAATCTTCATTCTGAATTCTGACTAATAAATGGGGATGAAGTAAATATCTGGAATACAACGGATATTCAAAAAAAGTTTTATGTCACTTTTTTATATTCAAGAAAAATAATTAGACAATATGCCTGTTTTAAAAGAAAGATTAATTTATTTTGAATAATTTTTTTTAAACAGTTCTATTAACGAAGGAATATTTAATAAATTGTATTCAATTTTAAAAGATTATGAAATGAATCTGTTCCCCAATATTCAGTGTTAAAAATCTGCTTCTAACTTTCATATTTTAAACTGCATACAATTAAAAAAAGAACTTCCCACTTCAGTAACAATTTTTAATCCAGTGATATGTCTTTGTTGCTATTTCTGTAGTCGTAAAAACACAAGAGGGTAAATTGTATAGGCATAAGGTAGATGCTAGATAGAATATGCTACAGATTTACTTGAAAAACAGAGGGTACAAGGAGTTCCTTAAAAATATGTAGAAGGCATACGGCATATACCACATTATATCATGCGCTGTAGCGCGGCATATTACATAACAATACACAATGTGACAAGGAAGCTGAAAAACACAATAAAATATACAAATGATTCTATTTGATCTTCTATAATATACTTATATGTAAAATGTGCTTAACGAGAAATCTCTGTACTGCAATAGTAAAATAGAATTTTTAAAATTGCAATAACAATAACCAAATTTAATATCATATTTATATTCTAAGGTAAATGTTAGCTTTTGGGGCCATTTGATAAGTTTCTTTTGACAAAAGAACAGTTTTCACAAGCAGATTTTGTCTCTGGTCACATAATGTGATACGATGTCGCATCTTATTTTTCTAATTATGGAATTAAAATTTTCCAATGTCTTCATTTGTTTTTTTACAAAGAGTGCGTAAAAGTCTAATTAAGGTAATGGACTAAATCAAGGATTAAATAAAGTCTATGGTAAAATATGGTAAAATATGGTAAAGTAAATGGTTTAAATAAAGTCTACTTAAGGTAATGCTCACGTACTTGGTTTATTGGTTATAACTCAACGTTTTACAATCTTTTATCAAACTTTATTTTTTTTTTGTATTGAAATATGCGTGATATAACGATGGACAATTGTACCTCTGAATGTTGCACACTTTTTAATGTCACAATTGCATTTATAAAGGAAAGAATAAGTGCAGTTTAATATTTTTGAAGATACTTTAATAACAGTGTAAGAAAATATTTATGCATAATAAACTAACGCAGAAAAATGTTTTATTTGAAGTTTAATTTAAATGCAAATCATTTTGCTGTGTTCGGTTTCTTCCACTCATTTTCGCTATTTACAAGATGAAGTGAAATGTATGTTTGCAATATTTTCGGAAAGGTGGAGTTATGTGTATTCAACAGAGAAAAAATTATATCTATGTCTAAAGCATTCGTAGACTTTGAATAATGTTTACTTACAAGAGTATCATTAAAATTCTTTACAATTTGAAGTTAAATGAATGTTTAAACATCATTTATATTTATCTAAATAATAATGCTCCGATTTAAACTTATGGAAATACATCCCCTCTTGTGTATATAATTAAATTTTTTATTTGACTAGGCAGATATAAATTTTGTGTTATCATGTAATAAAAGACATTTTAATTTTTATTAATCAAATATATTTTAAAAGAAGATATCTTTTGGAAGAAATGTTTCTTCATATTTACTTATTTAGTTATGACAAACTGTGATTATAATATACTTTATTCAGAATAAAGCGATATTTTATTAGAGGTAAAACATAAATCATTATTTCATGCTGCGACAAAGCAGTAGGGGGAAATCTAAAAATGGGAAAGTTACTAATCATTCGGCCTTGAGAGAAAACAACTAATTAATTTAATATCTATCATTCAGTTAAATTATTTGTTTAAAATAAAATAAAGAGAGGAATATAAAAATGATCCTATCAAGAATAATGAATTCTATTCTATAGAGATTATAAAAAAAGGGGGAGGGGGTGTAAAATATGGCAAATGAACGGAAAAGCGATTTTAAAACTAAGCAAATAAAAAAGAGAACAATTACACTATTAATATTTAATACATTATTCGATACATTATCATATTTGATACATTATTATATATATTATCATGTTTAATACATATTTAATACATTTGTAATTACATTATTCATATTTTGAAAAAAAAAATTATCTATTTGATGAACAATATATTCAATTTCAATACATGAATTTGAATATATGATATTTATGATATATAGGAGTTATTTTATTATCAAAATATTTTACAAAATATTGTATTATATTCTCATGAATAAAATATACACAAATTTCATAAATAAAACAACATTCTTTTTAGGGCCATGGGCAACAATTAGGGCAATATACACGTGTTTGTAATTATTTTATCTGGTTACGTGCTTCTTATACAGTTAATAAATTTCTTCTACGAAAAACAATTTTGACAATTAGCTTTTGTCTCAATTTAAGTACTATGATACGTCGCTGAACCCTTTTTCAATTTGTTCTACTTATGTAAATAAAATGGTGCACTGTCTGGATTTATTTTTTCATACAAAAAGATTCCACAAGTCTTTTTAAGGTACCTGTCTCTATCAACAAAGGTTTAATTTAAAGCAGAAATTAGTGTTGCATATGAATTGAGGCGAGTAAATGAGGTTGGAGTCATTTTCTGGAATACAATATATATTTAACAACAAAAAAAAATCATGCTGTTTTAACATATTCAAGATCAGTAATTAAATGATTTGCCTCTTTTAAAAGAACATTAATTTATCATGATTATAATTTTTAAAAACCGTTCTATTAACAATGAAATGTTTAATTTGTTATTTTCAATTTTAATGGATTCTGAAATGTAATTATTCACTAATATTCGGTATAAAAAATGCATTTTTTTATACTTTAAATAGCATAAAATTAATAATATAATATCATGTTTCAGTAACAAGTTTTAATCTAGTGATATGTCCTTGTGCCTGTGCAAAAGTCATAAAAACACCAGAGGGTAAACTGTCTAGACAGAGGGTTTATATGCTACGCTGTAAAAAACGATACATGTTTCTTAATACAGGAAAATATAATATAACTACAAACAAAAACATAGAAAAACCTCATCCAAACTACCGACGATTCAAAAAATCTTTCCTTAACTTTAGAGACCACATAAACCAATATATTTTCTAGATTTAAAGAAGCACTTATAAAAACAAAGTTGCTTTTTCTGCCACAGATTTTCGTAAACATTTCTAAGATGATTTTATAGTGTTTTAATCAGTTTTGTCAACCTGGACGATAGGATTTTTTCTATGCTAAAAAATCTCAAGTAAACAGTTTTTTGGGCGTCAAACATGCTTTACCGACATGTATCCAATATTAACAGCATTAACATTAATATCATTTTGTTAGTTTTTCATGTATACATTTAGTTACACGTCTGAAAATGTTTAATCGAGAATTCGCACCATGCTAAAAATTATGTTCCGATTGAAAAAAACTGATTAATACACTATAAAAGCGACTCGGAAACGTTTCCGAAAGTCAGTGGCTGCAAGAAACATTGATTTTCCAACTGCTTCTTTAAATCTCCCAAAACATACCGTTTTTCTGAGGCTTCTTAAGATAACAAACGCTTTTAGAAATTCTGGGTATCACGGAGGAACTTATTGTACATTTCCGTACGTTTTTATGTTATATTTTCTTAGATTAAGAAACATGTCTCATTTTTTTTTAAGTGTACGTAAAATATGCTGCAGATTTATTTGAAAAGCAGAAGAATATGCGGAGTTCTTTAAAAAATATCTTGAAGGTATACGGTTTACACCACCTTATATTCACCACTACAGCCTTGCATGCAACAGAATAATAATCTATATGTCAGGGATATTGAGAAATATAATGAAATATAATTTTTATCATTATGAACAGAGGAAAGTATTTTCAACTAGGTAAATTATATTCAATGGTTGTCCAACAAATAAGAGTGAAATATGCCAGCCAGTATATTGTTGGGATGGATCAGTAAGAAGAACGTTGGTTCCTGGTTCTGACTTTTTTCGTTCGGTTGGAATAAATCTCAACTACACTGTTAAAAATTTGCAGTAAACTGTCCAGTAAATTGACCCTTTTTATAGAAAACGATTGCATAACAGTAAACAAACTCTATTCTGTCCACATTATTGCCCATATTATTGTCAGAATAGAGTTCATTTACGGTTATGTAACCGTTTTCTATAAAAACGGTTGAATGACTAGACAGTTTGCTGCAAAGTTTTAACAATGAATGATACTCCAATCATTAAATGTAATTTTTATATATAAAAGTTACGTATTTTTTCCCGTAGAATCCAATTCGGGAATAAAAAAGGGGGTGTTACCATTTAAGATTTCAAAGTTGTCTCCCTTTCCCCCTCAGGGGAGACAGTTGGGGGGGGGGAGACTTTGATATTCCTAAAGAGATTTTTCAAAAATGTTAAACATGCCTTTTCAATCCAATGCATATTTCTCGAATTATTCGACCTTTTCCAGACTTTTCGGACACCCTGTATATATAAACATACATAATCCTACAATTATGGAATAAAAGTTAATTTAAAAATCCTCTTACTTTTTCATGAATAGCTGTATATTGTATAATTTAGGTATAAAGAAAATGGCCAATGAATGGCAAAAATAGAAAAGTCAAAACACGTAATATATATATATATATTTAAAGAACAAATTGTTACAAAATATGCAAATCATTCCATTTGATTTTGAGTTGAATGTTATATAATATTATTACATGTAAAATCCGCTTAATGGGGTATCTCTATACTGAAATAGTAAAATAGAATTTTAATAATTTCAGTATCAATAACCAAATTTAATATCATATTTCAATACTAAGGTAAAGTTTACCTCTAGCAGTCAAATTCGAATTCATTCTGTAAATAGTTATAAGAATTACATCGATGCAAAATTTATGCTCATAATATTTTATAAAAATTTCGTATTTTCATTCAGATATCGCATGTACTATGTACACACACACATATATATATATAAACATAAGTAAAATAAAAATTTATATAGGTATAAACAGGGTATATAATATTTTCGTTTTAATTTTTGAACTGTTTGTTAAAACATTTTCTTACTTTTTGATATAAATAAAAGAAAAACAAAGTTCATAAACATTATAATACTGTTGTCTAGGTCATTTACAACAATTACAGCTCGAGATACACAGTTCAGCTTGTTAGACACTTGTCTTTTAACTGAGAAACATTTTTGACGAGTAGTTTCTGTCTCCGTTCACGTACTGTGGTATCCTGCACCGTTGCAACATTTCATTATTATTATTATTCTACTAATGGAATAAAAGTGTTCCTCTGTCTTCATGTATTTATTTATGAAAAAAGGTCGTAAGGGTATAATTTAGATAATCGAGTCTCAACGTACATGGTTCATATTAAATAGAATTTTAAATCAATGTTTTACAAGTACTGTGAGGAGTAAATGAGGTTTGGATCAATTTCTGGATTGCAATACATAACTTTCATCATAAAAGAAAATTGTTTTGTATTATTTTATTATGTTTAAGATTGGAAATTGGATAATTTTCTTCTTTTTAAAAAGAAAATAAATGTGTTGTTTTGATTTTTTAAAAATATTAATTCTATTTAAAAAATCTATTTAATGAATAATTTTGAAATGTAAAATGTGCAGGCATTAATATACTGAAAAGCTATTGTCTTTTCCACTCTAAACAATATAGTACAAATTTTAATGATTTGAGCTTTAGTAGAATTTTAAAACTAGCTAATATTAAAACTAGCCAGGAAATGATTATCGAGCAAGGTGTTAATTATAGAGTAAATAATTTTCATTATTTTGCATCTCAGAAAGTTAAAACTCATACAAAATAAACAAAAAACTCCGTTAAATTAATGTAATTGATTAAATCTCTATTTATCTGTAGTCTGCAAATGAAAGAAATAAAAATTGAGAAAAGAACGCTCAATTTGTTTTAAGCGCCAAATTGTCACCAAATACTGCACCAAAAAAACATTTAATTAGAGATTGAGTTTTCTATATTACGAATAAAAAAAATGCATGGAGAGCCGTCTACATATACAAATATTTAAAAACTGTAAAAAAATTAAAATAAATACAAACATTTGATATTATTTTTTAAATTCTAATATATATTAAAGATTTAGATATCAATTCGAAGTCATTCGGTAAAAAAGGTTTTGGAATTATATATTAATGTGAAATTTTACGGTCTTAATATTAAATTAAAATTTCATATTTTCATTCAAATATCGCGCAATTTTTGCACGCACTTCTTGTTCTTCAATTAGTATGAAAGGATCATATATATTTAATTATGGATACATATATGAATGTGTGGGTTTTTAAATAAAATATAAAATATCTAAATATAAATATTATACATGTAGGTACTATTTTAATTATCAAACTCTTTGACAAAATATCAAATCCATTCGCAAGTATAAAATCTGCACAAAGTTCATAAAACAGAATACTATTATTCCCTGAATCATAGATAACTATTAGAGCGTGGAGATACATCCTTGTAATCAGATTGGTTGTTACATTACTCTTGCTCATTTAGTATGGTTTTTTTTTTGGAAAAATGAACAATTTTCACAAGTAGTTTTGTCTCTGCTCACATGTGAAAGATACGCTATCGTATCCTTTATTTAAATTCTCCTATGCATGGCATTAAAATGCACCGTTGTCTTCATTTGTTTATTCTTGCAAAAAGGTCGTAAAAGTCTAATTAAGGTAATGGACTCTCAACGTACTTGGTTCATTTTAAGTAGTCTTATAAATCAATGTTCTGCGTGAGTTGTGGGGCGTAAATGAGGATGAAGTCAATTTGTGGATTACAATAGATAATTTTTATAGTAGAACATAATTGTTTTATGTTACATTCAAGATCGGAAATTTGATAATTTGCCAATTTATTTTTGCCATTTAAAAGAAACATTGAGATATTGTTCTTATATTTTTATACAATAATTCAAAGTAAATATATTTAATAAATATAAAGAAGAAATATCTACCGAATATCCATACAGCAATTTTAATCTTTAGTTAATATTTTTAATCCCAAATAATTTTCGTGTCCTACCAGAAAATTAATATTCATATAAATAAAGTGTTTAGCTTTCTATTGTTTTGTATGTATATTATTAAATTTAAGTGTATAGTCAGCCAATAAAGGGGGGAAGAACAATTTTCACAAGTAGTTTTATCTCTGCTCACATATGAAAGATACGCTATCGTATCTGTTTTTCAAATTCTTCTATGCATGGGATTAAAATGCTCCGTTGTCTTCATTTGTTTATTCTTGCAAAAAGGTCGTAAAAGTCTAATTAAGGTAATGGACTCTCAACGTACTTGGTTCATTTTAAGTAGGCTTATAAATCAATGTTCTGCGTGAGTTGTGGGGCGTAAATGAGGATGAAGTCAATTTGTGGATTACAATAGATAATTTTTTATAGTAGAACATAATTGTTTTATGTTACATTCAAGATCGGAAATTTGATAATTTGCCAGTTTATTTTTGCCATTTAAAAGAAACATTAAGATATTGTTCTCATTTTTTTATAAAATAAATCAAAGTAAAGGTATTTAATAAATATAAAGAAGAAATATTTACCGAATATCCATACAGCAATTTTAAATTTTAGTTAATATTTTTAATCCCAAATAATTTTCGTGCCCTACAAGGAAATTAATATTCATATAAATAAAGTGTTTAGCTTTCTATTGTTTTGTATGTATATTATTAAATTTAAGTGCATAGTCAGCCAAAAAAGGGGGGAAATGTTATATAAATTACATGGAAATTATATTTAAATTACATGGAAATGTTATTTAAATTACATGGAAATGTTATTTAAATTACATGGAAATGTTATTTAAATTACATGGAAATGTTATTATACAAAAGATGTAAAAAGTGTGTGTATTATCAAAAAAAATTGTAGCAAGAGAACCTCCTTCCTACAAAGAAAAAAAAAATGTTTTTTTAATGCTAGTGAGGAGTTGAAGTCGTCTATGAAGGACTGTAAAATCACCAAAAAGGTAAAGGATAAATCAACAGAACGTGCCAAAAAGAGGCAACAAAGCAAGAGTTGAAAAGCGAAATGCACACTCGTGACTAAAAAGCAATCATAAATAAAGTGTGGCTCATCTAGTGAATCAGCCTCATAGGCAAAATACGGACTGACGACCATGGAACAAGTTCCATTCCGTTAGTGCTCCAAGTTTCCAAATAGCTAACCACCTAAGTTGCGCACAAAGTCTAGTGATAACAAACATTAGGATCCAATGGATTGATCGCATTAAGCGCATTCACGAAGAAATAAAAATGATAAATACCCCAGTGCAATGAAGCAAGGGAAGAAAAGTTAAAAATGTATAAGTTACAAAATGCAACTGTGAGCAACAACAAAGATAACGACAACTACAAGCGACAAAAGTCGCAATGTGACAAATTACCGAAACTGAGACAAAATCAGCAAAGAATTCTTAATATGACCAATACCAAGAAATTGACAAACATTACCAGTACAAGATAGTGACAGCAAGATAAAGACAATGAAGAACATAGCCCAATAGGGTTCAGCCCATAAAAATTGCAGAAAACCCGAAAAAAAAGTAAACAAATAGAAACAAAAACGAAAAATTTTCAGAACCTGAAATAAAAATCATTTCTATTACATAATGTAAATTTCCATATCTAAGCTACCATGTACCATCTAACAAAATTGCCTTGGGTTGTTTATTATCTTCAGTATAAGTGTTTAAAATTACGGCATTTCGTCTCGGACAACTTGTATATTGTCATTGCGATATTTTTAGATTAGAAAACAAAATTTTCTTTTACCTTCATAAATATTGTAATAGCCTTAAAACAATGTTCGTAAAACAAAGTCTTAATAAAAAATTTAAATCACACACACACAAAAAAAAAAAAGATTTGCGTATTAGTGCTACCACTTATTTTAAAAAATATGTTATAAAGATTTTAAAAATATAGCAGTCACTTTAGAAATTTCATAAATCATGTGTTACGGTAATTACTAATTATGTATTTACTGGACTGACAATATCTAACACAGAGATGTTATTTTCTCAATTACTTAGAAATTAATTCAATGTTATTTACAAATTTTACATAAAAAAACTCAAATATGGAAATTATTTACGAAGAAAACAAGAAGGAAAAATCATGCGTCGATCATAGATTATGAAAACCTTTCCAACACTTCCAGAATATTTTAACAAAACTTCACTGTTTAATAAGGTTAATTATGATGTCTAAGTAAATAATTTGAAATCCCAATTTCAGAAATTATCATCAACAGTGTTTTGCGCAGCCTCCTATGTGATCTCTATGTTTGTATACATACAACATAGCATGCTAAAATTTAGTTCAATTAGGAAACGTGGATCATAGTTAAATATTCCCCATGAGAAATTCCTGTTAGTAAACGGAAACGTACTAGAGCTCTTTTGTACAGCCCTGTATATGATCTACATAATTTATACATATCAAGTTATAGGCAAACATTTAGTTTAAAAACGCGTACCACAATTGAAAAAGCACTTCCAGCAATTATTGTTCATAGATAGTACTGTAACAGAATACTATTGTGTGTCCCTGTAAATGAACGATGAATGCTATGCTCACCATATTCTATAGTAAACATCTTGTAGTGCACTTCTGTGATATATATCAATTTCAATATGTTTGAAATAGGGTAACATTATTAAAATACACTATAAACGATTTTTTCCCGTAATGTAACGGATTTATTTTATGTGTCCCTGTAAATGAACTATAAATGCTGCAAAATTCATTTTCAATACTAAACATACCATAGTAAGCTTAAATAACATATATATCAATTGAGTGACAATCAGAGTATATTTACGCGAGTAAGAGCACGGAGAGACAAAAGACAGTCGGCAGACAGACAGACAAACCAAATTCCTAAACAATTTTCAACTATTTTGGAAATTTTTTAAAATGAAAAGAATAGCACACTTTCTTTTTAAAAATTGGTGTTTACCGAGTGTTTCTTTTTACGTATCGGTCGAATTTAATATGTACAAATGCCCATGCTACAAGAATAAGTTAGTGCCAATTGTTCCAATTTCAAGAACATTGAAATCTTTAAATATTGATTGCTCAAAAACACAAATTACTAATAAGTATGGTGCATCTTATTTCAATGCATAAATAACATTGATTAACCCTGCCTGATACCGTAGTCTATCTTGGAAATAAAGAGACCATCCGTTTACTTCCAATTTGTACGCCCGGCTCAGTAATTTCAATACGATTAACAACTTGCTGCTTTCAACGTGTGCTGATTTTTTAAACTTTTCAAAGATCAGTAAGAGTATGTTATATCGAGAAGATCTTCTCAGAATATTTGAATACCTAAAAAAATGATAATGCAAATATATTAAAGATAAATAATGAAATGACGTTAAAAAATTATATCTACCAACATAACACAAAGTATAATAAAAAAATAAATAAAACTTCATAATAAGTTATCTACTTTTCATAACATAATACATATAAAGATTTCATAATGTATGAATTTGTATATGATATTTTATAATTCTAACATTTTTAGTTTGCTCATTTTCAATTTTTTTAAATTTGTATCTCATAAATTAAACCCGTTTATGGAACAATCCTGCTCTATTGCTTAAAAATTTCAGTCACCCTATAATTTCAAAGTGCTAGATCTGAGCCATTTTTTAAGATAGATGCAAAACAAAAAATGCTTTATGGAATCCTTGGATCAAGGCCGGACATTTAACGCAAAACGTTTTAGGAATTCTAATTTTGTTTATACATCTTTTTGAAACTGAAATCTTTAAAATGGCTATCACAGCGCCCCCTCCAGACGCAATATTCCCAAATTCAACTGGGACCTGCAAGCTATAGCCAAAAACACACACAAAAAATTTGGTACAATTATATGGTACAATAATGAAAATAGAACAAAAATTGCGATCACAGCGTTCTCTTTCATCGAAATATCCCCGAAATTACGTGGAACATGCAGGTCATAGCCGAAAACGTAGAAAAAAAATGGTTCAATTTGAAGCATAACTTTATACACTTATCGGTGATACAATGAGGACCGACAGATTTTTTGTAAAAACACGACCCCTAAAACGTCTAAATCCATCGAAAACCGTAAGTTAAAAAAAAAAGATTGTAATAATTTCTTCTATTATAGATTGAAAAAAGTAAAAAATGACTGTTTTCAGTATAACTGAGGTCGAAATGGAAGCAAGCAACGAACCAATTAAGCATTCTGGGGAAATTTTCATAGTGTCGAATGAAAAAAAATCGCCAAAAATTAAAAAATCACTGTACGATTTGCGAAAAAACTTTATTGAAAAGAGATCGAAATTTACTATATTGGGCTAAAAGATTGAAACCGGATTCCTGTTACTAATGTGGTAAAGTCGCAGCAAAACGTGAAACAACGCTAAAAATCGCATAAAATTTTATAAATAATAATAAAAAAAACTATTAAAAAATTCTAAAATCGAGCTTCAAGGTGCAAAATTACATACATTGAAGTACCTTCCCACCAAATTTTGTAGATCTGCGTTTAGTGGTTTCTTCAGAACACAGCCGACAGACACACAGATTGACAGATACACAAACTTCCTTCTTTATTATAGTTATAGATCTAGATATATTGTATATTTTATTATTATTCATTAAATAAGCTTGGTATATTTCCGTGTACGATTTCATTTTATTTTTCCTAAATGTATGGATAAATGCCTTACACATTTCTTTCTTTTTTAAATCAAACTATGCAGATTTTTATAAAAAAAAGTTCATAAACTAATAAACTATGTACTTTTACGAACTGACTAGATCAAAAAAAAAAAAAAAAAAAAAAAAAAAAAACTCAAATGTGAAAAGTAGTTACAAATTACCATTTAAAAACTGAAAGTTCGTACATTTTTTGATAATCTAGACCATCTCCGAAGTTTTATTTCTGAACAGCACTTATCAGGAATCATTGTTCCATGGAAAATACTATTATTTTTTTATGGAAAAACTCGACTTATGTAATCGCGAGTTGCATAAGGGGAGTTTTTCATTATATCAATACTGGTATATATCTGGCCTAAAGTCAGGAAAATTTCCAAACTTGTAAGAACCCTGTTTAATTGTTGATATTATACCCACTACATTCCAAGCTATATCATTTTTACATGATTAGTTACACAAAAATTAGTAGGAGATAATCTAACGCGTTAAGTATTAAATCATCATATGTATCAAAGGCATATCCTAAAAAATATACTTGCCTTTGAGAGTTTGTACATATAAAGTTGAAATTAAAAAAATTATTTAGCACTTGCACATAAAAGTAAACAATTTATCTAAAAATTTTCTAAACATAATTAAAGTTACATAAAATTCAGTGTGATATATAGAGAAAAGTTTTGTGATTAATGTTCAACATTACTCGAAATAACTTTAGTTGCATATCAGTAATGTGTAATAATAAAAAATGATCAACAATTTTCAAAATAATGCAGCAATAAAATTAAGTTTTAAAGAAATGAAATAATGAGGTTTTAAACAAATCTTTATTCCGGCACTATTCCCAATGCGATAATAAATCATACAGATGAGTGTTGCTATGTCTTTTTCTGAAAAGAAAAATGTATAAATGTACTTTTCAGCAATGGATTTTATTGCCTTGGACTAGTGTCATTAAATCGATAGAAATTGCGTTTTCTTCTAGTGACAGTATACATTTACTTTTCTGATTTATCGCCGTCAAGACTTAAGATTACATATTATTTCTTCAAGAAAAACTAGCAACTGCTGTTTCAGAAAAAGATACATTTTTACATTTGGAAACAAAATTATCATTAGAATAAATGTCTAAACTTTCCTTTGATTCAGACATTTTTTCCCCTTTTAATTAATAATCTTATAAAAACATACTGAAGATAAAACAGAAAATAATGTAATAAGTAACAAAACGTTCAAGTGAGTGCACTGTAAAAAAAGACAGATGTTTCTTAATCTACGAAATTATAATATAACCGCGACGAAAATATGCAAAAATCTCTACCGAGATTCAAATGATTTCGATCAGCGTTATTTATCTTTAAAAACCACCTAAACCCATGTATTTTCGAGATTTAAAAAAGCATTTATAAAAACAAAATTTATTTAATGTCACCTATTTTCGGAAACGTTTTCGAGAAGTTTTTTTTATAGAGTATTAATTGTTTTTTCAAACCGGAATAAAGGTTTTTTGATGCTATACATTTCCAAGTAATCATTTTAATTTTCAAAAATCATGTTTCACATTCAAACATGATACACAGGTGACAAGCTCTCACTTATCTTCCGTAATATGTAGGTTAATTTGACCTAGGTTTAATACGTTTAACACCAGAATTTCTTTAAGAAGTGAAATTAAATATATTCCACGTAGCAATCTGAAGTTAAATAAATAAAGATTCATCAAATAAATTTTCTGGTTCGAAACGTTGTTAAACTGGGTCAACTTCGTCCACATATTACGAAAGATTAGTGGGAGCTTGGTACCTCTGATAATAAATTAACAGCATTAACATTAACATTAATAATATTTTGTTATTCTGGCCTGTATAAATTCAATTACGCAGATCAAAATGTTTAATTGAAAATTAGTAGTATTCTCAATTAAACAAGATCTAAATTAAATCAATATTCCGGGCTTTCATCTCTTGGTTTGGAAACATACAGTAGTATTCAATTATTAGGTATCTCGACATTTTGATGAAACTAACTAGCGAGGAAGACCGAGCTATGCTCGGTTTAAATTAGCTTTGTGTTCTCTCAACTCAATATATAAATAAATTCTCTATACAACATATAACAAACAGTCTATGTATCCTGATTGGTTCATTCTATTTTCGAGAACGTTCTTTGGACGCTGATGGATTTAATCATGTATCTCGGCTCTTATTGAAAATTTCCAGAAAATTCCTTCATGAAAGCCAATTTTTCGCAAAATGTTGCCAAAATTTCGCGAAAAGTCACAATCTTGGCAGCATTCTTTCATTTGGAGCCAAGCATGTGTTTTGATATTGCTAATCTTAAAAGTCGATTTTCCCGCCAATTTCGCCAACATTTGGTAATATTTGGCGAAATATTGCCAAATTTGTGACTTTGTTTACTACCAAATAATCAACAACTTAATAACTGATTCAACCTTCATTAACATTGAAATGCATTGACCCGTAATGACCCACTAATCGAATTTCTTCGAACATGTGACCCTATCCTATTGTCCTCTCGTATTCCAAAACGGTAGGAGACAAATTTTAGTCAAATTCGTTAGAGCCGTTTTTCAGATAAAATTGGCTTGACCCGTAGAGACCCAATAATGACCCACTAATAAAATGTTCTCGAACATGTGACCTAGCACAATAGTCTTTCCGTGCCCGAAAACGGTAGAATACAAAATTTAATTAAAATTGTTTGAGCCATTTTTTAATTATAACTAGCTTGACCCATTACTCACAGTGACCCAAAATGACACAATAGTAAAATTTTTCCGAACATATAACCTAACCTAATCTTCTCCTCGTGCTCAAAAATGGTAGGATACAAAATTTTGTCAAAATCGTTAGATAAAAGCCGTTTATCGTTAGATAAATAAAATCGTTAGATAATTAAAAGCCGTTTATAAGATAAAATTTGCATACTGACAGACAAACCGATAAGGTTTGCTCATATTATAATATATAATAAAAAAGGGTACAAATTTAAATATTTCCCCCTCGTTTTAAGGTCCACATGAGTATAATATATTAATTTGTGATTACAGGCACACATGTTTATCATATTTATTAATGTTCACGCACATGAATATAGTCTGATACATTATTTTATTTCACTTACATATTTAAATTAAATAAAATAAACTGTTTTTCACAGAACATATAATGTCATACTTTTAGAACGACAGAAAGTAAGATTTTTAAATTTAAAAACAATGTTCAAAACGTTACTATAAATAGAAAATTTAAATTGGATTAAAAATATTCCAACAAATACTTTTGAGTTTAAAGTTACTTTTTCAACAGATTATGTATAAAGTCCGAAGCTAAATTTAAGAAGAAATTTCTGAGTACTACAGTAAAATTTCTTTTGTGCTCAAAGAAATTATTTTAAGTTTTGCAATTCAAAACTCTTTAAATTATGGAAAACTATGCATTTATTTTATGTAACACTACTTTCAAAATAACTTCACAAAATAAAATTTTGATCCGTTAAAAGTATTTTGCTTTCAACGAATTTTAACGTTTCAATTCTTGTTTTCCAGAATTTAAGTATATTGCAAATTTGTAACGTACTGAAATATTATGAAAATTGTCAAAAGCAGACAAGAATTGTTTCTTCTCTTACATTAGTTGCTGTTTCTTGGAATGGTTTCTATCTTTCTTTTTATTGTTAGTTTGTGAAGTTTTAGTATAATTGTTGAGTTTTAGTTTAATAACAATTTACATTATTATTGATTTTTAATCAAACGGATAAAAACTCGGATAAAATAATAGCTTGTGATTTTTACGAGAAATTATTATAATGTTTTATTAATATATGTATGTATTAGATATTCGTTGTTTGTCATATAATATATTAAATTAAATTTATTGTTCTGAGAGAGTTTTAAAATTTAAAAATACATAAAAACTTTAATGCTAATGTGAAAATATATAATGAGTGTTTAAAAAAGATGAGAGAAGAAATAGATTACGGACATGTTTCCCTGTATAAAATTGATTGTTGGATCTACCACTTTTTAGAGTTTGTCCGAATTATAATTCTATGATTTAGGTATTGTGGAATTTAATTTACGTACATATGCTGAATTATATAATTTGGACAAAAATGAGTATTTTGCTATTAGAATACGTGAAAAAAATCATTAAATAATCCCGTAACTACATTTATTATTGTAAAAAATAAATGTATTGCTGTATTCTAGAAATAGTCAAAGACTCATGATATTAGAATAACCGTGAGACTTGTGTAAGAGATTTCTTTCAAAACGTTGATTTTTTTTCTATAAATAATTTTTTATACTAAACTATGTATATCGGTATATTTTCGAATTTTTGAAGTGAAAACTTCTTTAGGCGCGTTGGGCATCTTTCAGATGGTAAAAAATAATTGAATTCGCTACAGTGTTACCGTTACTGTTACCGTTACTGTTACCGTTACTGTTACCGACACCTCTGTATATTTGGCGACGATTCTGCAGTAGCCGGGGCCTTTTTTGAGATGCGAAAAAACCATTGAACACGCGACACTGTTACCGTCACTGTTACCGACACCTCTGTATATTTGGCGACGATTCTGCAATAGCTGGTTCAGGTAAGCAACCAGATTTTCTTATCTCACTTTGACAGCAAAAGATATATTAGTCTCTATTTAGCATTATTTGAAAGACAAATTTCTCGAATGAATACAATAAAATAAAATTGGGTCACACATTTGTTAAGTTTAATTCCGTTAGAAATCGCCAATATTATAGCTAGAGAACCAGAAACATTGGCGAACAATTACGATTACGTAAAAGATTTACTTCTTAAACGCTTCAAAATGACACCAGAAGAATTTAGGCAGAAATTAATGTCACATAAAAAGAATCTTCAGCCACTTGGCGCGATTTAGCATTTGAATTAAGAAATTATTTGGAAGAATGGATTAGCGGTCTTAAAGTATGTGATTTTGAAACCTTAAAAGAATTAATAGTAGTAGATCAAATTAAGAAAAGGTTACCTATAGAAATGAAAGCACATTTTATTGACGATCTTCCAAAAATTAAAAATGTAGACGTATTAAAAATAAGTAAAAATTAGTAAAATTAGTAAATAAAATAGACGATTATGATGCGGCAAGACGTAATGTTAAAACCATGAATAGAATTTCACCCCACTTCGAAGAGAGAAAACCCGAAGTAAGTAAAAATGAAAATTCACAATCTTTCTTTCATACCCAGTACCAAAACAAAATAAATAAATCTCAAATTTGGTGTTTTAGATTGATGTAACTCTCAAAGCCACATAGCGTCTCAGTGTAATAATAGCAATAACGGTCAAACTAATGAGTTCAGTCAAGACTCTACCGAAAACTATCGAAATTATAATCGCCAAAATCACAATCCTAATGCCGATGTACAGGAAAAAGCTAACATTGCTACAATTCGAATCAGAAATAAGTCTAAACCTAATGGAATGGGTAAAATAATTAATATCAAAGGCAAAGAAGCAAATCTATTGTTTGATACAGAGAGCTATATTTCTTTATTCAGTTACGAATGTTATATCAATATTGGGTCGCCAAATTTGTCTTCTGTTGATATCTTATTAACTGACATTGGCGGAGGAACCGTAAATCTAATTGGATATTTTGTGTATGAAATACGTGTCGATGGGTTTCTTATATCAACGAAATTTTATGTTTCAAAATCTCTCGCATACGATATTGTAATACGATATTGTAGGGCAAGACGTGATCAGCAAACTAAAGTTGGCGATAGATGAAGAGGGAATTAAAATTGTTGGCGAGCGCAATACTTTTCAAGTAGGTTGCCTTAAAGTTGTAAATAATTCTGATAAAAAATTAAATTATGTTGCCAATTCATACAACGAAGCGAAAGTATCAAAAAGAAATAGTTCACGTGCAGAAAACGAAATGATTGGTATTATGAATAAAAATAATTCAGAAAATAATTTCAAGATAAATTTAGCACGCGCGGTGAAAACAGATAAAAGTGACTCAACTCTCGAGACCAAATCAAAAGATGAAAATGAAATAACAAAACACGGAAAATATTATAATTTAACGAGCACGAGAAAAGAAAAAGACGGAAGTAATATAAAAAGAAAAAATGAAAATAATGAAATATTTCACGAAAGTTTTAAGAAACGTGGTTACTGATACGGAAATGAAGTGAAATCATTTTATAGAAAAGAAAAGTTTGTTGATAGAAATTAGAGATACCGCAAACAATACGCGCACTATGAAGATAGAAAAAAGCATAATGTTCACGAATACCGTAAACAAGACAAAGAAGGCAGCAAAGAATTCATCATTTTTGGAGTGATAGGAAGCGGGAACCCTATTTTGCAAATGAATGTTATTACAAAATATATGAAACTACATATCATGGAAGAAATGATGAATGGGTTGAGAGTTGTTTAAATTGTGGATGAAAATTCATAAGTTTCATTGGTATTCATTTCAAAGAATACCAATTAATTAAATTTCATATTTCATGTATTTTTAAATTTACGTTTCAAGCAATAGATTGCAATTTTTGTATGTAAAATAATATTCATTAATTTTCATGTACAATAGTGCATTAAATGAAATTTGTAATATAATTTTGTAGTCGTAGATTATAATAATAAATAAAAAAAAAAACTTCATTTAAAAGTATTTCCTGCACAATAAAACATTTCCTGACGATTCAAAAAATACACACGTAATTGTTCAAGTTTTCACTTCAGTCGGCACTCCCGAAGTGCCATTTTTTTATTTACTGATTGAGCTTTAAATGTCTATTCCGTCTGCAATGTCTCACATGTAGAACTTTTGCGCATGAAGAGCATGCGTAAAATAGACTGCCCTGGACAGTATAAACATTCAAAACGTTCGAAATAACTATAATGAATAATATTAACTTCAGAAAATTTATAAATCCGCAAATGGGTATGCTATTAGTATTTTGACCTTTCATTTCTGATTTTTTTTTAAAATGTAAAGACACTGTAAAAAAAGAAAAAAAATCCTTGACAGCTCGGCCTACAGGCACAGGTAGATTTCAAAGACGCAGAACGTGGGGCACCTGTTTATTGAGAATCGCAGAAGAAATTATATTTTTCCGTGATGAGGCAGTTGGGACCACCCACTTCGAAATCTACCTGTATCTGTAGGTGGAGCCAGCAGGAATTTTTTTGTTTTTAATTTTATTTTCTGCTCTAAGGGTTGCACCTATAAAAAACTTGACAGTATAAAAGTTGTAAATAATATTAAGAGGATTTATTATAAATTTAAGCTAATTTGATATCTTGTGAATTGACAAAGTTATGATTTTTTGTTCTTAAACCACTA
Organism: Maratus michaelseni; assembly: GCA_963931845.1. Classification (NCBI taxonomy): domain Eukaryota; kingdom Metazoa; phylum Arthropoda; class Arachnida; order Araneae; family Salticidae; genus Maratus; species Maratus michaelseni. The sequence goes on along the minus strand of OZ007593.1, from coordinate 201,673,065 downwards.
TCCCCCCCCCCCCTTGATGTCATTTTTAATTATATCAAATGTCTGTCATACATGAATTTTCGGCCCTTTTCCTAGAAGTAATAATAACATTAAACAGATTCGATTTGTATCATAATTAAGAAGTTATGTTTTTTTTCTGTTTTCATAAAAAGCCCCCCCCCCTCATTCCTCAACCCTTGGTTTGATTTTGACCATTAACGAACTAGACCGAGATTTTATGCTCCTTGATTTTATGTATCAGTTTGGAAGAGCTTTGTGCAGAATTATTCAAGTTATCGTGTCCATAAAAAAGTAATATAGATAGATAGATAGATATAAAGTTTTAATCTAGGGGTGGTTTCGGGTTCTGGGAATCATAGTCGCGTAGATCTGCAAAAATTTTCAGAAATTCCAACATAGGGGAGAATGTAATAGGTAGTATTTCTTTCGAAATCTACCTAAAAATCAATTATTTCTTAATCCGAGAAAATAAAATATAACCACGAAAGAAAAAATACAATAACCTCTCCCGAGTTACCCACGATTCCGAATAGCGTTCTTTATTTTTAAAAACCTCAAAAGCTATGTATTTTCGCGATTTAAATAAGCATTTGTAAACATAGCTTTTTTGCTGCTGATGATATTCGGAAACATTTCCAAGTATTCTTTTTTAGTGTATTAATCAGTTTTCTAAACCCCGAATAAAGTTTTTTCGGTTGCCATTCATTCTCAAGTAAACATTTCTATGTTAAACAAAGATGTTTTACGGATAAACATGATAAATTAACAGAATTTACTTTAATATTAAAATTAATATTATTTTGCTACTCTTGCATGTATGAATGCAATTACAGAGCTGAAAATGTTTAAAGGAGAATTGATATAATCTAAAAACCGGTTTGTGAAAACTTATTAATACACTGTACAATGTACTCTGAAATTTTCCAGAAAATCAGCGTCAGCTAGAGTTGCAAAAATTCGGTTTGTTCCCAGGTTTATTCCCAAACACCTGGTTTATTCCCAAAAAACCAAGTTTATTCCCAAAATACCCGGTCTATTCCAAGGTTTAAACCGGGTTTTTTCTAACCTATGCAACTCTAGTGTCAGCAAAAGAAACATTGTTTTATAAAACACTTCTTTAAATTTCGGAAATATATATATATATATTTATATACATATATATATATACATTTTAGATTTATAAAGATAAATAACGCTTTTTCGAAATTACGGATAACTTGGAAGGGATTTTTATATATTTTTATTCGTGGTTATATTATATTTTCGTCGAATAAGAAACATTTGTCTCTTTTTACAGTTAACACATATATATATATATATATATATATATATATTTACGAAATAAAAAATATATAAAAATCATTCATTATTCTAAACTATGGTATTAGAATTCCCTATTGAAGTAATAAAGGACAGCCTTCAATAAAAGCATGTACATTTCTACTAAATAGATTAAAAACCTTTTAATTGCTTTCGGAAATCCAGAAATGTAATTTGTCCTAATCTATATCAATGTTTTATGTAATAAAATTTCTTTTTACTTGTAAATGGGTATACATTCTGTGACTAATGAGATTGCGTGACAGTTATTAGTTTAACATTCCGAATGATGTCTTCAACTCCCATTTACTTGCGCGATATGAAACACAAATCATATATCTGACATGAGTTCTATATAGTGATCATTTAATGAAATGGGGAAAATGGATACTTTAACAAGTAATTTTTCGAGAAGATAATAAAACCAGCATAAATGATTTTTTTTTTACCTTTTTGAACTGATAATTACTTATCGCATGGCAGTTGGCGTTGGCATATTTCAGTGAGAATGGTTTATCACAAAGGGGAGTTTTATGTGGCATTTCTTTATTGTTGTTCTCATTAACAAAGCCACAAATGTGTATACTGTAAGTATTTTCAGCCTTCATTTCTGATTATATATATATGTGCTAATTATGTTCACTGTAAAAAAAAAAAAAATAATAAGACAATTGTTTCTTAATCTGAGAAAATATAATATATTACGAAAGGAGGTCGTTACTTTACTATTATCCCTTTATTATTTTGAAGACAATCGTAGAGATTGGTAAAAATGTCATATGAATTGAAACATTTCCAACTGATTGAAAAAGTTCCCACGTGGGGAGTCAAACCCGAGACCTTTGGCTTAAAATGTCAATGTTCTACCTATTGAGCTACAAGAACTGTCAATCGCTTGGCACAATTCGCTCAGATAAGTGTCTAGTCTGCCATGTAGTTCACGCATTCTGTTGCCAGCTCAACAGAATATACCCACTTAATGGAACTAAAACAAAATTCGCATGTTATCTTTACAAATCGGTACGAATGATTTAATAATAATAATAAGTGTCTACATTTCTATCGTTTACTGGAGTTCCATTACCTGTGTGGTACACTCTGTTGAGCTGTCTACATAGCAGAACAGATGCTATTGCGAATAAGGTTATTTGAGTGAATTGTGTCAGCCTTTGCCGATCCAGGTAACTCAATAGGCTGAGCGTTGTCAATTTAAGCCAAAGGTCTTGGGATCGATTCTCAGTCTGAGCTCTTTTTAACTTTTGAAAACTTTTAATTCGTGTGATATTTTTACCAATCAGTACGATTCAGTTTAAAAACATAAATGATATTTGTAACTTTGAGGTCTAACATTAATGAGGACGGCAATAAAGAATTGTCATTAAAAAACTCCCTTATGTGATAAACCATTCTCACTGAAATACGCCAACTGGCATTCAGTAAGTAAATATCAGTTTGAAAAGGCAAGATAAAATATTTACAGCCGGTTTTATTTTCTTCTTAAAAACTTATATGCTAAAATATCCATTTTCTCCATTTAATTAAATGTAAAACTCATGAAAGATATCTGATTAGTATTTTATACCACACAAGCAATCGGTAACTGAAGACATCATTCGGAATATTAAAGTAATAGCTGCAACGCAATTTCATTAGACTCCCGACCTGACCACTTTTTCAATCATTTCGAAAACTAGTCGTTGGGGGCCACCGTAATACTTACCCATCATGGATATGCATAATGTAAAATATTAAAATAAAAATTGTGTAAACTACTTATAAAATGCATTGCAATTCAAATAAAATCGAGGCTTGATGACGTCACAAACTTTAAAGGCTCGATTACTGAATTGCTTGAAAGAAACATCCTTATAACTCCAAAAATAATAATCCTATTAACTAGCGGTTTATTGCATCTGATTAAGCGTCAAATTTCCAATTAAAATATATCTTTGTAGTGAAATTTGAATGAAATACAGAGTCATGAAAAATCGAAGAGTGTGGAAAATAGGATTCCAAATATCTCGGCAACTAATTATCCGATTGACTTCATGCTTTATGCAAAATTTATGTTTTTTTATTGTCTTTTACATTCATTTCTTAAAATAACCAATTTAGAAAATTGTTATATACCTTTTATCAGAACGAATATTTCGAGAGTCCGAAAAAAATAGTTCCGGTTAATCGAGGTTATTGAAATGAAATAGGCTTCTTCCCATTATTACATACTAAGTACATACCAAATTGCAAGTCTCTATCTCAATTTTTTCGGGAGATAGAGCGTTTACAGACACACAGACACACACACAGACACACACACAGACACACAGACGGACGGCAAATTTTTTTTTCTTAAAATATGTTTTTCGGAATATCCAGTGTCTGAAACGTGTAAATCCGTCAAATAAAATTTTTCGATTTTCAAAACGATTACAAGACTTACCCTATACTACGTATGATGGGTAAGTAAAATGTCAATTCGTATGCTATCAATATGACTGATTTGTTTGCGTAGGCCACGTATTTTTTTATTTTATTTTTTATGTGTGCTTGAGAAAAGAATTATGTCCAAAACGACGACTATTTCAAATGCATAAATTTCAACAATTATTGATTTAACAACACATTGAAATTTCATGAGAATCGACTAAATTTTGTTACTGCATAGAAAATCCAAAGAAACAAACGGACAACCAGAAAAACTTACCATTTTTTAATCTTGATGGAATTTATTATGGAATTTTCACAAAAACGTCATTTTCAATAAATGTAGGACTATCAAAATCGGAGTATCCGTTCAAAAGTTATGCATGGACATACATTAAAAATGATATGTGAACGAAATATATAACAAACAATTGAAAAGAGAGAGTTTATAGAATGAATGTTTTGATAAAAAGCTAATTTACCAATTCCATGCAAATTGCAACAATACGAATAAAAAAAAAGTAGAACGACAGATGGAAAATATTCCATTTTCAGTGCGTGGCGGGCATTTTGAAGTGAAACAAAAATGTTTTCATGAAAGTGCTAATCTCCAACACGAATGTATCAATTTGAAAACACGCAATAATATTTTTTCTAAAAACCATTAACTGACAAATCGGTTTCTTGAAATCAATTTTTCTTCGCTGATGTATGTTCAGACGACAGTTGACTGTAAAAAACTTAGTCTAAAATATAGTATAGTTAAATTATTACTAAACCGTGTGCTAATATACCAAAAATACTTTTTACCAAATTTTAAGAAGATTCAACAAAAATTAAGACACCTAGAACATTTTAAAATTGCAGAAACGAAATAAAAAAAAAATTCGGAAATTATCGTACTTAATACGATAGTTTGATGTTTGCACCACTTGACGATTAAATTTCGGTTATGCAATTTTAACTCGTGCAATTTCTTAAACTTATAAACATCGCACATTTTTAATTTTCACACAATCGTATAGGAAGAAAAATCTACTTTCAAATGCAATTTGTTTGAAAAGTGTATAGCCGTTTGCATATTTATTCCGGTCTTGAATAATTTTCTTGCATTATTTTTTAATGATATATCTCCATCGAGTGCAAGCTCCATTATGTGAGAATGGAGCCCATTTACACATAAAACAATGTTAATGATTTAACATTTGTCTCCTTCTAATTTTCCATAACTTAAACCCATTAAAACTTTTAAAACTTAAATAAATAAATAAATAAATAAATTGTGTAAATTGAAATAAAATAATACACAATAACATATCTGAGTCGAACAATTTAAATTTTTACACTGCCGACTAGGAAGATCCACTTTCAAATATAATTTCTTTGAAAACTGTATCTCAGTTTGCAGATTGTTTATGTTTTTTAAAATAATTTTCAAGCATAAAATATTTTTAAATCAATTATATAATTATATAATTATATAATTATATAATTATATAATTTAATATTATCATGTTGAGTCCGATTATGAAATATCAACTTGTCTGTACTTAAAATAATATCAGTGTAGTTCAGCATTTGTGTTGGGCTAATATTCCAGAAGAAAATTAAATCTTCATCAATAAATAATATAATATAATGTAATATAATACAAAAAGAACACAAATTTAACACGTGTGATCGAACTACGTGCTTAAACTGCTGAAATTATCAGAATAAAAAAGGCGGTACTAAGTAGAGAAATATTTGACGATTTCTTCTGTTATTAAATGCTGGCATGCGGCTGATACTAAAGTATATATTTTAATAAATTAAAAAAAAATATTTAAAAACATTATTGATTTTTTTATATAAAATTTGTTTTTGGTGTTCTAAACGGGCAACTACAAATATATATTAAATGTAAAAAATCTATTAGAGTTAGAAAATAAATGGTTTTCACCAAATTTCTGGAACTCAAGAAGCCCGGGTTGGATCTCCTAATATGTATAATTGCGGAAATATATTTTCATCAATCTAAAGGTCTACTGTTTTTTTAATCACTAGTAAAAGAAAGTTTACAGGCATCATTTAAAGTCAAATTGAAATCGAGAAATTTAGACCAATTGAGTAACACTGACATTTTCTTCTTAGTTTTTCAGAGTTTTTTTATGTTACTTCATAGCAAATATTTATTGTTATTACAGAAGACGCGCGCTTATAGATAAATATTTCGTGTTTAAAAAACATTAAAAAGTAACAATTAAAAATATTGTTTGTAATTTAAAATTAATTTTAAACACTAAGAAGACTGTCTAGTACCTTATTTGGAAACGCAAAACAGATGTTTTCCATCCATATTTATTTCATATATTTTATAAATCATGCATTCTTTGTAAAAAATAGTAATTTATTAATGGTTTTGTAAGTAACAGAAATTTATCTCACTTGATCTTCAATGAACTATAAGTATGAATGAAAAATAAAAATATGTGAATAAACTACAAAAAATAAAAGAATCTATCAAAATAACTACAAAGGAATAAACAATATACCAAAAAAACTACAAAGGAATAAGAAATTTATCAAAACAGCAGCAAAAGAATCTCCCTAATGCTACCGCTAATTCAATTTATTGTGACCAGTGATATTTTTTAGCTTATATTAAAAGAACTATTGCATATAAAATTATGAAAACTGGTGGTTTTCTACAGAAATGTACTTTAAACATGCTAAAATAGATTTTTAAAATCGAAGACTAATTTCCATAAATAATTGATGTTGAAATCGGCCAAAATAGTTCAATTAGAAAAGTTTTCTAGCATCAAAAACTATGCATAACAACTTTACTAACTTTCACAGGCACATACTGGACTAGCTTGAGGTATGCAGAAAAGTGATTTATTTCACATTTCTAAAATGTCAATTTTTTTATACAATGTTGCCTTATTTTATAAATGCACAAATAATGATATTTCAAAGAATTTCTCAATTTAAAAATATGTTTACACGTGAATATAAAAATATAAAGAAATCTTTAATATAATTAAATTATTACGTGTGAAAAGCATTTAATGATGAGAATTATGTCATATTTAAAAAGCCAAAAAAAATTATATATTTCCAAAATATTTTCAATTGAAAATATAGTTACACGTGATTATTAGAAAAGGAAAGAAAACATTAAAATAATTATTATATTACGTTCAAAAAAACATTAAATGGTGATTTATTTATTTATTTATTTATTTTTTTTTTTTTTGCGAAAGTAATCAGCCATTGATTTTTGCTATAAGAAGCTAATAACTGGTCTTTTACCCTAATGTGTAATATTACAGTATTACAGTATTACATACATATAGGTCCTTACGCAGTAACATACATCTTATAATCAATTTATTTTACAAGAAGAATCAATACATAATATTCATATAAAAATTATGTTTTCATTATGCTATTATGTACATTAAATAATGTTTCTAATAACAGTAATTTTGACTAATGAAGAAGCTTCCATTATATTTTCTCAAAACATAAACATGGCATTTTTTAATAGAAAGTCACGAAGTTTTGGTAACTATTGAAAACAATAAGTGTATCTTTGTGGATTGGTAATAAATGAAATTGAAAAATTACATTCAGACAATAGTAATCAATTCAGATATCAAAATTTCCTGTTCAACCCTCTGAGCGCCGGAGGGCTGTCCTGTATTTTCATCAAAATTATCATAAAAGTAATGTTAATTTAAATTTTCTTTCCATGTTTGTTTCTAAATTACACTGCATATCCCTTTATTGTGTATACTATATCTTAAAATACAATTCTGTTAAAAATATTTTTTTCTACAGCCGATTTAAGTTGATTTCGTGAAACGGAAAAATACGGGCAAACCGCTTAGATTGTCAAACTGTAATCTTTTTAATAGAAAAAATATTTTATGTACTAAAGTAAATTTAGAGCTATCCTCTCATATTATACTTCAGTAACAACAATATATATACTTTAAACAACTCCCAAAAATTATTTTGTTATAAAAGAGAATATGCTTCACGAAAAATGAAAATATAAACATATATTTTACCTCGAAATGTGGTTATACTATATTCAAAACTTCCAGGTTCAAACTATTTTCTTATCTCTATGGAGAGATCTTTTCTGAAGTATGTTTTTATGTTCTCACTTTGAAAGATCTTTTCAAGGAATATTTCAGTTTAAATAAGATATTTGAAAGTCCTGTAACTTTAATAAAAAAGTATTCCATGTTTAAAATAACTTTAGTAATATTATCCTGTATTACTCTATATGAGTATAATATTTATGTATTAATTGTGCATTTAGGATTTTATCTCTTTCAACCTTAAATATAAATTCTATAATATTAAAACTTTGTTTACAAATATTTGATTTTAAAATATGTTTTCAACAAAATCTGAAAATAAATATGTACAGAATTAACATAACTGACACATTATATATGAAACATTTTCTAAATAGACATATTTGTTATTAAGATTTAAAATAAAACTGAACAGAAAGTAACTTATGTATTGTACGTAATTTCATTTCAATAATTTGCATTTTCTTTTTGTGATAATATTTTTCTAAAAAATATAGATTCAGTTTTTATACAATAAGTCAATAGTAAACAAATCTTTGAAACGAATTTCAAAGTATCTTGAGTTTTATTCGAGATGAATTATTCAAATTTCATTTTCATGAGTTATTTAAAATCAGGCATTTGATTTTTTTTAAACATTCATTTATTTACAATAGATCCTACCTTTAAATGTTTATGACCTATTTTTACAGTTAATCGAAAATTTTTACAATATTATTGACATTTAAACTGATTTCAATACTAAATTCCAACGATTCATCACTTATACAACCCGCTTTTATGGGCCTTTGTCATTTATGTGATTGATTAAATAGATAATGTGTTCAAGTAATTATACATAAGCAATTTGTGATATTGATCTAAAACAAGATATTCAATGGAATATTTCGTAAAACTTCCATAAGAAAAGCTTAATTTTCTAGAGACAATTATATATTGTTTTATGTTAGAAATGTATAATAATGTGTCCAAAATTGGAGACACATCTAAAACAAGTATTTTGTGGACACCACAACACTTTCTACTATATAAATCAAATCGTTTGCAACCAGAATTAAATGACAATCTATTGTTGAGATATAGTTATCGCGAAAATTGTGAAAAACAGAGCATAGCAGCGACATACGTTGGGCAGTATACACCCAAACCTAATAACGATCTATTTATGTCAATGACTAACAGAATATGAAGTTAGGTGAAATTCCATGCAATAGTTACTTAGGTGTAGCTAGCTATCACGGAAATATGGATAAGCACAGTATAATAGCACACTGTTAAAAATTTGCAGCAAACTGTCCAGTTATTTGACCGTTTTTATAGAAAACGGTCACATAAAAGTAATTTAAGTCTATTCTGACCATATTATAGCCCATATTATGGTCAGAATACAGTTAAATTAAGATTATGTTACCGTTTTCTGAAAAAACAGTCGCATGACTGGACAGTTTGCTGCAAATTTCTAACAGTGCAGGGCGATTTGCAGCCAAACCAAATCTGTTTCAATTTATCTAAATATCTAACTGAATCTGAAGTTTGATTAAATTCCGTTCATTATCTCTTGAGATAGAACGCCCACAAAATTTGTGTCACATACAGACAGACAGAGAGACACACGGACAGAATCGCGGACAGACATTTTCTAAAAGCAGTCAAATCGCGTTCAGGACCGTCTAAAACGGGTGGCTGAGAGATTCTGCTCTCAAAGCTGGTAGACGGGAGGTGCTGGTTTCAAACCCCTGTCGCGCTCGTCGGCCTAACCTTTCGGAGTTTTCAGTGGTTTTCTTCGAACCATCCCGTAAATACGGGTTAGGATCCCTTAAAAAGACCCCCACAGAGGGCACTCCCCCCAGGGCCTATATCCCTCGTGTTGATAATTGGCCGTCATAAATCAACCCAACCCAACCCTTCTAAAACGTAAAAATCCGTCGAAAACCGGAAGTCGCAATTTTTCTCTAATCCAGTACTTTCTTCTTGTATAGAAAAAAGAAAGGGAAAGCAAGAAACTTTTCTCAACTTTGAGTCAAGTTATAGAAATTTATTCATATGTGCTTTGTTTTAATTTGTTGTGCTTTGTAAAAGTATGATATAATTGAATTGCGTTTATTCATGATAAGTAATTCCTTTATAACACTATTTTACTAAATCTGTTAAAATTCAAGTGAAATATTATTAAATGTATCATGTTTTATTTAAATGTATTTTTATTTAATTAATTTAATGGTATTCTATAAAGAATACGATTAAGTTACTCTTTCTGAACAGCAGAACCACTTGCAAACTTCATAGAATTAATTGTCTAATATTGTTTCTTATTAAAATAGTTTACACATTGTCATGCCGTAGAAAAAATGAAGTTTTTATTATATTTAAAAAATTTTCCTCTCTACTGATAGGTTCTTTTTTTTTCTTTTCAGTGAGAATTGTAGCTTAAATTTGACTTGTCTCAAATTAAAATAATTAGCGGTATTTATTTAGATAAGATGTAATGGTTTGATGAAGGAATTTGTGAAAAGTGATTATTTTCTTCAAAATAGAGGCTGTCGGAAAAGAGATGTTATTACTTTTTTAAGCAAAAACAAAAACAAAAACAAAATTTTAAAAAACTGTTTTTTGATGATAAAAATAAGTAAAAATATTTTTTACAAGCATATAATAAATTATATAAGAAAATAATATATATATAACTAAAGTAACATTTATATAGGTAGAGATAGATACATTTTTTTCGTTTTAATGATCAAAATCTTTGGAAAAAATATTTTCTTTCCTTCTGATGAATAAGAGAAATAATATAATGTTCATAAACAGAACAGTAAAGTCTAAGCCATTGAAGACAATCTGAGTACGATGTACATTTTGTTACACAGTTGTCTTTTAAATAAAGAACATTTTTCACAAGTAGCTTTTGTCTCCACTCACGTACTACACTGTTAAAAATTTTGGTTCAACGTTTCACCAAAAGATGGTACAAGTGTAGCTGCCACCATGGGATGGTAAAACCTTTCTCCATCCTTTGGTGCTTTGTTTGAACCACGATTTGGTAATAGGTTGAACCACTGTTTGGTGATAGGTTGAACCATGATTTGGTAATAGGTTGAACCATGATTTGGTAATAGGTTGAACCACTATTTGGTAATAGGTTGAACCATGTTTTGGTAATAGGTTGAACCATGATTTGGTAATAGGTTGAACCATGTTTTGGTAATAGGTTGAACCATGTTTTGGTAATAAGTTGAAATTATTATTATTATTTATTTAATCTTAACAATATATATGTATTTATTTATATTTTTTAACTATAATTTGTGAATAAAGTATATTATTTTATTAATCCTTAACTATATTTCATTTTTTTTGCTAAGTTGATAAAATGTACTTTCGTGCGTATAATATCAAAAATATTATACGCAATATTTTGAAAATAAATATCAAATATGTGAAAATATCAAACTTCATGATATTTTAAAAATAAATATCTGATATAGTATATCATCAGGGGTCGATCCAGGAAAAATTTGGGGCCTATTTAGGTACCCTTCACAAAAATCAATTTGATAAAATGGATCCCTTCACAAAAATCAGTTTGATAAAATGGGCCCCTTCACAAAATTCTATTCCATAAAAACTTACTATTTATTATTTATTTATTATTTTGTGATGTTTTAAAATGTGTAATTTGTAAACAAACAAGTTCACCATAGAGGAAAATTTCAGCAAAAAGGATTAAAAAAAATTTTTGTTTAAAAAATGCTTGGTTCGAATTTGATTAACTGTATTTCAACTTTTGTTGCAAAATGTTATATTTCACAAAAATATAATAAATTTCACAAAAATAACCTTTACTTTTCACAAAATGGGCCCCAAGAATAAAAACCTGCATCGACCCCTGATCATGATATACATCCATTGATACATATCACCGAACCCTGTATGTTCAACAATTGAATATTACTGTCATATAAAAATTTCAACACATTATATTAGTTTACGCTAGAAATCAAATATAATCAAGCAACAGGTCTCTAAGATTTCAAATACACGTTACAATGTAAATAGTACTATTGAAGTTCTTGACGAATAAAACTCCTAACCTGGTAATAACTTTACGCTCAGCTAGTTAGCAAAAATTAATTCACAATGTCAGTGCCTAATCCAGAACATAAATTATATCTGATACGCAAACTATACGAAAAGAAAATAAATAAATTCAAACACGCATTACTCAATTAGGCCTAATACAGTCACATTATAAAATTACATTTTATCAACTTAGCAAAAAAATGAAATATAGTTAAGGATTAATAAAGTAATATACTTTATTCACAAATTATAGTTAAAAAATATAAATAAATACATATATATTCTGAAGATTAAACAAATAATAATAATAATAAATACCTTGTGCTTGCTTATTTTTCTCCGGAATACAGCTACACGAGGTTTTACGCACGCAGTCACGTGAAGTGCAAGCGAACTCTGAACTCTGACGTGGCGGACGGGTGAGGGACGGCAGAAGCAGATTCGCATTCAATGACGGGCGATCTGTGATTTGATTGGATGCAACGATTTAATATCGGATGGTAAAACGTTGAACCATAATCCAGGATTCACCAAAAAGAGGGGTTTTGAAATAGAGATCGAACCATCTTTTGGTACTTTTGCTGACTTTGAACCATGTGATGGTTCAACATTGAACGGAAATTTTTAACAGTGTATGGTACGCGGTGCCATTGCATCATTTTTCTTTAATTCATCTACACATGGCATGTGCATAAATTCATCTCCACTGTATTCATGTATTTATTCATGTATAAAGGTCGCAAATGTATAATTTAAATAATAGAGTATCCCCGTACTTGTTTCAAATCAATGTTTTACAAGAATTGTGGGGCGTAAATTAGCAATGGGTCGATTTCTGGTTTGCAATATTAAACTTTCATCAAAAAAGAAAATTGTTTTATAATACTATGTTATATTTAAGATTGAAAATTTAACAATTTGCTTCTTTTAAAAAGAAAATCAATTCGTTGTTTTGATTCTTTTAATGAACAGTTCTATTAAAAATTGCTATTTAACACAAGGCACAAAAATATTTTCCGTGGCGACATACCACACGATTACATGTGCCATTAATATTTTCCTTGAAGATAATGTATTGCTATGAAACGAGAATAATAATAATTTATTACCAAGTATTTGAAAAAAATAACTTCATTCCGCTCCACTGGCATGTTTATTAATAGCACTTTTGCGTTCAACGTGTAAAAATAATTAATATTGGATAGTTTTGATTTAAAAGTGTATAAAATTAACACTTTGTGTAAAGTTAACAAACATTCCCGCAATTGAGAATTGTGAACCAATTCGATAAACCCTAAACTTCTTTTTGTAAATATCTACAAAAACATCTACTTCCTCGCAATCTCTAGCAGTCATTAATTATTTATTTTGAAATTTAAAAGACTCTGGCATGAATGAATGTCTTTTACACTCTAATCTGCATAAAATAAACGTTTATGATTTGAACTTTGGCAGAATTTTTAAACTAGCTAATAATTTTTATCTCTAAGAAATTGGTATCGAACAAGAAATATATTAAATTATTATATAAAAAATTATGTCCATTACTTCCTTCTCACAAAGTTAAAACTCATACAACATAGACATTTTCCCTATAAATTAATGAAAATGATTAAATTTACATTAATCTGCAATCCACTAATGAAATAGAATTTTGTGTGTTCTAAAAAACAAAGAAAACACAAATTTGTATTTTTTGTTTTGAATAATACAAATTGTTATTAAAATAAAAATTATAACCAATGGTTGGAGTATCATATTTGAGAATTTTCCCAACAGAGTGAAAGTATGCCAGTACCAGGACTCGAACATGGGTACTTTTCTTTGCCGTACCAACGCTCTCCCTACTGAGCTATCCCGACGATATCCTGGACTGGTATATTTCACTCTTATTTGTTGAACAAGGCTGCGAACTGCAGCGCTAAGTAAAATTAGAAATGAATCAATTCAATAGTTTTTATGCAATCGTAGTCAACGATTTGAAAAATGAACTTTTGAGAAAAACGAGTTTAAACTTTTTTGTTAAATTTATAGTACGATTCTTATGTTATTTTATTTTTTCTTACATAGAATCATCTATTCCAATAAAAAAACCAATTAAAAAACCCTACTAAAAAATATTTTTGTCGTCAAAACTTATGACTATTGTAACTCTTTAATCACTACTGTTATTTAGTTTTGCAAAAGACTTACATGAGTTGCACACGAATCTACTAATATACCATCCGCCATTGTACTAAAAAATTTAATTTTAAATTAGTGATTCCACGGTCCTAATACAGGCTACGGTCTAAATACATGCTGGTAGGTGTACTGAGAAATGAGCGCAAAGCAGCCTAGCAGCAATCGGCAGAGTTTGTACCTTTAATTGAAAGAAAGGCACGGGCAGTACGTCACTGAAAAACGCCTCATTTCCAAACAGTAAGAACAAAAGGGTTGAAATGACGAAAGCAGGGATATCAAAAATTTTTCATGCATGTTTTTCTAATTTTTTTTAAGAAATACTGATCGTATATAGCCCTGAATTGGCGATTAAATTATGTTCTAGACATATTTATCTCCCAAAATGGCTATTTTACTATATGATTTAGTAATAACGTTTTTCGCTTAAGTATGGCTATGGTCCAAGTATCGCCCCTTCCAGAGTGGTCTAAATATCAGCTAGGCATTATTTGTACCTCTCTGAGTTTGCGCAGCGTAAAGGATGGGAAAATAAATTAATTTATGAGACCACGAACGTTGTATTGCCTTGTTGCGAAATTTGTCTACTACACCTCAGAGAAAAGTGTCGTTGGACACTCAAAAATCATCCACAATAAATGGGAAGAGAAAAATAACTGGGGTAAAACTGATAAAATACAGACGAAATAGGCAGAAATTGGATTTAAATGGTAAAAAAGGAAGCTAATCGGTAGAGGAAGATGACGTAATTTGTGTCTTCTTTCATTGCAAACAAGATTCGATGTTTAGAATGCGATATGTGGATCCACAGCGACAGCACCGACGCAGAGAGTGATTACTATGTTTGTGATTTTGGTAAATAAAGTAATCTACATTTGAAGCAGCAAGTTTTTTTTTTTTTTTTTTTTTTTTTTTTTTTAAGGAAAAAAGGTATCAGAGACAATTGTTAAGATTTCTATAAATTTGATAAAAATGCTTGTTTATTAAAACTTCCATATTATTGCTGTACATATTAAAACTTATTAAAAAATAAAATTTATTAAAATAAATTACTTCTCTCTTAATTAGTGAATTGTGTGATTATTTTTTTTTTAAACTGGGGTAACCGGTATTTAGTCCCTATTTTCAAATCTCAAATTTTGCAGACATTCGGAAATTTTCTTTTTATTAACAGAAAAAGAATCTATTCATTCTGTTGCTATACGCCTTTTAAGCAATTAAAATTTAAAATACTATAAATATAAAGGCTTAAAAATTTTTCTATGGAAAAATTTCCAAGTATTAAATAGATTTATTCAATTATCGATGCTGGATTCTGTTTAGTTCCGTTTTTGCCCCTGGGTTGGTGGCTCACGGAATATATTCCATCTTGTGCTGCGATTGTAGCCAACATGTGATAGTGAAAAGTGCCAGGCTGGGTATCGTTTCAAGTGGTTCAGTTGGTAGAACGTTAGTGCGCTATACTGATGACCCGGGTTCGAGTTCCGGCATGCATACTTTTTCACTCTATCGGATATACGCCTTTTAAGCAACTAAAATTTGAAGTATTAGAAAAAGCTTTTTAAACTATTTTTTTTTCAAACGGATGTGAAACATATCAAGGTACCACACCATGACCTTTTCCTCCACTAATTGTCAAAATTGTACAATCTAGATTGGGTTGCCGGTATTTGGATCTTCTCCTCTATAGTATACATCCCCTCTCGCGTCTTTCTTATTTCTGTGACGACTTCAAAAGGGCTCGGTCAACTAAGAAGATAAGGAGGTTTTAACTCATCCACTTATGCTACGGACACTTTCACTTATACCTCACTTAAAAATTTTCTAAAAATGGATGTGAAACATATCAAGGTACCATACCATGACCTTTTCTTCCACTAATTGTCAAAATTGTACGATCTAGATTGGGTTGCCGGTATTTGGACCTTCTCTATAGTATACATCCCCTCTTGTGTCTAGCTTATTTCTGCGATGACTTGAAAAGGGCTCGCTCGGTCAATTAAGAAGAAAAGGAAGGTTTTGACTCATCCACTTATGCTACGGACACTTTCACTTATACCTCTCTTTACTGAAATCGGATTATTGAAAACGGAACAGGCAGTCAATAAACAATATTTATTTCACTTTCTTTTCAGAGGACTTAGATGATTTGAACATGTATTTAATGATATGTATGCCAATGTACTAGCAACATCAATTTTAAATTACAGTGATTACTCACAAATGCATCCTTTCTTTTATACGCCTTTATTATTTAGTGTCTATTTTCAGCTGTATCGATCAGGGATGTCAGAAAACGAGGATAACACATTTAGTTACGCGTCGCCCTCTTTCACTTATACTTGATAAAAAAAATTCTAAAGCGAATCAGAGAGTCAATAAATAATATTTGTTTCGCATACGAAAATAGGTTCTTACAGAAAATTTGTTAAGATATCAATTTCTGAGATATATAAGTAAAAGTTATTCTAGACTTAACAAGACACAGCACAGTGTGATAGAGCCATCCGCAAAAAAAATCTGTAAATTATCACAGAAAAAAAAGCGAAAATATCCATTCGGATGGATATAATGCATTTCTTTCAAATACGTTAGAAATTTTTACGTTAAAAAAAGCTTAAGGGTCATCTTCCTAGAAAATGTACCAATCTTTGAAAATTCCAATACGAACACAAAATTTTGACATTCTAATTTGCTTTTTTAGTACGTTTTACATTAGGTTTCCAACGGAATATCATTCGTACAAGCAGTTATGAAGGTTGTAATGCGGTAAGCTTTTTAAACGTAACTCGATGACTGCTCGAAGTGATGAGCTGTAATTTTAGATTCTCAGATTTGAGGCTTCTAAAAATGGATTTCTTTTTAAAAGTTTATAGATTACAGCAGTTCATACTGTTTTCGAAAACTAATTAATATATATATTCGAAATTAGTTTCCGAAAAAAAAAAATCGAATCTTACCGTATAAATTTTTTAACTGAAATCGGTTTCTAGGCGCTCGAAATGAGCGAATTCAAAATTACAGCTTATTCCACCAAGTAGTCTTTCCGTAGGTTTAAAAAACTACCTAATTGTAATCTGCTTTGAAATGATATAATAAATTTAATATTAGGATATTAAAACTTTAAACCTTCATAATTCCTAAACTACTTGATTGAATGTTAAATCCTTCTATATTAAAAAAAGTAACGATTTGGAAATGGACCAATGAAAATCTGCGCAGATCTTCCCGGCTTTTCTTTTCTTTTCTTTTCTTCTACAAAATAGGGATTGTTGTGCGATACCGAACGGAATCGCGAAGCGATTACCCGGGGAGTTTGAGACGGTAGCTAGCAGGGGGCTTAACAAAATTTACGAAAAAGCCATATATGATGTCAAAATTTGGTGGTGTTCGTTATGCAATTTTCAGAATTTGGTACACTTTCACTCTGAACCCGATCTTTTAAACTTTTTTTATAGTAAAATTTGAAAGAAAACAATATTTCCAATCAAATGGCTATTTTCGTTTTTTTTTCTCGGTTAAATTTTTGTTTAAAATGTATGGGGCTTTCTCTTTTGTTTTCGACTGTACCTTTTTCTGACCACAGTGTAACCTTTTTCGTTTGCTGAATGGCATTTTGCAATTTAGACGGTATATCAATTTTTTGGAAATAAATATTCTACTGATAAAATGTACAGGATTAATCCTAAATTATTGAATTCCTTATAAATGACCATAACTTCATTAAATACAATGATGTAAAGAAAGAAATAACCAAACACTGTACAAAAGGAATTTTAATGTTTTGCTTACCTACTGTATAATTTTCCTTTGGACGTGCAAAAAACATCTAAAAGATTCCATTTCACGCCAGACATTGTGCAGCGTGTTTGTAATCACTGTCGTCATACATCTATCAATGTACTACCTATTCTAATTAATCTATTTAATCAGTTACTAATGTTCGGAAATACATCTTTGAGACTCACCAATTGTTATGTATGTGCAGAAAAAATTCTTGCAAATGACTAATAATCGAATAATAATCGTATAAAAGCAGAAACTACTATCTTAAGGGACATAGCGTATATAACATAACTTAGGTTTTCAATAGAAAATATAATCATTTTAAGAATTTATTTTCTTTCGCCAGTATTTTTGGTAAAAAAATCAAATTATCTTAATATAGAGGATACTATTATTACTATTTGCCTCTGATTAAATATTATGTGATTATCATATTTTATTATTATGGTCGTGCATTCAGTAATTTTATATATTATATATTTTTAATTTATAAGAAATTTCCCTTAGGATGGAATGATGCAATAATATTTTACAAATTCTGTGTGTGTGGTTTTTTTTCATGTTTATTATATCTAGAATAAGTAAATAAGTTTATTTTTTCTAAGGTCTTTTTAAATACGTTCCTGACTCTTCGTAGTAACTTATTTTAATAATTGTATGCATTTAAAATATTTCTTTCATTATTCAATTTAGACTGTAAGAATAGCATGTTTTTCTCGTTTGATTAAATACAAACTTTCTATTGCAGAGAAAAAACAATAAAAGTTTGTCTTTCTTAATAATAAAAAAATAAAAAAATAAATAAAATAATCCAGGATTAGTAATTCTTCTTCTCAGATAATTTGATATTTACGATCTTTGGAAACGACAAACAAAAGTAACATTACAAATCGAATATTTTTTTACAGAAACTCTGAACCATAACTTGATTCTTGTCTTTAACCCTTTGTTATTTAATATTCAAAAGCCCATCTGCTAAAGCCATGATATTCCTTTATCATTAATATTAATAATCCACTACGAAGCTGTTTTCCGGCATTTAGATTAATGTTTAGGAATAAATCTAAATATTTACGTTCTGTCCTTTTCCCCTAAACATTTTTCTTGTGTTGATGCTAATTTAAATAAAGATTTATGTATAAAGTTACGAGACAAAGATATAAGGAGAATACATTATTTTTTTAATGGATTTTATAGAATAAAAAATTAGAAAAGTATAAAATATTATTACAATTTGCATTTCTCATTTGTTAGCAAACTAAATAAAAAATAAAAGGAAATCCTAAATTTATTTACAATAAAAATGTTTAGACTGACATTATTATGTTATTTGAAGTTATCTATAAACGTTTGTAGGTTTTAAAATGTTTCTAATATAAGTTATATCTAAATCACGCATTATATGCATTTTAGAAATGAACATATATAAGGATATATAATATACACACCTAAAATAATAAATATCTAGTTTGATTATGTTGAACACTTTCAACTCTTTTAAAATTAGTGTTTCAAAATAGCCATCACCATTTTACTACAACTATTTCTATACTGTAACCTTCGGCGTACATTCCTATTAGAAATGTTTTAGAACCATACTATGAAGATTATTTTTTTAATTAGTTGTAACCAAAACGTAATTATGAAGTAGTGGCACTGACAAGCGTTGTCGAGCCACATATATCATATAAAAAATTTATACTTATAGATAATAATCATAGATAGCTAGATCAGAAGTTTCG
This sequence comes from Maratus michaelseni, assembly GCA_963931845.1. Classification (NCBI taxonomy): domain Eukaryota; kingdom Metazoa; phylum Arthropoda; class Arachnida; order Araneae; family Salticidae; genus Maratus; species Maratus michaelseni. The sequence continues at coordinate 201,653,435 of OZ007593.1, read as the reverse complement.
AACATACACTTTTTCGGGATCCACAAATGATTTTATGAATTAAATGGCGATAACGCATCATTCATAGCGTAACAAAAAGGTCTATAGCTATGAGGGTGGGGGGTCGCATGATCAGAAATGCGTGTTATTTAAATGTATAAAACATCATTCACTTTCTAAGTATTATTTTCCTTGCAATAAAAAAAAAAATCCGACTTCTCATTTTTTTCCATAGAATAAATTAGTTGTTGCAATGCAAATAACTCAGCAGGATGTTAAGAAATGGGTGTCTAGCAGCGTATTGGGGTATGGCCGACTACAGTATCGACCGAAATACCTCTTGTTTGTTTCTCCCGCCTTTCAGCCTCTCTTCGGCATCCATGACGTTTGACCACGTTACCTCTGCCGACCCAATCCAAAGAGAAAATTCTTATTTGTTTTCCGCTTCGTAGGATTGCTTTCTCGGCTGATTGGCTCAGTGTCATCATCACGTGATTTGACGTCAGGAAATCCGTCCTAAGTAGTGATGGGCGATTCTTGAAAAATAGAGTATCGATCACAATAAGAAACGATTCTCAAATTCTAGTATAGATGTTCTAGAGTCGACCGATTCTCACATAGATTGGTTAAAAAGAGTAACTCCTACACTTATCGATGATTTGGCAAGAAATTCGATCGTGAATCGTGATAACAGGAATTAGACAATATATTGATATTTCTGCTGCTCATTTCATAGCAATATATAATATATTTATTCTTTTGATTTTACTATTTAGCAGCAGATCTGTTGTCAAATTCCGTATAAGTGCCTTTTTATTTCCAGGTTAAATTGTTATCATTTTAGTTTAGAGCTTAGTTATTTAAATTACTAGTTTATTCAGTTGTAGTTTTGAAGTTTGTTCTCTGTTTCCTACCCACACCCTACCTTCCCAAATCATAACTTTCTTAATTATGATCCGAACAATATATTGCGTATTGCGTCATCTCCCATTCCCTTTTTTATATGTACGCCCTCTCGTGGCAAAAGTATTCAGTATTCATTCAGTCAGAGCCATGCTCGAAGTATGTATACATAAATCATTGCTCCCGCCGCCAGCTGAAAAACAAATAAACATATAATTCATTTATAAACATTGTCCGTCGAATAAATATTCGTATTAACATATCCTCACCATTAGTCCATCGAGCCAGAGTCCTGAATAGTAACTATGGATAAGAAATACACGTTAAAAGAATTAAATCGTGCAAGGGAACGCATAAAATCAAAACTAACGAACATTTCTAAGTTCAAAGATGAATACGTACTGTCTGATGATCAAAAATCGAACATTATAAAAATCAAGAAAGAAATAGCTTCATTATGAGAGCTACAAACAGATCTAATCAGTTTAGTTCAGAAATATCACAGCGTCGATGAAGGAACAGATAAAGAAATAACAAAGAATGATAAATTAATCTGGGATATTGAAGAACAGCGGGATGATTCGGAAGTAAGTTTGAAATGATTTCCTTCTAAATTTAATTTGAATAATGATATTGATAAAGAAACGCACATCAGTGTAAAGAAAAATAACAATGCTATGAACACATTACCGAAGCTTCCTGAAATTCTTTTGCCAATTTTTAGCGGCAAAATTAAAGAATTTTCAGAATTAAAAAAATCATCAGTTTAATTGCGAAAAATGAATATTTAACAATCGATCAGAAATTATTGTATTTGCGAGAATCAATTTGTTCAGAAGACACATTAATAGAAAGAAGCGAGGATACCTTTGAATCATTATTTAAAGCTCTTGAAGAACGAATTGAAAAGAAACGCGTTGTAATTGATATATATATCCAGCAAATTTAAGAAATTGAAAAAATAAATTTCGAGGCAGTTAAAGACCTCAGGTGTATTACTGACACTGTTAATAAAGGTTTAAAAGCTTTAAATGAACTAGGATTAAAATGCGATAAGCTTGGAAATGCTATATTAGTAAAGACTTTGCTAGAAAAATTAGATAAAGAAAACAGAAAGTCATATGAATTGTCTCTAACATCTAAAGAAACGTCTCCTTTGAATAATTTTATAGAATTTTTGGAATCATGATCTATTATCTTCGACAAAACTGTTTTTTAGTCGAGTCTAATAATGGTGTAAACAAAGGTTTCTATAAACACTGTGTTTTATGCGATTTCATCCCTTATTCAAATGTCACAAGTTTTTAACTATGAATGTCGAAAAAAGAATTGAAGTTCTGAAAGTAAACAATTTACACTTTAATTGTTTGAAATTTTATTCTGCACCGTGCAAATCCACTTTTAAGTGCAAGTCGTGCAATGGATTTCATAATAGCTTAATTCATTTTAATGCTTCGAAAAGTAAGAGCAAAACTTCTGATTTCGATACGAAAGAGGAAACGGCTCAGCTAATATTGCGCAATCACCTTATCAAACTCAAGTGGGCGTCAGTGCTACAGCACTGGAAATTTAAAGGAAAAAAGCATCAAAGCTGTCTGCATCATTGCTTTGTACGGTAAATTTATTTATCAAAAATGCGTTTGGAACCCGTATGAGGGCAAATACAATTTCAGATTGTGGGTCAAGCGTGAATCTCATAAATGAAGAAACGGCGTATATTCTCGGTTTAAAAAAAGAACGAATTAATGCTAACGTATCAAGTATTAATTGTGAAATCCATTTCATTAAAAGTAAAATTACAACAAAAATTTCAAATGAAATCAATTCTATTGTGCAGTAAATCACGTGTTGCTCTTTTAAAAGCATTAACAATACCCCGTTTTGAATTTTCAGCTTCATTATTGTCAGCACGTCTAGTGACTAAGATAGTTAGTGTCCTAGAAGTGCAATTTGTTCATAGGTACTTATGGTCAGATTCCACCATTGTTTTAGCCGAGGCTAACGAAAAAGACAGGCTACCGCAGTGCATTCCACGTATCTTTTTTTTTTTACAGACCTCTAGAGTGACTTGATGCTCTTTTCGTACACCTTCTTTCGTGCATTCGATCAAAAGATACGCGTAAAGCACCGCGATAGCCTTTCTTTTTCGTTAGCCTCGGTTTTAGCATTGATTAAAACCTCTCTTGAAAGGTTGAAGTCTTTTATCGGAAACAGAGTAATGAAAATCCATGCCTTATGCCCAAATGCTGAGTGGAGGCATGTTACATCTTCTGATAACCCAGCAGATCAGCTATCGAAAGCAGCAGGAGTTACAGAGTTACTAAAAACTCTTTATGGTGGACAGGTCCAACGGAGTTGTTTATGAACACTCCAGCTCCAGTTGATCTTTCAAACTTATCAAACCATGACTGTCAGGACGAACTCAAGAATTGAAATAGATGTGTTTTAATGACTGATTTAAACTGTAATTTTATTGATGATTTTTTAAGCATCAGTAATGGGTTGATTAAACGTTGTCGCATTTAAGTTTTATTTGTAGGTTTATGTATAACTTAAGAAATACAGAAGCAAGAAAATTAGGTAAAATCTCGACAGATGAATTAAGAATTGCTGCAAATCTCATAGAAAGATCAGTTCAATTTTCTGAATTTTCTTATGAAATACAAAAATTGACAAACAATAAAGAAATCAATCATAGTAAAATTCGCAATCTATTCCATTTTTTAGATAAGGATAATATTCTTCGAGTTGGTGGTCGTCTTCAAAATGCAAGTTTAAGCGAAGACACTAAACACCCAAAGCTCTTGCCTTCAAAGCGTAAGCTTAGAAAAATTATAATATGTTCATATAAAAATGTTAGAGTAGTTTTGATAAAAACTGCTAATGGACTCATAAGATGTGGCGTATCTCAAATATGCTTGTTGCCATTGAATAACAATTAGTGAAAATATAGTGCAAATAAAATGTAAATTAAGTCAATATATATATTCGAAGCAAGTGTATAGAATTGTGTGTATATATTGTTTTTTCAGGTTTTATCATTATGCGTGATTTATTTTAAAGGGTACTAATATTTGTGTATATTTTAGTGTCTTTTATAACTTTAATTTGTGATTAATTAATAGGCAAGATATAAATATCTTGAAATTAACATTTCAAGGGGGGGGAGTATGTTGCGTATTGCGTCATCTCCCATCCCATTTTTTGTATGTACGTCCTCTCGTGGCAAAAGTATTCAGTATTAATTCAGTCAGAGCCAAGCTCGAAGTATGTATATATAATTCATCGCTCCCGCCAGCGGAGAAACAAATAAACATCTAATTCATTTATAAAAAGTGTCCGAATATGTATTCATATTAACATTACTGTCATGCAACCAACATCTTTCCAACCCTTTTTTAAAAAAAATAAACAGAAGTGAAGAAAAGAGAGAAGGAAATGGTGATTTGTTCGGAGGAGTAGGATGTGGGAATACATCCGACTATATTTTGGTTATTTTAAGAAGTAATGTGGTTTTGGTTGAATTGTTATGAATAATAGTGAAAATGTATATAGTGTATATTATTGTAAATACCAGCTCTCATTCTTAATAAACTCTGTATTTAAATTTTAAAAAGAAGAATAAGTGCGTCATTCGGCTGTCATGATATTAGAGCCCGCTCTAGCTTACGAGAACAAGAGCTATTTCTACGATTTAAAATAATAAATTACGTGTTTTGGATCGCAGTGTTTGGATTACAAAATAGAGGTAAGCTATTTTTTTTATCATTTGATTGTGTAGTGAGATACTGTTAACTTTATTCAAAAATGTTCAAAAACGTAACTAAAGCAGATTTACTTATAGTTCTGCAAGAAATCGGCGAAGAAGCTGATTCGAGTAAGAGAGTACCCGAATTAAAAGATTTGTTATTGAAATCTAAATAATACTTAAAGGATAACGAATTCGTAACTGAATTTTTATCGACTACAGTTTCAGAAAGAAAAAATGGCGAGGAAGTTAATAGGTTGCGTTTACAACAACAAATGAGAAGCGTGAATTTAACTCATAACGAAGGGGAAAATAGTACGTCATTATCACTAGATAAATTAATTAAAGCAGTTCAAGTTTTGGCAATTCCAGTGCCCAAGAAAAATGAAACATGGAATCTCTTTTTTGATTCTTTAGAAAGAGCGTTTAAGCACAAAAATATTCCTAAGGAATATAAATCGGAAATTTTACTAAAATTAGTAGGTGAGAAAGCAGGAAATGTTCTTGTTTATATTGATGATGAAGAATTAGCCGATTATGATAAAATTAAATCTTTAATTTTGAAAGAATATGAACCGTCCCCATTTACCTGTTTACAAAATTTTTGAAACGCTAAAAGATTACCTGGTGAAACCCATCAACAGTTCGGTTCCCGATTAAGATCCTGTTGGTTAAATTATTGCAGAATTCGAAATGTTAAAGATTTCGACTCACTTATTAATTTAATAATATCAGATAAAATTTTTGAAACTTTGGATGGTGAGCTTGCAACTCACATTGCAGTCAAACAAGGAGAAAGTTGGCTTTTGCCCGATCAGTTATCGAAATACTGTGACATTTATTTTACTGCAAAAGACAGGTCTTTTGAGGAAACAAAATTTGAGAAACGACCTATTTATCGTGAAGTGAATAACGAAAATACTAAATAGGTTCCCCCACAACTAAGAAAAAATCAAGTTACGTATGAGAACAGACACTTCTCAAAATCGCGTGATTGTTACATTTGTAATTCCCCATTACACCTAGCAAAATTTTGCCCAAACAGAAGAAATAAGTATGATAAATCTTATACTCAAAATGATGATCAGGGTCAGAGAAAACCGAAAATGCAACAAGATACAAATAAATTGAATCCAAATAAAATTGTAATGCAGTAGTCACTAATGTCAGTTCCATGCATTTACACATGAATGATCAATTAAACGAAGTTACTCTTTTTCCTTTAAAAAATCATTATTTATGTAGAAGGAAAAGAAATAGAAGCTACTCTGGATTCAGGTACCCAAATTAGTATTTTAAATACGTCATTAATTCCCAATCTGAAAATCGAAGCTAAAGGTAGTATTTTGTTACAATCCGCTTTCAAAGAAAAAGTACAAGCAAATTTGGCTACCATACCCATCCATTATAAATTACCTAACAGCGGAATTCATGTGACTTTAAATACGCTTTTCGCTTTCACTGAAAACTTAAATGTGCCTTGCTTAATAACTCCAGACGTGTATAATGCTTTGATTGAACTTCAAATGAAGAGTTGTGTAATAGTCAATTGCAAAAGTTCGAAGGTCACGAAGCTAAAAATAGCTCAGACCCCGCGCTGGCGAAAGAGGAATTAAATGTTTGTTTTATTTCTTCAGAGAATAAACAAAATGACCGAAACGATGAATTTTCAGAGTTTAATAAGTTTTGTAAAGAACAAAAAGATTGCGCAACTTTAAAGAATTCATTCAAGGATGCTAGATTAGGAAAAAATAATTTTTTGATACGGGATAATTTATTGTATCATAAAGAAAGTATTTGCGGTGATAAAATATATCAGCTCGTTTTACCGGAAAATTATAGAAATAAAGTGTTAGAATTAGCTCATGATTCAATTTTTGCGAATCATTTAGGGATGCGAAAAACTGAAGAAAGAATGAAATTATCTTTTTATTTTCCGAATATTTCAAGAGATGTAGAAAATTATTGTAGAACATGTAAAAACTGTCAGTTAAAGAGCCATGAGAAACAAACAGATAAAATTCCGATAACACCTGTTGTCCGCGCACCATATCCATTTCATACTGTAAATATCGATTGTATAGGTGAAATTATTCCGCCGTCAGGATTGAAGCATAAATATTGTCTTATCGTAATTGATCAAAATTCTAAATGGCCGGAAGTAGTACCATTACGGAGTCTCTCTGCGAAAACGGCATGTGATGCTTTATTAGATATTTTTATGCGCACCGGAATTCCTGAAGTTATCTGTTCAGACCAGGCCACTAATTTTAAATCTGAACTGACTAAAGAATTTGAGAACCGGTTAGGGGAATGTCCTCGCTTTTCAATTCCATCATACCCCGCCTCGAATGGATTGATTGAAAAATTTAATTGTGTGTTTAAACAAATGCTACATCATGTAATTCGTACGGATCCTATTAATTGAGATAAACATATTCCTTTTCTGCTTTTGCCTACCGTGAGGTGCCAAATTGCACAACTGGAGTATCACCATTTAAGCTCATGTATAGTCGGGAAGCTAGAGGTCCCTTGGCAGCACTAAAGTCATCATGGTCAGGTGAAATCTCCTTACCATTGAATCTTAGTAATTCAGCAATAGACTATTTACAAGAATTAAAAATAAATTTCGAAAGAGCCGCTGACATTGCTTCTCTAACTGCTGCAGAAAAACAAGAAAATTACACTCGCTATTTCAATCGTCGAAGTAGAATGAAAGAATTTGAAAAAGGTGATTTAGTATATTTACTTATCCCTGATTCTACAAATAAATTGTATTCTAGGTGGACAGGACCAGGAGAAATACTTGAAAGAATAAAACCACATTCGTATAAAGTGAAATTACCTGATGGGGGTGTCAGACATGTTCCTGCGAATAAAATAAGGAAATTTAACGTAAGAGTACAGACTGTTGGGGTCATTTTTGAAGACGATGTAGAATTTGGTGAAATTCACCCAAAACCAATTAAAGCTAATACTTCGAATGAAAATAACATAGAAGTAGACCTTAGTCATCTAGAGGTTGATAAACAATTAGAGTTAAGTAAACTTCTACAAAAACATGCAGCATTATTCTCAGGCAAAATTCAAGTTGCCAATGTTGGAGCACACAAAATTAGTTTATTACCAGGTGCGGAAAGAAAGAAACCATATATTTATAAAATTCCGGAATCGCTAAAGAATGAAGTGGATAAATAAATAGAAGAGTTAGAGCATCTAGAACTTGTAGAAAAAAGTGAAGCTGAAATAGCTTATACGGTCGTATGTGTCGCAAAGAAAGAAGGTAGCATGCGCTTATGCATAGATTTTCGTCAATTGAACACAGTGACAAAACCTTTTGATTACCCTATGGAAAATGCAACTGAATTAATTAATCAAATAGGAAGTGCTAACATAATTACATGTTTAGATGTATTAAAAGGGTATTGGGAAATTCCTCTAGAAGAACAGAGTCGAGATCTTACTTCTTTTAAGACCCATCGTGCTCAATACCGATGGAAAGTCATGCCCTTTGGATTGCGCAATGCGGCTGCCACATTCCAGAAATCGATCAATAATGCTCTGGAAGAACATTGTGAGTACAGTCGACCATATTTGGATGATATTGCTATTTTTTCAAATGACTGGGAAAATCATCTGAAACATCTTGACGCTGTTTTATCCAAATTAAATGAACTGAAATTCACGGTGAATGTTAAAAAATGTGTTTTTGCGAAGGCACAGATCAAGTATCTAGGTCGTATCATAGGAAGAGGTATACATGAGCCCGATCCGGAGAAGTTACGTGCCATTGAGACAATATAATCGCCTAAAACCAAAATAGCTCTCAGAAGTGCATTGGGTTTATTTAATTATTATCGTGACTACATAAGAAACTATGCTGAAATCGCCAAGCCTTTAACCGGCTTGACAAAAAAGGAAATCCCAGAAATCATTCCGTTGTCTGAGGTTGAAGAAGAGGCTTTCCAAACTTTAAAACGTTTATTGTGTGAAGCTCCTAAGCTTTATACACCAGATCCTAAAAAGCCTTACACTATTCAGTGTGATGCCAGTTCTTATGGAGTTGGTGCTTGTCTATCGCAAAAAGATGAGAAAGAAAAGTTGTGTCCTATTAGTTTTGCTAGCCAAAAGCTCACTAAGGTGCAACAAAACTGCTCGACTATCGAGGGTGAAGCTTATGCGGTAGTGTGGGCATTAAAGAAATTTGAAGTTTATGTGTTTGGTGCGGAAATTGAACTAATAACTGATCACAATCCCTTAATATATCTTCAGAAATCTGCACCTCAGTCTGCAAAATTACAAAGATGGGCGTTATCTCTACAAAGATATAATAAAAATATTTCTCATTGCCCAGGTGCAAAATTAAAAAATGCAGACAGTTTGTCATGACTAGTTACTGTATAAGGATTATTTAAGTGATACTTTATTTTGTGTTTAATTTTGGTATGCAGTATTATATCAAGTCGTCTTTCGATCTGTTTTGAATTGTCAGTGTTTTTATATGTTTATTATATATTCATTATAACTATTATAACAAGGCTTCTATACATCTGTTTTGAATTGTGTTTATATATATATATATATATATATATATATTATGCTGTATAGTTGTATGGTTGCTATTTGTCAGATTTTGCTTCGCTTTGCGTAGCACAATCTTATCGGGGGGGGGGGGGGTGTCATGCAACCAACATCCTTCTAACCCTTTTTAAAAAAAATAAACAGAAGTGAAGAAAAGAGAGAAAGAAATGGCGGTTTGTTCGGAGGAGTAGGATGTGGGAATACATCCGAGTATATTTTGGTTATTTTAAGAAGTAATGTGGTTTTGGTTGAATTGTTATGAATAATAGTAAAAATGTATGTAGTGTATATTATTGTAAATACCAGCTCTCATTCTTAATAAACTCTGTATTTAAATTTTAAAAAGAAGAATCAGTGCGTTATTCGGCTGTCATGATATTACAATATCCTCACCACAATAGATATAATTGGTATTAAAAAATAGAGATATAATTCAAGATTACTTTTTACAATTGCATGAAAACATGAGATAGGATCCTGGTTGATGTATTTCAGATTGCGGGTCGGGGGTTTGGGTTGCAATATGTCGGATTGCGGGTCAAAAAGTACTTTGTAGATTTCTGATCGATAAAATTTATTTTGTCGGGTTCCAGTCAAGTTGCGGGTTGACTTCAAACGCAATTTAAAGATTCTGTTCGGGTTAAACACCCACCCGTACAGGACTCTATTCTCTAAGGAGAGGGGGGGGAGGCAAACTTGAGCGATACAACTTAACTAGAGAGAACCCTGTTTAACGTGGCTCTAAAGGAAGGATGGAATGTTTGAACTGTAAAAGGCCGAAAATCTTTTAATTATTGTTCATAAATGGTGATCACTAAGAGTTTAAGAAATAACATCAATGTTTAGATTGTAACCAAATGACTTGGGGAGAATGTGAAAGAAGGTATCGTTTAAATCAGACCCTAATAATTAATTTGGAGAGGAGGCACAGGCTGGAGGGAGGAGACAAACATGAGAGATATAACTTAAATTAACTTTCGCATTAACAGTTTTACGTCAGCTCTTGAAACACTGGAGATCTCTTTTAAGGTTTCAAGAAGATCCAATGGAAGCCATAAAGCTTAAGGGAAGCTTCATTCACCGAATGAACATTGTTCTTTGACATTGTTATTGACAGTTCAGGGTTCAGGCACTTATATCGATATAACTTAAATAACGATAACCCTGCGTGGCTCTAAAGCAAAAATAGAATGTGTAAACTGTAAAAAGGCCGATTTTTTTATTATTGGTCATAAAAAATGGTCACCAAGAGTGGAAAAAATAATATCAATGTGTAGTTGTTAACCAAATAGCTCTAGAAAATGCGAAAAAAAGTCACGTTCAAATCGAACCATAATTTAAAAAGTTATGATTTGGTGAGGGAAGTGGGGAAACAAACTTGATAGATACAACTTAAGTACCCTGCGTAACGTGGTTCTAACGCAAGGATAAAATGTTTGAACTGTAAAAAAGAAGACAATATTGAATATTGTTTAGAAACAGTGGTCACCAAGTGTGGCAAAAATAATGTCATTGTTTAGTTGGTAACAAGTGACTTGGGAAGACTGTGAAAAAAATATCCCATTCAAATCGGGCGGCCATAATTAATATATATACATATGATTTGGGGAGAAGGGGAGGGGATGGACGTCAAAAATATAATTTAATAAACTAGTAACCCAAATAACTAGACTCTAAACTAAAATAATAATAATAATAACAATTTAACATGAAAAGAAAAAGGCACTTATACTAAATTTAACATCAGCTCTGTCTCTAAAATAGCTGGAGAAATAACGAAATAATCCGCTGATTGCTAACGGGGATAGATCGATCATATCGATGTGAAATGGTGATTTGAAAGTAAAAGTAAAATGTACGACTGTACCGGTTTCGAGGTATCGATACAACTGCATTGACTTTGAATGAAAATAAAAAATGAGGAATTCTATCGATATCGATGCTGAACTCGATGCTGAATGACGTTTTCCCGAATTAATGTTGCTTTAATCAACCGCAGTGCCGACGTGTGTGTGAAAGTGTTCGATACTTATTGAGACTATCGCAAATCAGTGTACATTTATTCTTTATTCAACATCTCGAGTTATATGGGTCGATCCTCACCTAACTTGGACAAATCGTTTTAGTTTATTTCCCACCAATATCACCAAAATTTCAGATCTGGTTCTCTTCACTAGGGGCGCTACAATTTCCTGTATTGTGTGCTGCGTAGTGTACATTTCTTACTTATTCGATATCTCAGGTTCTATGGGTCTGGTCCTCACACGACTTGGAGAATTTGTCTTGATTTGCCCATTTAACTTTTGGTACTCTCCACCAAGCGATGCTGCAATTCCCTGTATTGTCTTTTATATTGTCCTCAGCTTCTATTTTTTATGTTCATTCGGTGAATGAAGCTTCCCTTAAGCTTTATGGCTTCCATTGGATCTTCTTGAAACCTTAAAAGAGATCTCCAGTGTTTCAAGTGCTGACGTAAAACTGTTAATGCGAAATTAATCATATTACAGCAAAAGTAATTTAGCAGCAAAACTAATCTTATTTTTTATGGCAATTATTCATAAAAGCGGATCTGATATCGGTTAAGAATAACAATTTATTGACTAGAGACATCGATAAAATATTGATAGAACCGGCATAATCGAGTTGGCCATGTTATCGATTAAATCGTTAAAAAATATCGACATCGCCTATCACTAGTCCTAAGTGATCGCTCTAAAAAACAAGAGCTTTCTCGCACAGTACCAGAGTAGACTGTGATTGGGCCCGCGGGTCGCCAGCTAGACTCCTCTGAGCTGGATTACAGTTATTCATTGTTCTATCTGTTATAGTGTTGAATGTCGCTATTCTTCCCCCTTTATACCAATCTTTAAATATATATTTTGAAAGGATAGTGTTCAGTTTTGCATCGATCTAACACTTACAATAATTTATTATAGAATTCTATAAAAAATATTTATAGAAAACGCATTATAGAATCCTATAGAATTATGGCCGTTTTTCTATAAGCTTGTTTAACCAAAAGCTATAGAAATATCTGTAAACGTTCAATAGAAATGACTGTAGAAGTTTAATAGAAATGTCTGTAGAACTTCTATAGAAATATCTGTAGAAAAAATATAGAGCTTCTATAAAATTAAGTATAGAATTTCATATAGAACCCAGGTGGTCACCCTCCCTACTAACCACATTCGATGCTGCTTGACTTAAGAGATCGAATTATTATGTTATTTCTATCTTTATTAATTTATGAATTATTTTATGAACTTTATTATTTATGAATTATTATCTTATTATGTTATTTCAACTTTATTTATTTTGTGATTTGCATTCCAAATCATATATAGTCTTGTAAAAATATTTAAACTCTAGCAAATTATTATTTGTTAAAACTGAAGCATTTGTTTAAATATTTATACTACAGATTAAAATATTTGAATAAAAATTACCATATTATTAAAGTGAATAAAATTTATTAAATTAGATGGACGGTTTTATAAATTTAACAGCAAATTAATAAATGATTATAAAATTAACCAACAAATTAATGAATTATAAACAAACAAATTAATTAATCCTCATTTAAATCAGTAGTTCGACTCATAAATTATTACATTGAAAATTGAGTCACAATGTATTAGAATTGAATTAAATTATATATATATATATATATATAATCATAATAAGCGTATGCAGTACTATTATATATTAAACTGGTGTATTACAAAACTAATTATTATTTTATAATTTTAATATATAGTTATAAATAAATTACTACACACGTTAATTTTAAAAAACCAAGATATATATATATATATATATATATATAAAAGAAACCTGAAGAATCATTAGTCTATAGAACTTAATTCTATGAGATTTATAGTGCTCTATAGTAAAACTTCTATAGAAAAAAAATCTACAGAACTTCTAAAAATTCTATAGAAACATTTTCTTTAGAAAGAGTTTTCTATAGAACTCTCCAAAACTCTATAAAAATAGTATTCTATAGAAATCTTAAATAACTCTATAGAGTTCTATACAGCTCTATTAACTATTTTCGTAAGGGAAGGTCGCGAAACGATAGTACACATCTCAAGCTAAGCGATGGCCCTGCTATCTCATTTTTTTTCCACAAAAATTGGAGTATCATCTTTTACATTTCATATATATATAACTTATCTGGTTGTTCTACTTATACGAATCTTCGTTAAAGCAATAAATGTTAAACGTTAAATTAATAAAGCAATAACCTCTTCTACATCTTAAGGAAAAGAAAATTCTGAAATTTATAACTGTGATATTCATGAGTTTGACCGATTTAAGCACCTGATTACATTAAACATGTGAATTCGTAATTTGTGTTTATCATTTTCAAAAACTTTGCGAAAATAGTTTATTTATCATTTTGATCTTGAAGATGTCGCCATTAGAGAGCATGAAACATGTGTCATCCATATATTAAAATGTACTTTTAAGCCTTTGTGTTATGTTTTTATCACTTTAAGCAGTAATCACACTTTAATTTAAACTTAACAAGTGATTTTATTATATTATTTGTAAACACGCATTTGTTACAGTTTTTACGATTTTATTACTTGTTACAATTTTCATAAGAGCTTAGTGAGTTTCTTTTAGCAAAAAAGATTTTTTTTTAAAGATAGATTTTCTTTTACACACGTTCGCTTGCCGATGTAAAAAAATTTTAATCATATTACTCATAGAATTATAATATCTGCTGTTTTCAAATATTTATAATTTATCTCAACAAGGGTAAAAAAAATAATAGGTCATAAAAACGGTAGGTAACAATAGGTCATAAAAAATAACAATAATAAAAATAACAATAGGTCCTAAAACAATAGGTCATAAAAAATATAACTAAATTAATGTACTATCCTTAATATATTGCACAAATTAAGCAGAATTACAAATCAATTTTCTAAATGTAACATTTCTAAATGTAAATTAACATGGAGCCAATTCGTAAAACACGGTCGATAATTTTTATTTTCATTTAATATATTTCAAATCACACTTTAGGTAGTGTCCATTTTTTAAAACATATCTCATGTCATTTACTTTGTTATGTTTAATATAGTTTTAGGGATTCATTAAAGAAAAAAGTAGTAATATAAATGCTGGACGATTAAACCATGAAATATTACAACATTAAAGACGTGAATACAAAGCATCACAAATTTTACTGAATGGTGTATACAAATTTAAAATTTCATACATACATTAAAATTAAAAATATCGACGTTTCGACCACCTTCTATGGTCATCCTCAGGAAAATATTTTCAAAAGGCACATTTTTCCTGAGGATGACCATAGAAGGTGGTCGAAACGTCGATATTTTTAATTTTAATGTATGTATGAAATTTTAAATTTGTATACATCATTAAAGAAAAAAGCAGTAATATAAATGCTGGACGATTAAACCATGAAATATTACAACATTAAAGACGTGAATATATAACATCACAATTTTTACTGAATGGTGTATACAAATTTAAAATTTCATACATACATTAAAATTAAAAATATCGACGTTTCGACCACCTTCTATGGTCATACTCAGGAAAATATTTTCAAAAGGCACATTTTTCCTGAGGATGACCATAGAAGGTGGTCGAAACGTCGATATTTTTAATTTTAATGTATGTATGAAATTTTAAATTTGTATACATCATTAAAGAAAAAAGTAGTAATATAAATGCTGGACGATTAAACCATGAAATATTACAACATTAAAGACGTGAATATATAACATCACAATTTTTACTGAATGGTGTATACAAATTTAAAATTTCATACATACATTAAAATTAAAAATATCGACGTTTCGACCACCTTCTATGGTCATCCTCAGGAAAATATTTTCAAAAGGCACATTTTTCTTGAGGATGAACATAGAAGGTGGTCGAAACGTCGATATTTTTAATTTTAATGTATGTATGAAATTTTAAATTTGTATACACCATTCAGTAAAATTTGGGATGTTTTATACTCACGTCTTTAATGTTGAAAAAAGTAGTAATTAGAATAATTTTGCTTTTTAAAATCCTCTGCCAACATGTTATTTTTTTTTTAGATGTACTGTATAGCTTTTTTTTTTACAAAATTTTAATTAAACTACCTTTTAAAATCTTGCGAAAAATAAAATGAAAATTTAATGTAATGATGCACATTATACATTCGCGTGTAAATATATATGTATTATTGTTTTTTATTACATAATAGAATTTAATTCTAAATACTAATCTTTATAAGGTATCAACTAATTTTCAAATATTTAAGGATACATTTCGAACAACATTGTTTGAATCAATCCGAATTTCTGTACGAAAAAAACGTAAAAAATTCCAAAAAATTCGTTAAAATTATTAATTTTAGTAACCTTAAATCAATTAATCGAATTCCTAAATTGTGAAGTTAAAAATATGTTGATATACATACATTTTTAACTACTACATACTTTTCTTACAATTTTTGCTTTACAGTTTTCTGGCTGTCTTATATGTGCTGTGGATATTTGTTCAATATTCTTCTTTGTTTTTGTCAAGACCTCATTTTTCTGTTTTTAGCTTAAAAATTAAAATTTAGCCACTTTTCAGTTAGTAAATTTAAAATCATTTCATATTGATTAATCTAACAATTTTACAGAAAAGTAGTAAAATATATTTAATTAAGCTTTTCATTGTTATTACACTTTCAAATTTCCTGTTGCTGACAACTTTCATTATCTAGGCCTACATTTTAAGAATAAACTTACTTTTTTACCACATGTTTCACAATTACGGAAAAAATGTGAAAAATTCCTTAATTTACTTAAAATATTTTCAAATACTTCTTGGGGAGTTGACCGCACTCCTCTCCTTAAAATCTATAGAGCTGTGATCCGTACTAAAATCGACTATGCCTGCCATGTCTATGGTTTTGTCAGTAAACCTGTGCTAAAATAAACCTTGACATTGTGCACCAAAGAGCACTCCGTGTCTGCTCTGGTGCATTTCGTACATATCCAATTTTAAGTCTTTATGTTGACTGTAATGAACCAGCATTACACCATACTCGTGAAAAACTTTCATTAGAATTATATTACCGTGTCCTTTCTCATCTTGGCCTGGAGCATTCAAGGATCACACATAAACATCTCATCCTTCGGGAGGATGCACCCATGTGTCCACATTGTCATTTTAATTGCCTGAACATTTATCATGTTTTAACTGACTGTACGGGCCTCCGGTACTTATATAGAATATATTTTAATTCCTCATCACAAATCTTGACAAACCTCATTGGGGAAACACCTCATGAGGCACTCTTTCATTTTTTAAAACATGCTGGCTTTTATTTTGAGATATAGTTTGTATATATCCTTCATGTTTTATCTATAACTATGTTAGTTTATACTTGTTTCCCTTGACATCTAGATGGGGTAACATCGTCCAGATAGTATTTCTTAGTGTATTATTTTTATACTTCTCTTTTTTAAGAATTCTTAATATTTGTTTTATACACTGTATGACTATATCTGGATGGGTAACCCCTTCTGCCATTAAACCCTATACAGCCTACACTTTCAAACTTTGTTGCTGTTCACTTTGGACACAGACAAACAAATTAGTGAACTGAAATGAAAACAACTTTAGTTTATTAAATTTATTCGATACTTTACTTTTGAGTTCGAAGTCTGATTCCACGTTTATAATATTTAACATTTTTATTCGCTGTAAATAATTTTTTGTGGCGGTGTACGTTTTGTAAATGTCTTTAATTAAAATTATATTCACAGAAGACATCGATTATTTTAAAAGTGTTAAAACCCACAGAAAGAAGAAAGAGAAAATTATAAATTTGTTTAGTTTATTATTTTACATGTCAAAAAAATATTTAATTTCAATTGTTTAAAATAGGGCTGCCGAAAATTCATTCAAAAAAAAAATCTTCCTCTTGAACTAAAATGAACTATTTGTACTATATATTTAAATATTTTATACATAAAACAGTAAGTATTCAATATATTTTACTTGAAAGGCAATGAGATGGCTTGAACATGAATAATTTATAATTCTATACGCGTATTAATGTACCTTAATATAATACATCTTTCTGGAATTTATTAAATGAACAATTACGAAATGTTTTATACCGTTTGAGAATGGCTTATGCAAAATTTTGTGGCGAATTTCTGCAACTGAATTTGCATTCAATCCTTATCTATTACTAAGAGCTTAAAAAAGTAACGAATATGTATTTCATTATTCCGTTTGTGGTTGAAGCCGAAATGGAATTTAAAATATTTCCATTAATAGAAGAACTCTATTAATTAGTTAAATTCCTAGCATTATTTATTGTAAATATAATGCATTAAAATATTTACTAATTTAAAGTTGCAATGCTGCCGAAACTAGTTTATTTATTTATGTTTTACATGGATTTTTTGAAAATGTAAAGAAGGATAAAATAGGAAAATTCACAATATTTTGAGTTATTTTCTTTATCTCCCTTTTTCTGATATAGGCTTTCCTAAAACGATATCATGACTCATTTAGATGGCAAGTAAGAGGAGTGTAATTACATATGAAAGACTAGTCGGATGTGTCAATCCCAAAACTTTCTTCTATCTCACACATTTTTCGCATACACTATAAAGAATGAGCACCAATTTATATCACTGTCTAACTGAATCTAAAGTTTATTAAATTCCGTGCATTAGTTCTTGAGATATGACTATTGCTAAAATCGTGTAAATAATGCAAAATACAGCATAGCAGCGCCACTTTTTGGGAGATTTAGATCAAAACCTAATCATAACTACTTATGTAAACGTCTAACTGAATCTGAAGTTTGATGAAAATCCGTGCATTAGTTCTTGAGATATAGTTATCGTGTTAATAATGAAAACAGAAGCATAGCAGCGCCACCTGTTGGGCTATTTACAGCAAAACGTACGAAGCATCTATTTATGTCATGGTCTAACAGAATCTGAAGTTTGATGAAATCCCGTGCGTTAGTTCTTGAGATATAGCTTTCGTAAAAATCATGAGAAAAGTGGTGTAGCTGCACCATCTGTTGGGATATCTATCCCAAAACGTAATCAGCATCTATTTATGGCAAGGTCAAAATCTGAATCTGAAGTTTAATGAAAATGAGTGAATTCGTTCTTGAGATATAGCTATTGCGGAAATTCCGAAAAATGCAGCATAGCAGCGCCATCTGTTGGGCGATTTTTACTAAAAACTAATCAGCACCAATTTATATCAGGGACTAACTGAATATAAAGTTTTATTACATTTCGTGCGTTAGTTCTTGAGATACAGCGCCCACAATATTTGTGTCACATACAGACATACAGACAGACTCACAGACTCACACACAGATATTTTCTAAAATCAGTCAAATCGTGTTCAGGACTTTCTAAAACGTATAAATCCGTCGAAAACCGGAAGTTGAAAATTTTCATGAATCCAATACTTTCTTCTTGTAAAGATAGAAGAAAGTAAAAATTATATGCAGAGGTATTGTTTGTGTAACATACATAAGTATCACTTACTTAAGTATCACTTTTAAGTATCACTTACTTAAGTATCACTTTTAAGTATCACTTACTTAAGTACATAAGTATCACTTTCCTATTACTCGGAACATTTTAAATTGGCGATAATTTATTAATAAAATTTTGAATTTCGGTTATAAAGATATTAAATATATTGAATTTGATTAGTTTTTAGTCATAAGTAAAAGTATAAATCATGCTACACTCCCAGAAATTTACTCATATAATTATGTGCTAATTTTGTTGGAATACTTTGGTAAATAATGTCTAATTAAAATCCTGAAACATTTAAACAAAACGTATATTATTTCAGTGATAAAATGTTAATGTTTCAGGTAAAAGATCCAGAAAAAAAATTTAACTTAACAAATTACAACAATCATTGGGAAATGTTCCGAAAACCTAAAAAAAATCAAATTAATTAAAAATATTAATTATTCAAAAATATCCATCGGACCCATCTACAAATAAACGCATTTTCCATTACTACAGTTGAAGAGATCCTTGCATTTTCTATCTTCGCAAAAATATTCGTTTGAACCATCTCCGCAGATATTGAAACGCATTTTTCATTACTATACCTTATCCTTAATATATACCTTAATATTTTATCGGGTCTTTCCTACAATAACTTTAACTCTTGTTTAGATTGATATCTGAGCTAAAGGTATATTGAGGAAATTAAAGTTGAAGACCACGTTTTTTGCTTTATAAGACGATTTCTCATCCGACGTCAGTTTTTTAATTCGGATTTTGTTCATATCTGGTAGTTTGCATCTATCCTTTTTGTAACTTTTACATTTTTGTAACGATTTTATGCATTTCTATTGCCAATTTAAAGAAAAAATGTTCTAAAGTTACAGAATTCCGTTGAAAAGGCTTAAAAAATGTTCTATAGAATTTTGCTATAGAATTTTGTTAAAAACGCTTACAAAAATTAATTGACGACGCCAAGAGGTCCATTCTCGACCGAAAACAACAACCATTTTCCCAATGGTTAAAAAAACAAAAAAAAACATTAATGAGTACATTTTAAGTAACAGTCATTGAAATAACAATATCTTAGATAATTTCAGACACATTCCTTTCCCATATAAATTGTTAAAATTTAATTATAATATTGTCAGCCATTTTTACGAAATGGTTGAGCGCAGGTTAAAAAAAACTGTTTTGAGTTAAATAGCTTTAAATATGGACATTATTTATGCTAACATAGACGAAATTAATTTTATAGTAACTTTTTATCTTATACATACAAACTTTAAATGCGTTTTTTTTTTTCAAAAGTATTGTAAAAAAAAAAAAAAAGTCAATTAATGAAAATACATTAAATTTTATTATCGATATCTAAAATTATTTTAATGACGTCTATTTAAATATGAAAAAAGTCCCATAGAATAAAAAAACCCTCTAAATGTATTTAATGAATAATAATGGCATAATTAAAGATTTATGTTTTCTGTTTGTGTATTTGTCAGTCTGCAGTCTGATCACCGTTCTCTAACTCTCGTAAATATAATCGGATTGCGATGAAATGTTTATATGTTATTTATATTTACCATAAAATGTCCTGTATTGGAAATGCAGTGTGTAACAATTATAGCTTGTTTACAGGGGCACATAAAAGTATTCTGTTACATTATAGTCTATGGTTAAGAATAATTTCCGTTGCATTTTAATTATGTTAAAATGCAAATACAATTCTTTTGTAATAATTTACAATACAATACTTTAAGCACAATGATATTGATATGCATAATCTGAATCGTATTAAAACAACCGAAAAACTTTAGAAAGAAATAACTGGATACTATCGTGGAGGAGAAAAATTTATGCTTATCTTACATATCACTTTTTACAATTACCGAGGTTGATTTCACACTTTTAGAACGATTTTGAGAAAAAAAATTAAATGCTTATATTTTTGAGGAAAACTTTCTTGCAAAAGTATACTATTTGAAATTAAAATTATTACCGGATACATTATAATTTATTCTTATTCCAAAATGACACGTGTAAACAAGCTGTGTATCGGATAATAGGTTTTTCCGCTTTCCGAGAAGAAATATTCCGTAATTTAAAAAACATATATAAAATGTATGGTATAAAATTTCTAAGTGCAAACTAAACATAATTATTAATCATAAAATAACTTTCCGTCAATTATTACTTCTACATGGAAATGGAAATTTAAATTAATACCTTAAAATGTTCGTACGGTGTCTAATATATCTAAAGTAAAATCACTGGTAACAAGAGAAAATCCGCCGACACAGAATTCAATTGCAAAGCCTTTAAATACATCTGCAGCAACAAAAAACAAAATATGAAAACAAGATTTCCAGATTAAAAAACAGGACAAGCATGAATAGGATTACCATTTCGAGCGTTCCATACCGTTATGTAACATCACCGTAAATATTAGTAAGTCCCTAGTTTCGTGACAAATATACAAGGTGATCCAATTCAACTTTCCTAATTTTTATTTGAGGAAAAACACACAAATTGTAACCTTATCGTATTTATTATTTTATTAATCTAATATTTGATATGTTTCATTAATTATCGAAAATGATATCAGACAAATGACCGTCTCTGGACCTTCTGCAGTATTTTGATTCGTTCGAGGTAATTTTCTATGACATTTTCGAAAGTTTCGGGGGTTATCTCTGTTATAATTTGGCGCAACGTTGTGAAAAAGTTTTAGGAAACTGGAAGCGTTGAATACAGGGTAAGCCGTGCGCATCATCGTGACGCACGTTCAGACGAGAATATTGCTGCTGTGAGTGAGAGTGTGGCCGAAGACCGGAATTATCGGTTCGTCGCCATTCGCTAATTTTGGGCCTTTCTTAATCTTTGGGCCTTTCCTTTGGCGTATTTTGGGCACGAAAACAAAAATATCGATGTGGAAGACATGTGGTTTAAAAAAGATGGCGCAACTTTCCACACATGGCGTGCAACGTTAGATGTTTTGTCTGAAATGTTAAGAGGTTATTTCATGTTGCGGTGAAGTCAGCTGTCCTCCAATATCATGCCAAATGCCGTTGGATTTTTTTAAATTAATTAATTAATTTATTTTTTGTGTTTTTTTAGAGTGGAGTCTTTGCCAAGAAACCTGTAACATTGGAGTACTTAAAAACTAACATCAGCCAAATTATAGCAGATATAACACCCGAAAGATACGAAAAAGTCATCGAAAATTACCTCGAACAAATCAACTGCTGCAGAAGTTCCAGATGCGGCCATTTGCCTGACATCATTTTTCAGAATGAAAAATGCCAAATATTCGATTAATAAAAAAAAAATAAGATAAGGTTACATTTTGTATGTTTTTTGTCTTAAATATAAGTTAGGAAACTTGAATTGGATCACCCTTTTGCAAAAAATAAAAATTACCTTATTATACCTAGAGGCTACTTGTAATTGTTGTATCGTAAAACTGCAATTTATTTAATTACTCTTTCATTTAACTTAATTTTGTTTTTGTATGCAAACATGGAATTTTGTAATAGATTTTCCACTCACATCCTGATAGGCAAGAATTATAAAAAGTCTTTCCGGCCTGTACCAAAAGGAAAAGGTACCTCTACCATTCATTGCTTTTAAGAATTCCACTAATTTTACTAAAACACATAAAACTAAAATACGTGGAACTCTATTATAGACGTTTCACAGTTTTGTCAATACTGAATTTGAATGGAAATTTTGAAAAATTAGTCATCTATCACCAAGTTGGCTTTATTTATGGCAACTTATTCTTGTCGCCAAATTTGTCGAATTTTCGTCAAGTATTAACAAGCTTGTCGGGAAACCGACGCTGGCGGATATGACTACGCAGATTTAAACGGATGAGAGTTGGAATAATGGATACATCAATGACAGAAAATTTGCGAGAAACCATGTTCGATAAAAATCGAAAAATAAATCTGTTTATGGATTAATTGGGCATATAAAGGAACAATACCGTATATAAAGGAAAAATATGAGAATCATTAATTTATAATTTTAAATGGATTCATTAGAGGAATTTTCCAATTGCGAATCATTCGCGATAGTCCCGATTATAAAAATTACTAGTTTGTCACCTAATAAACTATAAATCAATGATAAAAACAATGATATTCGTATTTGTTTCTTCTTATGTACTGCAAAACCGTCCGTTGTGCCATAGTTGAAGATTCTCGATGTAAGGGAAATATCCTATAACTTTTACTCTCAAAACCTATAGGGTATTTACTGTTAACCAGAACCTTGAAATTGGCATGGAGAAATATCTTGTAGTACATATGTAAAGGGAAGAAAACGAAAATCAATTAATTGCAATACTACGTTAATTTATTACATGAATTTTTCATAATCGGGATTTCCATAAATGTTATTTTAAGGCCGTAACTTTTTATTGTTTAAGATGGATGCACACAACAACTGGGCCATGGGCATTTTGTTTTATATTAATGTCAACTTAATACCTTTAGCCTTTCCTTAGAAATAAACAGCCTTGATAGATAAATGGAGAAATAACAATCCTATAAAGGTTTTATTTTTACCTTTTTAGGTACAGAATGCTAAAAAAGCCAGAAAATATAATGTTCACCGTTTTTTGCCCAGGTATGTGGCTAAAGGCAAGCAATTTTGTGGAAAACTTTGTGAAACCAGTTAAGAAGAAAATAAATTGATATACATTGCGTTTCAGTAAAAGCTTAATGATTATATTATTATCCGTTTCTGTAAAGGCTTTATTTTTGTTGCAGGTTTCTCTTACAATGGGAAATTTAAAATAAAAAGAGTGGAAAAAAGTTAACTTACTAAACTGCAAGGGGAATGTTTTATATCTGATATTTACAGAAGGAATGCCATTTCTTTATCTCAACGCCTTTCAAAGAATGAAACTGCACTAACCACATGACAGATATTATGACACAGACAAGCAGGTTTCGCCTGCAACCGGGCCCCTAATTTACATCGGGGTTTTCTTTAACATAGTATTCGTTATATTTGCGTGTATGGAGAGGGAGAGGGGTTAACGACTTAAAAAAATTCGCATATATTGTACTTCAACGCGCGCCCCCTGGCGGCGAGTTTTTCGTTATTTGACCCCTCGTTTTTATTAAATCCACATGCACTGCTCTGATTTCGACAGAACTAATTCCATTTAAAAAATTTAGCATTTTTAGCTTCATACGTATTGTTTAATTGCTGTTGTATAAAGAGAATACAGGATTTTTCGAAAAACAGTTTTCGTAACTAAACTATCATGAGAATGTTTTATGTATGATATTTAAAGAAGGAATTCCATTTCATTATCCCGACAACTTTCAAAGAGTGAAACTTAGAGTTGCAAAAAACTGGTTTATTCCCAGTTTTATTTCCAATAGACCCGGTTTATTCCCAGATTTAAACCGGGTATTTTCTAGCCTTTGCAACGCTAGTGAAACAGCACTAAGACAATGCTTCAAAACTACCGCTATTCTTTGAAAAAATGAAAATTCACACATGTATTGCCAGTATATTATTTCAACATATCCCTACGATGTCACCCGATGTTTCATCTATTGTGACTTTGATTTACTAAAAAAATATTTCATATAGCGAACCCACCACGATTGATGGACTTTGGAAACCCTTGAAAGAGGAATGGCACGCAACAACCTTGGAATTTTACAAAAAGGTTTTCTACTATGGCAAGCACGATGCAGACTTATAATCGAGAAATAAATTTATCAATTTTTCATTTTAAACATTAAAAGCGGTCACGAAATCGTTCTAAAAATGCCTAAACACACTGAGTAATTACCCTTTTTCATTATATAAAATGTTTACCGTATTTACTTGTGTATAACGCGCACTTTTTTTTTTCAAAAAATTTGGGCAAAAAACCTAGGTGCGCGTTATACACGAAATAATTTTTTACTGCTGAATGTAATCACACGATATACATATGAATCAAGAAATGTATTCGAAGAAGAAATTAAAACTGGAGAAATCTTACTTAATGGACGTATTGCTGCATCTTTATTTCACTCCTTGCACTTTTTTTAATATAACAGCGCTAGTAATATTAGTAAACGCTAATTAGCAATTTTCACTGCCGCTAATGCTGTTGTCCTTGTCATCACTGGCACAGTCAATATCTTCGTAAATCATATCGTCTTCAGTTCCATCCATCTGATTGGAAATTCCAGTCACTTTTGAAGCTCTTTAATATCATCTCGAGTGAGATGGAATTTCAAGTTTCACATATCCACTCGCATAGAGTTGTGAGAGACGCGTGCTTCATTTTCCTTCTTCGAGTGAAGTTGTCATCTGCTGTTTTCATGCACCGATGGTATGCATGCTTAAATGCAACCTTAAATGGTAGGTTGATGACAACATGTAAGGGCTGCAGCACTTTCGTCATCCCACGTGGTATCACAACGAAATCACTTGAGCGACGGATTTTTGCTTTTACTCCAGCATCGTGTGTCCATGGAAGCTGTCCAGGACCAGCATCGATTGCTGACGTATAGCACTATCCTACGTTCTCACACAACGTTAATCCAAGCTTTCATGAGTTCATCGGTCATCCATCCTTTTTCCTGTGTTCTTATAATTATGCCAACTGGAAAAGATTCTTTAGGGATAGTTTAACTTTTAAAAATCACATATTGTGTCAACTTGCGGCCGTCAGCTGTAATGGTCTGCATAACGGTGCATCATTGCTTGTCTGCTCCTTTTGTGCGCACTTGAACGCTTCTATCTCCAACGGGATGAACGGTTGTGACTTCCGGCATATCAAACCATAATGTAGTTTGATCTGGATTGCCGATTTGCGACATCTGATATCCCTTTTGTTTTCGTAGTCTTAAAACGTACTGGAAGAACTTAGTACGCTGTTCTTCCTATTCTTCCAGTAGCTTCTGCGATAGCGTTGTTCTTCTCCTGATAGAGATACTGTTACGGATCATAAAGCGTCGCACCCAGCCATAACTCCCCTTGAAATCTTCGCTCGGAATATTCATTTTACGAGCTATTTTACAGGCCTTGAACCTCAACATTTCCGTCGAGACCTAGTATCCCGAACACTGCAAATCCAATACCTGAGTTAAAAGCTGCTGCTCCACTTGCGGATATTTACACGATTTTCCCCGAAAAGCACGATTTTTGGAAGGTGCTTTTTTCAGTTTCTCTTTATATTCCACCACTCTCGCACATTTGACTCCCCAACGGCGATCTTCCGACTTGAAGCGCAGTTACGATTTTCTCTTGCATACTGAACTATTTTCAACTTAAATGTCGCATTATAACTACATCGATTCTCCATCTTACTCGCAAGTTGTTGAAAGACGCTCTCAAGTATTTCTTTAAGCGAGTGACGTCACCACAGCATGATACGTCACTCTCTCCCTTCCACACTCACTCACTACCCGAAGTCTAAAAACAGAATTTCGCCTTCTTCCCTGGCCTGACGTAATATTTGTTTCGATTTTCTTTACTGAAATTCACATGGTCATTCATTCACTTGCATGTCAAATTTATGGTGCGCGTTATATAAGAGATTAAAAAAGTTCGTCATTTTCTCTTGTAAAGTACGGAGTGCGCGTTATACACAAGTAAATACGGTAATTCGTTAATTATGTTCATTTATGGTACATCATTATAGTGAATAATGAAAGATTAATAATATAACCCTGAGATAAACATTCATTAAACGCACTGTACTTATTTTCTCATTACAATTACGCATAATGTATCCACGATGTTCTATAGAAAGAAACATTTATAATGCAAATTTGCAGATGATGATAGTTACTTTCTACAGTGTGTTAATCGTCTTTAAGCTTCAAGATACTTTCCTCAAAAATTTGCGTTAGTAAACAAGGATTATATATTATTTAATTTAGTATATGTCATGATTAGAATAGTAAATTATCGCATAATAACAATATTTTAAACACAGAGCTAATTTTTTTCAGAAAAAGCGGTGGCTCTGCTTCCAATGAGCTACGCCCAGCACCCACCGTACAGACACCACAGGCTTCAAAAACACGCCAATATCCAGTGTTTTAATAAAGGTACAAGCTTATGGAGCATTATATGATGTTATTTCGACCAGTTGTGATTTTCTGTAGTCGGATTGGCATTTAATTTCCTTTGACTGGGGGATGCTTGTATTCACAAGGTTGCATCCATGGTTATCACTGTTTTTGAGATTAAGTAAGATCAATTAAACATTTGAAAATCAGTTTGTATAAAATGGTTAAGTAAAAAATGTGAATTATTACCACACTTTTATAACATTTAGAAGAAAAGTTATAATTTAGATGTTATAATAAAGTCGACTAAAATATAACGATTGACATATATCGTTTTTATTATGGTGCAATTTCCACCATTAAATGTTTTTCGTACGTAAGAATTTAATAATTTTAAAGTTTCCTGTCTTTTTAAATATTAACATGTATTTTTAAATATTCACAATATTTTCTATCAGAAATGTATTTGCAAATATTATTATTTGGGTTTTTTTAATCTGGCAACAGTAGATAAAAAACGGCTATCTGAAAATATAAAATAATGAAAGATTAATAATGTAACCCAGCAATAAATATTCATTAATCGCACTGTACTTATTTTCTCATTAGAATTACGCATAATGTATCCATGAAGTTCTATAAGAAAGACACATTTATGAATTAAATCTCTATTCTGAAAAGGTAATTTTAAATAAAAAAATGGAAAAAAACTATAATTAAAATATAAAACTATAATAAAATTATAAAAACATTAAATATGATGTTACGTTGCACACTACAATCTAGTCCCGTATACACTTTCTAAAGATAGTTAAATTGTTATACATAGTGTTTAATCCTATAAAACTGATGTAATGAAGTATCTTGACTGCTTTCAAGATTAAATATAGCATAAAATAATTCTTCAATTCTAACACTGTCTGTTTCAACGTGTTTATCATTTATTTGTCTATAAAATTACCATTTTTCATGTATTATAGACATTAGGTTTAGCATTATAAGTCGAAAAAAGCCAAAAGTTCACAACAAATTCAAGTACGGCAACATCAGCGTTAGTCACTTAAGTTACTTTTTAGAATAGAGAGATATCGTAATTTCGGCTTTGCCGGGATTGAAGAGGACTGGAGCAAACTCAATTTTAGACAGGGCGTTGTCTTATCAGTCACATCTTCAATTAGGAATAATCCAAAATTCTTTTTTAAACAATAGTTTTAGTTTACATATATCACAATTATATTAAACACTGATCCAACATTTGGTGATCCGTTTGAACCATAAATTGGTAAAATATTGAAATATGGCCTGGTAAAATGTCGAACCATAAAATGACAAAAGTTATTCATTCCAAACAAGGGTTAACCAATCCGAGACCTTCGTTTAGCGAAGAACCCGACTCATTACGCACATCCATGCCTGGAAGTAGATTGGAAATGGAACATGGCAATTCTTTAACTGTAGCAAGCATTCAAACTACTAAACAAGCAATCGGATAGCATAGCACTCTAAAGCAGCACCATGACAGCGCATAGAAGTATTTGTTCTGAATGACTATTTCATACTATTGTCGATGGTGAAAAGTTCGTGAAACCATTGTTGATTGTCCATCATAACCAAAATTTCCTGAAAAATAAGCGAATAATGGACTCTCCGTGGCCGGGGTCGTACAGGCGGTTAATCTATTATGGTGGCTGCGCCGGCTTAAACCGGGTCCTCCAAGATGGCACTGTGTGTGTTATTACCGGGGCTGACACTAAGATGGAAGATCTCCAGAAGCGCATACTCAGAAAAATTTGAGAAAATTACAGTATATTCTTATCATAAGGATGTATAAGTTAATTTAAAAAATGCTGAGTAACCCCGATATAACGTCCGTAGAAAAATTGTGAAAATTTCTTGTTTTTGGCGATTTATCGCTGGTTGATGACACAATGAAGTAAAAAAAAAATCGCATTTGTGATAAATGCTCTTAAGAAAAAAGTTTTCTACTCTTTATACTGAACTAGCTTAAGTACGTTTATCTTAAATAAATACCCTTTTTTAACTGTGGTTTTGTCATAAACATTTATATGTATATATAAATAAAATTAGCAATCTTATTCTACAGTTTGGAATAAAATTTAAATTGATTAAAAATGTGTCAAACTAAAAATTAATGTCCGATTCTGAACTTGTCAATTTGACTTCAATATTCTTAGTGTCGGAGACAACAAGAGAAATGTATTGTTGCCATGGAAACAAGAACTTATTCAAAAACGACTTGTATAATGCGAGCATTTTGTTCGGACAGTTACTGTTAAAATACACTTAAAACTTATCCAGCCGGCGAAACCTTGTAAAATTAAATAATTTCAGTAATGCTTAACTTATTTCAGTAATACTTAACATATATTATGTAAAAATATAGAAAAATTAATAAACTATTTAATCGTTTAAGTTTAAATTCATAAAGTATTGACCATTTAAACACTAATTTAACCAGGAATTTTCAAATGCATTAAAATTGCTTGCATTTGGCGAGGAAAAAGTTCTGCGCACCAAATTGCGTCTTTTTGCGCCTAATACTCGAAAGTATTTTATTTTTTGACAGATTTTCCACGGGGATTCCGCAGCTAAATTTAAATAACACTTTATTACTTACATGACTAGTTCCATTAGCATTTTTCTAAAATATTCTGAGTATGCTCTTTAAAGAGACCTTCCTTGTAAAAGCGATTCACATGCGCGACGTCAAAAACGACATCCACCGTACATAAAATTTCCATGCACTTGCACTTTGTTTGTTCGTTCGTATGTATTGTTTACAACGGTATTGTGATATTATTTATTGTTTTATTTAGTAAATAATAATATTTTTCAGTGCATTTAGATTATAACTCTATAAAAAATTATAGATTATAACTATTAAATAATGTGTAGTTTATATCTATAAAATAATGGGAAGAAATGTTATGCTCCTGGTTACAAATCTAGCTACAAAAAGCAGTACTACAGTCTTAAAATTTCCAACTGATAAAGGAAAGAAGAAATTGTAGGTAAGAAAATTACATCGTGATAATTTTACTTTTAGTGCAACAACAGTGGTTTGCATTAAACATTTCGATGATGATTTTATAATTCGTGACGATAGCATTAAGCGAGATTATGATACTGAACTTGTGCCGAGAGAAAATAACCCTGATGACGGATGACTATATTACTGTTAATGAAAATAGTCTGGCATATTTGAATGAACGTTTGCTTCCAAAACGAAATGAGCTAAAAAATCGTTGAAAAAAAAATAAATCAGACGATAAACAGTTTAAGAAATTGTATAACAATGACATTATAACATCTTTTGAAGATTTTATAAATAAATATTAAAATTTATTCTCCTTTTATAAAATATGTTTATTAATTCCCTTTTATTTCATGATTATAAAAATTTGTACTATTATTTATGAAATAACAAACCGGAAATCCAAAACATCTCACTTTATTTTATCTTTCTGCTGGGATACATTGAACGGACAGGATCTCGTTTGTGATGACATTAATTATTAGTGTCAGGCCCAGTAAAGAGCACACACATCTCTGAGTCCCCGGTTCAACTCCCGGTGATTTCATTACATATCTAGTAGGGGGTTACCGGCTGTATTTGTATCATCATATGGATCATCTGTAATAAAATTGTCACATTGTGTAGGGAAGAATGTATATCATGAAATCATTAAGAAGATATGTGCAAAAAGAAGAAACTTGTGGCAAGTGTTGTATGTATTCTAAGATTATGTAAATGAAACATTATTCAAGACAACGGCCATAAGAGCTAAAACAACTCAAAGTAACTGCTGTCTAAGAATAAATGTTAATAATCAATCCATGTTTTGAAGCTTGTGATTTTATTTTTGTACCATCACACGGTTCGCCATTAAACCGATTTTTTTAACCCTGGGTCAAGATTTAGCTGTTCCACATAGCTTGACAACACCAGTTAAATCTTCGAGAAGATCAAAGTTAAGAAGTGATTTATTAGAAAGTAAAATGAAAAGTGATTAATTGCAAGTTAAATTATAAAGTATCTTTAGTAAACAGAATTTTATCTTTGTTTTCGAAAATGAAATTTTATGCTCGTTTTAAAATATTATTACTTGGGCATTTATTTTACATAACAATTATTACCATTACAATAATGAAATTTAAAGAGAGCTTAATCGATATTTAAGACAGTAAGTCTTATTTATAAAGTTGTACAGAGTAAAGTTGTAAGAATGTAGTCTGATTTCTAAAATTATTTTTCTCTTTTCTAAAATAGTAGTGGCAAGCTTATTTTAAAGAAATAGATTATAATTTTAAGTCTTTTTGACAATAAAGAAACACAGTATAGCTAAAGTATCACTAAAATAAAATATAATAACTTTTATCGATTTAATGACACTATTTGCAAGCAATAAAATGTGTTCCAAAAAAGTACATTACTTGATTTTAAAAGGCATCCATTGAAGCATACGTAAATGAATTATTTTCGCAGTTACCATAGAAAAAATAAGAAAGTTGTGTTTAAAAGTGTTTTTTTTTTTTTACATTTTTTTCTTTATTCTTCTGAGGATCTTTCTATCTTATCATATACGAGCAGGGAAGACCGAGCTATGCTCGGTCAAAATTAAATTTGAGTTCAAATATCATGACCCATGACCAAAATGACCCACAAATTGAATTTTCTCAAACATGTGACTTAGCCCAACAGTCTTCTCGTGCCGGAAAACCATAGGATGCAAAATTTAGTGTAAATTGAGCCGCTTTTTAGATATTGACCCACAATGACCCAGAAATGACCCACTAATCGAATTTTCTCGAACATGTGACCTAGTCTAATGATTTTTGCGTGCCTGAAACTCGTAAAATACAAAATTTAATCAAAATCGTTAGAGCCGTTTTTTAGATAAAACTAATTTGACCCGCTTTGACCCAAAAATGACCTCCTAATCGAAACTTCTCGAACATGTGACCCAGCCCAATTGACTTCTCATGCCCGAAAATGGTCGGATACAAATTTTCGTCAAAATCGTTTGAACCGTTTTTTAGATACAATTAGCTTGACCATGACCCAAAATGACCCACTAATCGAATTTTCTCGAACATGTGACCTAGCCCAACAGTCTTCTCGTGCCCGAAAACCATTGGATGCAAAATTTAGTGTAAATTGAGCCGCTTTTTAGATCTTGACCCACAATGACCCAGAAATGACCCACTAATCGAATTTTCTCGGACATGCGACCTAGCCCAATGCTTTTATCGTGCTCGAAACTCGTAGGAAACAAAATTTAATCAAAATCGTTAGAGCCGTTTTTTAGATAAAATTAATTTGACCCGCGTTGACCCAAAAATGACCCACTAATCGAAAGTTCTCGAACGTGTGACCCAGCCCAATTGACTTCTCATGCCCGAAAATGGTCGGATACAAAATTTCGTCAAAATCGTTTGAACCGTTTTTTAGATACAATTAGCTAGACCATGACCCAAAATGACCCACTAATCGAATTTTCTCGAGCATGTGACCTAGCCCAATGGTTTTCTGGTGCCCCAAAACGGTAGGATACGAAATTTCGTCAAAATCGTTAGAGCCGTTTTTAAGATAATTTTTGCATATATATATATATATATATATATATATATATATAACCACCCACAAGATTTGTTCGTATTAGAATATATGATATTATTTCTCCTGTCAACATCCCTTTTTCTCAGAAAATACGAAGCGCAGAACGACGAATGAGATAGCATAGGAAAGGATTTTGAACAGGCTTCTGACATAGCACACTTAACATTTTGTTAAAACATAATTTTGATTAAAATTTGCTGATAATTAAAAATTAAATCGGCATTGTTTTCATAAAAGAAATCAAAGGTTTTCCTCAAAATATTGTTGGCAAAAAAATAAAATACCACATTATATGATGCTCAGCGATTATTATAAAAAACCACGCACGGGTTTATTTTATATTTATGATTAAAAAGCGAAATTTAAATTGAAATGTTTAGATTGATATTTCTATGTCCCATGTTTTTCCCGAAGCGTATGACGTCATCCTCTAATGCAGTTAAAATACGATTGTTATTTTTTTTTTCTCGCGCATGCTTTAGCAATCTTGGATCAGTTTTTTACTCTAACTTTGATGGAATAAATTAGATGATATTCTGGATTGACTAACAACTAAATGTTTTTTGCAGATATATTTATCTTTGCTTTCTCTTTAGAAGTTTAATCCTGCATCTAATAAATATTACATATTGATAAAAAATGGTACTTCTTTATTATCCCGTCGACCACTTTTCATAACAAAAAACTATCGCCAAATAAACGGGAGAACGTTGCCATTGGACTATCAAACTAAATAAATAAATAAAATATAAGAATTTAAGGACACAATTGTTATTTTAATTAATGATCATTATTATAAATCAGTAAAACATAATGAAAAATACACGCAAATGTCGAATTAAAAACCACTGGATGACGTGACAAACACTTATAATGCTTCTGATATCAAGTAAATGGGACTGCATTTTTGGCGTTTAATCTTTAATTTGGTGATAGTTTTTTTGTTATGAAAAGTTGTCGACAGCATAATAGAGAAGTACCTAAAAATATTAGATTCCAGTGCGAAATCCTCGCACGGGCCCTCTGGTTATTATTTATTTTTGTACAAGAACACGTATCCAAGCACATCATCATGGATTCACGGATAACCGTGAATCCATAGAAATCTACATGCGTAACGCAAACATTTGCAACGAAACTATTTCATTTGAATTGCCCAAAATTTGGCACGAGATTCTTTTCCGTTTGAAAAAGCAATAACGAAATATAATTTTTACGATTACAGTTGGCTATTTCAAGCACCTGCTTTTTTTTTTTTTTTTTTTTTTTTTTTTTTTTTTTTTTTTTTTTTTTTACATATTTGGATCTCGTTATTCGTGTCTTCAAGGTTATTTTTTCAAAATTTGCAAGAATAATTTTTATTATTATATTTTTCTTGAAAATGACGCCGAAATGTAGCGTTGAAACGTATGTTAAATCATTAAAAAGGTTTTTATAAGCCTTTTGTTATTTCTTTTAATCACTTAAGCATTTCTCTACATTTTAATTATAATTAGTGATATTATTTTATGGTTATATAACTTTCTTGGTTTTATTACAACTGTTCTATTAAATTGCAACATAACAGCAAAATAGCAATGGAAATGCATGGAAAACAAATGAAGTAAAAATTATTCATGGATAGTTTAGCAAAAAATTAATATTTAGATTTTTTATTGTTATTCTTTTAAATTGTGCGCAGACTCTCCTAGCTTTACCTTAGACATGTTACTAACATAAAACTACCAGTTTTCAAAGTAGCCACATTTTGCTTTTATGTAGAAACGAAATCTTTTGAAGAAAAATTTAGAAAAAGGCCCTAACTAATCTCATCAATATTTTTTCCCATTTCTCTTGAAGAAATGATTTGGGGACTAAAACACCTATGCGTGGTTTAGATAAAAAATGTTCTGTAACATGATCATTCAGAATAAGCCATTTGGTTTAGATCTAGACAGTACAGATTCTATGTATGGGCTATCAAGAAGTCTGAAACTTTTTTTGCTTTGGCTTTATCTTAAAAAATGGCTGAGATATGGCAGTTTGAAATTCTAGGGTGGCTGACATTTTGAAACAATCTGATTTTTGTTACGCTGTAACTCTCATGCTGCAATTCGCATTCAATTTCAGTACTTACAAAAACCGTGTTTGAATATTCTATAATCGAGTTCCAAGCATTTTAACTTCGGGTGTTTGTGTAAAATGAGTTGAAATTTTTAAAACATGGATTAAGAAAGCTACATTTTCCTCCCTGTACATGTTGGAAGAACTCTTTTTAATACATTCGATTGCTCACGTAAAATAAAACAGTGACATTTCATAATCCAATTCAGTGTCCATGCCAAATTAATGTATCGTAACGGAATTTTTTTAGAAAAAAGGTGAATTGTAGTAAAGAAACTAAACAGGATTTTTATGATGAACATTTAATGCATATAAAAGAGTGTCTTTTAAAAAAACAATTTTTACTTTTATACTTATTTATGCATCATTTTCTACGTCGTTTGCACAAAAAATAATCCATTTTTTAATGATTTTTTTTTTACTCACTTAACAAAATCTGCTAATTATTCCTATAAAATAAATTTCTGTTTGTTGGTAATTTAGGCAAAATTTTAGAATGAAAATTTACTTAACAATCCCGCAAACAAAGAAAGGAATTGATATATCAAGATTGTTAAATTTTGATAATGCGCTGTTAATGTTGTAACTGTTTTTACCTTAACTGAAAATAAAATTTAATTTCTCTATTTATTTATTTATAATATGTTTTATGAAATCATTTTTAATTTGTACGATCTCAGATAAAGAAAAAAAAATAAACTACGATTTTGTTTTAAACTTGATAAAATTAAAGGAATTTCTGATGTTAAATCGAAATTATTAGCCTATAACCCATGGAAAAAAAAAGTTATTTTGATCAAATTGCTAAATCAACGAATTAGTGTGTTTTTCTCGTTTCTCTTAAACCCGAACTTTTCAACAATAAACAGCAGAGTTTATCTTTCCTAATCAATAAATTAGTTGTTTACAGAATTACCAAAATTCTTCTTTATAAGATAATTTGATACTTTTACAGTGTTGCAAAAATGAGATTTTAGAAAAGTGTCGATTCAAACTACATTTTAAAAAAAAGTTATTAGACCGAACTTCCTTTTATTTTTTAAACTTTTTTAAAAATATTTTCCGCTTTAAGAAATATAATGCCGAATCATTAATATTAATAAACATCATGAAAAGCTGTTTTCGAGTATTTATATCATTGTTCAGATATAAAGTGAAACGCATGCTTTTATCTATTTTGTCTAACTATTTTTTTTGTGTTGACATTGTTTAAAATAAAGATTTATGAATAAAGTAACGAAGTAAATAAATTATTGTTTCAAACGAATGAAAATAAAAGGATTTTTTTTTTTTTTAATGAAACTGTAATATGATTTTTAATTCGTACGTTTTGTAGTATAACATTACTAATACGGAGATTAATATCATAGGAATTATGAATTGCAATAATATTATCATGTTACTTTATAATATTTCAATTTTATAACCATTATCTTCTGGGGTCATTTTAATCATTAATTTGAATTTTGGAATTTTATTCTGTTTGAAAGGCAAAGAAGATTTTATTTTTTCATTCATGTGAATTGAATATGAACCGCACTCAGTCCGAGCCCTAGCCTGAGCCCGGGATCAGGTTAGGAATCAACTTGTATAATAATCTACGGGATCGGGATCGGAATATATTTTATAAGAATCTCCTGGCTCGGACTCGAGCTCAAAGTAAAAATTTTATTTATTGAACAGTTTGAGAAAAAGAAAAAAAAAATCTATATGAGAAACAATAATGTAGCGTATGTTTCTTAAAGTGTTTTATTGTCTTTTAAAAAACAATTTGAAAGGGAATTTAATTAAAGAAATATGAAGAGAAATATTCTATTTAAGATGAGATATTCTACCAGAAGCATTTGCCTCAGTAAATGTTAATAAAATAAACAAATTACGGATATCCAATGTCTACGATCTCTTTATGTTAAAGTCGTTTTTCAGAATTACTGGAAAAGTGAACTCATGTCTTTCTGCCATAGTTGTACAACGATTGATTAAAATAATAAGAATTGGGAATTTTGCAAATTCCTGCCAAGTAGTTGGGTCAATAAACGTGGCCACGAGGGAATATTTAGGATTAATACTTATTTCTATGTGAGAAGAGATTTCCAATCGAAAAAATTAATCTTGAAAAAGTTTAAATTTTTTTAACAACTAGCTGATCCGTCGGGCGTTGCCCGAAAATCAGTAACTTTCTTTTGCGGTTTCGATAAAAATAGTCATTTTCGGCGCGCATTCTGTTCTAAACAAGCCTCTTTCCGAGCGAAACTCCAGCACTTGTCCCGCTGCTTAAGTATTTATAAGGCAGGTATGCTACGCACGCGCCGCAATATCATTTAGTTTCAATTTTCACCGCTATAGGGCTCGAAATCATCTTACTTAGTTATCTATATTTTAATTAGTTTCTGTAGAGTTGACTAAACAAATTCTCGTTGAAAAAGATCCCAAAAACTTTTAGAACATTTGGTCGAAATGTGAAAATATCCTAGGTCGACCACTTTCAACCACCATATCTCTCGCAGCTACCGACATGCAAGGATGATAGTGTACGATGCGAGACTCGGGGCTACTACCATACCAGTGGTCTGCGCTGGTTGGTTGCGGCTGGTCTCGGGATCTGATGACACAAAATATTTCTGGAACTGGCGGGCACGGATTTCAAATCGTCGGGATCAGACAACGAAAAGAGAGCCCGAACAAATCTCTAATGTATATTCTGCGACTTTGCAAAAATTGTGCGTTGTTGTAGCTTTTTTTTTAGATTTCTATGAATTTTTCTCCCGGACATCCATACATTGTTTAAATTCTAATGTTTGATACGATGAAGAAAGATTCTTTCTTTTAACATATTGATTTCTCTGGAAAGAAATGATATATTTGGCGAATAGTTGACAATTTATAATAAAAAAAAATCTATCACGCTTAACTGTTTTCGAAACATTCGGGCATTCATTTACAGCAAACATCTTTGAACTGAATTCTTACAGAAGTAACAGTAAATTTCAGTGTAAACGCACTATTCAGTATCACTCGCTTTTCATCAATCGCCAATTACTCAAATGCATTTCAGAAAATATTTGTTTAAACTAGCAGACACGTGTGACACTGGCGTGAAAAAAATGGTGGATAGTTTTTGAGATATAAACCCCCACTCGTGCGTCTCCATGTCTGTGCACTTACCATTTTCTGGTTAGAAGGAATTTGGCATTATTTGCAGGTCAATCTCGTGAATTCCACAATATTGCAAATTCGCACCAACCAAAATCTGAAATGTTTGCGTTTTTTGAAAACAGGTTTTCAATATTTTGAATTTTTCATTAACAAAATAAAGTGTTTAATAAAGATAAATATCACATTTGTATTTCTCATTAAATTCCATATAGGAGTAACCTGTTATGTTTCATTATTACTATATTGCCAACAAAGTTATATGCAGTTGAAGTTATTGAATCCCAAATAGCACTAGTGCTGATCCGAAGCGGACCGATCCGTAGTAGCTGTACCGAAGTGTGCAGTCCAATTTATGTTATTTTGAATCTTTAATTGTTAATCCCATTTATGTTATTTTGAAACTTTAGTATTACAGTTTTACATTAAATGTGAGATTTTCAATGAATAATTTCTCGGCTATCTTTCAAAAAATTGCTTGCTTCTGTTTCAATACGGAAATAAAAACAAAAACGTCTAAAATGTGTTATAATATAGACAAGTTGAAACAAAATATCGTTCGCTTTCGATTTGATTTTTTGTCATGTGAAATGACGAAGGCTTCAGCAGTTTTATGCAACGGCACATGTTCTTCAGAAATCGTATAGATATAAACATGCAAATTCTATGGTAAAATAGTTGTTTTTTCCCCCTATAAATATACATAAAAGTTAAAATAGGTGATTACTAGTAGATTCTCCATCATTTCACAGAAATATATTTTTTTAAATCAGCAATCTGCTCTTCACATGTTTTATTTTTATCTATGAACAGATCTAAAAAATGAAAAACAAATGACTGATATATAATCTATAAACAAATTGGTGATAATATTTCAACTTGAACTGTTTATGTTGAAAATAATTATAATTCCAAATTTAACGAAATTATCATTTAAACTATTGATTTCAGTCTGATATAGATATAAAACATATATAAACCCGTTTCCTTTATTAACTCTTAATCACAAATTTAACAAAGAGATGTATATCACCATTTTTAAAAATTATTTTATATTATTATAGGTTTGGAATTTACATACTTATTTTCTTTCAACTACTCTTTACTTATTACATTTTTTCACTTATAATTTTTATAATTTTTGTTTATAAATGACATCGCTTTGGTGCAACATCATGTTTTTATTTTTATTTAATTCTGATCTTTTAAAAAATTTTCTATTCCTTGAAATGAATGATTTTCACATACTAATTTTAAACACGATTCAATGTCTAAACGTTTACAATAAACTTCACAAAAATTATTTGAAAAGTATTCAAATAGAAAAAAAAAATCTTATAATTTAAACATTATACAAATGTATATTTTTAACGTATTTAAAATTTGCTTTGTAAACGTACTGTATTTTTTTTTAACTTGTAACTATATGCAAAATTTTCATTGACATACTATACTACTAAACACACTTGAGTGTGTGTGTGTGTGTGTGTGTGTGTGTTAGTTATTCATTGAAATTATTAAAATCTGTAATAATCTATTGTTATACATTCTCATGAATAAAATATAGATAAACTTCATAAAAAAGAACAATATTATTATTTGGGACATGTTCAAAAATAAGAGCAGAGTAAACATACTTATAACTACTTTAACTTGTTACACTCTTCTTGTACACCTAATACGTTTTTTCTAACAAAAGAACAATTTTCACATGTAGCCTTTGTCTCTACTCACATGCTGTAATACGTTGTTGCAGCCTTTTTACATTTTTAATATTCTTCTACTTACGGAATTAAAATGTCCCGCTGTCTTGATTTACTTATTCGTGTAAAAAGGTCGTAAAAGTCTAATTACGTTAATGGGCTCTGAATGCATTTGGTTCATTTTGAGTAAAATTATAAGTCAATGTTAAGTCAAAACAGTGGAACTCAAATGAAAAACGATGTCTCGCTTTTTTCTTTTAGTTTACAACAGATAAATTTTATCATAAAAAATTAATTTACTTTGTTTTCAAGATCTATTAAATAATCAAAATTACACAATTTTATAAAAATACATAAACATGATAAAAATATAGTAATAAATATAAAAATTCTTTTAAAAATGATATTAATTCGTTACAGTAATCATTATTTGAGAAAAAATATTTAACGAGTGATTTTAAGTTTTAAATGATTCTGACAATTATTTCTCCCTAAATTGAACAAAAGAAATTGTAGCGCATCGAGTAGCAGCTACAATTTTATATCTAAAAATAATTGGAATATTTTAGGTTTTTACAGTTAAGGGAATATAAACAAATTATTCTTACAAATCTTCTTAAGACTCTATGTATTGGTTAATATAAAATGTCGATTCACCGAAAAGAAAATCGATAAACAGATTTTAATCGAAATATTGTCATGAAAAATAAAGTACTATTTGAGTTTGAATTGAGTATGACGAGTGAAATAAGCTTAGAGGACCATATCTATAACACAATATTAAGAAAACACTAACGTTTTCAAAAGCGGTAGACAAATTTAGAATTTAGAATTTAATTTTTTAGGCACAAATGCCAAAATTGACGTTATTGGGTGAATAAATTAAGGAATTGTGTAAATGCAAAATTTTGAATTTACATTACTCTTTTATATTTTCATTAAACTATCCGAAAGTTAGTATTTTTCTGCGCTGTTTTGAATTTGCACTATGGTTGAAGAATGATATTCTTATAGTATATACAATTAAAATTAATATGTTTCTAATTACATATATCTCAACCTTTCATCCCTTCATGGTCAATAAAATTAGTAGCGAACACTGAGTGTCCAGTATTAGACTGATTCCCCCACTGGCTTCAGGGTCCATGGCCACTTAAACAGAGCTAGGAACTGTAGGCCATGATCCTTAATGGATTGTAACACCGCATATTTAGATTTTTTGGTACTTCTCTATTATCCCGTCGACCACTTTTCATAACAAAAAACTAACGCCAAAATATAACGTCAAATAAACGGGAGAACGTTGCCATTGGAATATCAAAATAAATAAATAAATAAAATATAAGAATTTAAGAACACAGTTGTTAATTTAATTATCGAAATAACAAAGGAATCAGTAAAACATAATGAAAAATACACGCAAATATCGAATTAAAAACCACTTGATGGCATAGCAAACACGAATACTGCTTCTGACATCAAATAAATGGGGCTGCATTTTTGGCGCTTAATCTTACAGTTTGGCGATAGTTTTTTGTTATGAAAAGTGGTCGACGGGATAATAGAGAAGTACCGATTTTTTATTATATACATTTATGCCTAAATATTTCTATAGATAATAAATAGAAATGCTACATTTTAATTATCAAATATTTCATAACATATTATATTATTTTCTCATAAATAAAAGATAAAAAAAATGTGAAAGAGCAGAAGAAAATTATTCTCTATGCCATTGACAACAATTAGAGCAAAACATACTTCTTTTTAAATATTTTTATTTGTTACATTCTTTTTGTACACTTAGTAAATTCTTTTTAACAACAACAAAAAAAATGACAAGTAGCCTTGTCCCCACTCCCGTAATATGATATGTCGTTGGACCCGTTATATAATCCTTTTACACATTGAATTAAAGTGCTCCGCTGTCTTCGTTTATTTGTTAATGCAAAAAGATCATAAGAGTCTAATTAAGGTAATGGATTCTGAGAGTACTTGATTCATTTTGAGTAGACTTATAAATCAATCTTATATGTGAATTGTAGGGCGTAAATGAGGAGGAAGTCAATTTCTGGATTACAATAGATAATTTTTATAGTAAAACATAATTGTTTTATGTTACGTTCAAGATCCGAAATTAGATAATTAGTCTTTTTTGAAGGGAACATTAATTTGTTATGTTTAAAGTCTTATTGATAAAACCCTAATCTTTTAATTCTATTAAAAAAGAGATATTTAATGATTTTTGTTTATTTCTAAAAGAGATTGTCATTTAATTATTCTTTAAAATTAATTGTTCTATGTATTTCTCATCCTTTTGTACTCTAAAATACATAAAATGATTGTTGAAAATTCGAGCTTCACAATTTCTTATAAATTATTTCACAATTTTTAACTGCAGTACATATGTAAATAGATCACGTTTCAGTATAGATAATATATTTCATAAATTACTTAAAGTATGGCACATTTACCTTCTCAGGACATCCCCAGGAAGACTGCCACATTAAACACCCTCATCCCAAAGACATCCTAAACTATGCAAAATAATGTCACTAGGAGGTACTCAGAAACAGAATCCTATGGAGCTCCTCAGGACATCCTTTACATTAAAACTTCGGAGATTCTCAAAATGTTTGTAGGAAGTAATATAGGATGAATTTGAGAAACTACGTTCGTGAAGTGCATTTAAATTCTAAAATTAATTGTTCAATACGTTTCTCAGCCTTTTATACTTTAAAATACATAATATGATTGTTGACTATTCGAGCTTCAGAAAAACTCATAAATTATTTTAAAACTTTAACTTCAGTAAATATGTAAAAACATCACGTTTCAGTATAGAAAATAATTTTCATAACTTACTGTGAAAATTACCTATACGGCACCTTAACCTTCTGAGGATATCCTCCGGAAGACTGTCACTTTAAACACCATTATCGCCAAGGCATCCTGAACTATGCAAAATAATGTCACTAGGAGAACAGAAACTAAATGCTATTCAGCTCAGAACCTCCTTTAGCTTCCTACTTCGGAGATTCTCAAGACTAGGAAATAATATAGGATGAATTTGGGAAACCACATTCACGAAGTGTACGTAAAAACCGCTGTTAATTATGATTATTAGGCGCAATATTATGAGTAGAAAGTATTATTAACATAAAAAGTATGTTGTATATATTTTATTGAGTATTTATTAGTTTAGGCATATTATCATCTGAAAATATTATATTTATTTCTGTAAATCAATATGCACAATAAAAAAATCTAAAAAAATAATTATTGCATATTATCACTTTGCAGGTATACATATCAGTAAGCCTAACCCTTCTTTGCATGTGTTTTTCTTTTACAATTGTTTTTTATACATATATTAAATATTAGACACCAGAAATTTTAAGATAGATTTTTAACTTTGTTCAGCAACATAGTTCACGGGAAATTTACTAGATTAATATTACTATATAAATATAGTGGTGGCAAAGAAGTTGATTTATTTATTAAAAGTTAAATAAACAGTGATGGAAATTTCTATCACAATGCAAAGAAGGGTTAATCAATTGCAGTCAGAGGAATAGAAGAAAATGGAAGGATTCGTGCATCCAACCTACGTTTTTCCATCCGGATTTAACCTCGAACATTTCCGGAAAAATATTGATGTTATACAAACTAAGCCAGCTGGCTACATGCGGTGGTTTGCACGTAGTCCATTTATTTTCTCTACACGTGAAAGAACACTGCCCGGAAATGAAAATAATTCTTTTTTTTATTTTTTTTAGCAGAAATTCTGCAAATTTTATTAGAAATCAAACTGTATGCATAGCATTTTATAAAAATGTATACTTAATAATATTTGTAATTCGTATATAGTAAAATAGCATACGAATATTCCATTAAGAAAACATATTCAGTTGGATGATTGGATTTTTAAAATCCATTACTATGAAAGTACTTTTTAAAACTTATAAAAAATACTTTTTAATACTTAAAAAACAACCATAAGATTTTTTAAAAGATTTATAATATTTGAAAAATACGTATTTAGTATTACTAATTTAGTAACATGGGTAATGCATATGCATATATATGTATATATATACATATATTAGACTCTTAATAAATTGCGTATTTGTAACAAATATATTTTATTTTATTATCATTTTAAATAAGACTAACTTATTACGAATCAAAAAAGGGAAAATACGGTAATTTTAAAATAATCAGAGAAAATAATCAAGATTTTATCCTTATATTTAAAAATAAATTTAGTGTTAATGTACAAATTAATTATTTATATATTTTTAATTAGTTAAGTTAATTCACTAATTAGCAAAAGTGTAATAATAATATAAATAAATAAGCAACATAATTTTTAATAAATCAGGAAAAATAATTATTAAATAAATCCTGTTTATATTTAAATGTTAAGAAAAAAATAAAATAAAATATTTCAAGTATTTTGTAATTAATTAATTAAGATAATAATATTAATTTGAAAAAAAGAATGCTTAATTAAATTTTATAAATTAAAAATTGAATTAAACAATTATAAGTTAATAACAATAACCTGATAGAAAATAACCAAATCTAATAATTTGTTATATCAAAATAACTCATTATAAATTCGAACCCGATCGTTTCGAATTAACTTTTTTTTTTGACAAAATACGAAATTCTTGAAATGACAAAATCCCACATGAGATGACACCAACACTGTTACTTCCTACATGCGTCCTCAATAATGTCATCATAGGTGGCTGCTCTCTAGGACGTACGCAGGAGTTCAATACCGAGGAAATCAATAAAGTCTACACTTGCGAATTCCTGATTGTCCCATTTTAGTATCAGGAAGAAATGGGATGACTTGGAACTCCTGAAAAGATCTTCAGGAGCTCTGGTGCTAGAATTATAATGATGACACTATTATAGATTCCCATAAATTTATGCATACGGTTATTAACAAGATGCGTACACTCTTTGAAATATCCGAAGAGTCTGGCACCAGTGTGTCAGATTAGAAAATTTGTATTTAATATTTATATGGCAGAATTCGTAATCACCCCATTTAATCGTAGTATTTGTAACATTTTTCTACGATTAAATAATTGATAAATTCTGATAATAAAATAAGGTAAATTGGTACACGCCCTGGATTAATTATAGAGTCGGCCGAAAAACCCTCAATAATTTTAATCACAAAAATGTCACTGAAATATTTAAAAGGAACAATTTCCGTTTGAATCAATTATTCTATAATTTATTTACTAGTAA
This sequence comes from Maratus michaelseni, assembly GCA_963931845.1. NCBI lineage: Eukaryota > Metazoa > Arthropoda > Arachnida > Araneae > Salticidae > Maratus > Maratus michaelseni. Next base: position 201,608,781 of record OZ007593.1, on the reverse strand, counting down.
AGTGCTCCTAGTGGACCATTTCTGTATTAAATAATTCTGTATTAATTTCCAATGGCAATACATAGATTTGACATATTTTGATGCTAGGGTTTAGTTTAAATTTGCATTCTATTGTTAAAGTCATTCGTGGAAGAATATCCTAATCCTAATCCTAATAATATTATAAATGTGAATGTGTGTGTGAATGATTGGCTGAAATAAACGTCAAAACAGACGATTTAATGACCCTGTATCTTTGCATATAGTTGGATTTTAAGCCAGAAATTAACATAAGTTAGGTTTTATTTATGTTATTCAAATATTTTTTATTAATAATTCAAAATTTCATTATTTTCATAGAGAATCGATAAACATTTTGTTCATAAAATTTAACCTTGTTTCTTTCTCATAGCCAAAAAATCAAAACCTGGTACAGAGCTGCCAAGTCTCCGGCTTTTTGGATACCAGTATTTTATTACAGAAAAAGTTGACTTGTTTAATCGGAGCACTCTGCGATTTAAAAGAACAATATTTTCTCTAATAAAATACTGGTGTTCAAAAAGCCGGAGACTTGGCAACTCTGACTGGATTATTAATTTATCCACAGAGATTCATTTTCAAATGAACGATTTCCACGTGAAAAATGGAAATATAAAACAATTCAAAAGAAGTTAAATATGTCTTGATATTTAAAACGTAAAATGGAATATGGGTTATTATACATGAAGTATGAATATAGGTTACGTTGAGAAGAGGCTTTCTGTTGAAAATTATGTCATAATTTGAAGGAAAAAATTAATAAGAATTATATTATGAAGCAATCATTTCGGTTGGAAAAGTATGCGCCATATTTGAAATAAAACACACATTTTCAAATATTTGTTATAAAACAAGGTGCATGAAGATCAGTAGTAGTGAAAGTAGAACAATAATGACCTCATATTTAAAATAAAAACTCAAATATTTTTATCGATACTTAATAAGCTTGAATACCATTTACATACAGATAAAAGTTCTCTGCCGAAATTCATGCCATGTTTGGCAGGAAAAGAAAAACAATTACAATTGTATTATTATATATTTTGCTAGAGAAAATGTTATGTCATATACGGAGTAAAACGAGAATTTTCAAATATATTTTAATAACACAAGGAGCATCAATCAATTTCATACCTAAATAATACAAGGGAGTATTATAAGTAAGTATTGGAAGTAAGTATATAAAGTAATTGTATTTCACACCATATTTAAAACAAAAAACTTATTTTTTATTTATACTGATTATTAAGCATGAATACCAATACAAACAAATGAGAGTTTTCTGCAAAAAATCACATCATGATTATCAGGAACAGAAAAATGAAAACAATTTTATTATAGTAAAATATGACTGACTGCTTTTATTTCGCAACTCCTCATCCTAGAAAATCAAATTTACTTAACAACATTTATAATTGATCCGAGGATGTAATATAAACTCTCGCAATTAAAAAAATATATATGATTTCCGATATATATATATATATATATATTTTAATTTTAACGATGCTTCTCTAGAAACGGCAACTAAATTACTCCATTTTTCTGGATAAAAAAGGAAACATAAGACGGATTAATATATTTTTAAAGCTATTTTCACAATAAAATTGAAAAAAAGAATTGAATAGCTGGGGGAAAATTCTTGATTAAAGTAATTTTTCCGAGAAATATTTTCACATATTCAAGCTTCATGAATAAATTTATTCTTGATCAAAAATCGTCTGTCAACATATTCTCATTTAGAGATAATTACATTGAGGACTTTTTTAAGTTTTAGATTCAAACAAGAATGTAAGGTCCTTGCATTTAGGAGGACATTTATTGCTCCCTATTCACAAGAATTGAATTTAAAAAAAAAATCATTTACTATTTTCAAATAATTCTTTTTGAAAGATGGCTGGTAAAAACCTTTCACAAAGGCGCTGAAAGTAAAATTGTTTATCTGATAAGACATTTGTTTTTACATGATTCGTCAATTTGCACGATTTTACTTGGATCTCTTTTTGCATTGGTTGCAGTTTCATTTTCACGATTATTTATATTATTTGGCACAAAATCTCACTTTTTTAAGACTGCGGTAATGTGACGGTCCTCATAACAAAGAAATAAAGTATTGTCTCTTATAAAATGTAATAAAGATTTGGTTAATTTTATTTGTTTTTAATTATAGGGAGTGAAATGTTTTGCTTAATTAATGCACTTATTCTTTTTAACACTTTCCAACCTAGTTGAAAAGTGTTTATGACTTCGGTTTGTCTGGCCGTGCTCTAACTCCTGTAAATATGCTCGGATTGCTTTGCAATTTTTATATGTTATTTTCGTTATCTATAGCATGTTCGCAATTTCAACTGAAGTGTGTAGCACTTATAGTTTTTTTTACAGGGACACTCAAAAGAATTCCGTTACATGACGGTCTATGGGGAAAAATCATTTGCGATTTATTTTAATGATGTTACACAATTGAAAACACATTGTAATTGATATATATCACTAAGGTGTATTACAAGAAGCTTAATATGGAATAGGGTGGGAATAGCACTTATAGTTAATTTACAGGGACAGTCAAAAAAATTCCGTTACATTACGTCTATGGAGAAAAATCGTCTGCTGATTATTTAAATAATGTATCACTATTTTAAACGCATTGAAATTTATCATAGAAACTCGACAGAGTTTCTCGCCAAGCATAAGAAACAGCAATGTATTGAACCGTAAATGAAAGGAATTTCCGCCAATGGATGCCGAACGATTTTACAATTATTATTTTTTTTTTAACTCTGTCTAGTTTATATTTTGCAGACGGGAAAAAACGGGTTTTTGACACATCTATATCTCGCGTTCTATTTATGATAGAAACAAAATTCTTGATTCTATGGAATGGGGCGTGCCACGGGACTAAGAATTCAAAAGTAAAGCAAAATCCGAAGAATAGTTTTTCAGTAAATGCGATTTTAAAAGTGCTGTTTTTTGCACTTTTTAAATTTTGTTCAGACCAAAAACTGTTGACAGTTGCTACAGCAATGTGTAATTATCGGATTTTTACGCGGTTTACGTTATTTGAATCGTTTTTATGATTAGTTCGGACATTTGTAAGTTTCATGTAAAAATATTAATTAGTTTTTGATTTATATCGGTTTAAAGTTGTTGATTCCTATACTTAACATAGAGCAAAAAACTGTTGACAGGGCTACAGCAATGTGTAATTATCGGATTTTTATGCGGTTTACGTTATTTGAATCGTTTTTATGAGTAGTTCGGACCTTTGTATGTTTCATGCAAAAATATTAATTAGTTTTTGATTTATATCAGTTTAAAGTTATTGATTCCTATACTTAACATAGAGCAAAAAACTGTTGACAGGGCTACAGCAATGTGTAACTATCGGATTTTTACGCGGTTTACGTTATTTGAATTGTTTTTATGAGTAGTTCAAACCTTTGTAAGTTTCATGTAAAAATATTAATTAGTTTTTGATATATATCAGTTTAAAGTTATTGATTCCTATACTTAACATAGAGCAAAAAAATAATAAATGACCCAACTCTTTTAGGAATGGTCGTATACACATGATATTAAGATATGTTATTACACTCGACCCAAGTAAGCTTCCTATTATAAAAAATCTTAACATTTAAGGTTCGTTTACAGGGTCTCACAAAAGATCTTTTGATATAGGGCTAAAGAGTTGTGTAATTATCCGATTTTTACGCGGTTTGCAGCATTTGAATTGTTTTTATAAGTAGTTCAAATGTTTAATATTTCGTGTAAAAATATTAATTAGTTTTTTATGTATACCACTTTAAAGTGATTTATTCCTATACTTAAGATGAAGCAAACAAAATATTAAATGGTCTAACTCTTTTCAAAAAGAACGTATGCGCATGAACACTTTCTAATGTTGCTCGCGCGCTTCTCTGGCACCTAGTTACACCCATTCGGCATCTAAGGGCGTGGCCTGCTGTTAGAGTTCTGCTATTTCTTATTTGCTTCTGTTGCATTTTTGTGATCTTGTGCACTTCGACAAAACATGTCAGTGCTAGTTCAGATGAAATTATAAGTGATTTAGTGTGACTAGTAAAGCCCCACCATCCAGTTTACCTGTAGAATGTTAACATCTGTGTTCGTCTAAAGATTTTGTCTGTTATTATTATGTGTTGACAAAAATAAAGCCCTGTCAACTAATCTGGACTTCTTATTTATAGGAACCCACAATGGAATCATGCTGTCTTCCACTCAACTAAAACTGCGAAACGACTGTATTATATACCTTTGTAGCAGGCGATTTTGACATCCATTCCTATATCAAGTAAACAACTTTGTCATATTACATACACACACGCATATATATATATATATTCAAAACAATACATTGAAATATATATATGTATATATATATATATATAAATGTAAGAAAACTTTAAAATAATAAAATTTTTAAGTACGAAAATAAATTGTTCGTGAGAAATACTTCATATTTAAAACGGTATGTGCATCTTCATCCGTTGAAGTATTTTTGAATGAAACTTTGCGAAGAGTACATAAACTAATATATTTCACTGTCAAAAATTACTAAATGGGTAACAATCAAAGTTTAGGTTTATCTAATTTTGATATTTAAAAGATTATTTGAAACTTTTTTTTCACTGTATATATTTTTAAATGCATAAAGATACAAATAAATGTAAATATATTGCTTGAAGGTGCGTAAAAACATACATTAAAACATTTAAAAGCACATTAAAGTACTTTTAAAATCAAAACGTTTTCAACCGAACTTACTCGGTCACCATCAGTGAGAAACTATTAGTTAAGTTGAGTTGTTGTCTCTTCGCGTCTTCTAGCTTACACGGAACATACCATTTTTCTTCAAGGGTGTGGAATATAGAGTGGGAAGGGAAAGGTGCTTCAACATTTCAAAAACAAGTAGAGGTTAATCAATCATGTATTAATTCATTCCAGACTGTGTGGATATCATATGATAATACATCGTTACAGACTATTTCTTTTTTAGATATTACTTCCAGAGACTCTCTTATGATAGCTTCCTGATGATTACTTGTGCGGAATATAATTTTGTATTCATTGAAATCTACATTTATAGATTTAGTTTGTGCTAATCTTGTTAACGCAGTGTGGGGTCTTTTTAATCTCAGATCTGCTTCATGTTCTTTTATTCTGTCCCGAAATCTCCTCAGTGTCATACTTACGTACATAAAATCTTTGTTATATTTCTTGAATAGTATAATATATACCCCTGATCTATTGATAGCCTGGATTGCGTCAATTTTCCTGTTTAACAAAACCCGCCACTTTAGGGGAGAGACTGCGATTAATGTAATGCCAAACTCAAAAAGGGAATGCCTCATACTTTCAAAAAACCTTGGGATGTAGTTAACTTTACAAAATTTCAAACTTTTAATTGTACCTGTATTTCGTTTTTTTTAATATTTCACTTTAAAATTGTTTATGATTTTTTAAATGAAACGGGATGGGACTGAATTATCGGCTGCTACTTTGCTAATTACATCTAATTTTACTTACCAGTCTTGTAATCGTTTTGAAAATCGAAATTTTTTTTGACGGATTTACACGTTTCAGACACTGGAGATTCCGAAAAACATATTTTTAGAAAAAAAAAAATTGCCGTCCGTCTGTGTGTCTGTGTGTCTGTAAACGCTCTACCTCCCGAACAAATTGAGATAGAGACTTGCAATTTGGTATGTACTTAGTATGTAATAATGGGAAGAAGCCTATTTCATTTCAATAACCTCGATTAACCGGAACAATTTTTTCGGACTCTCGAAATATTCGTTCTGATGAAAGGTATATAAAAATTTTCGAAATTGTTTATTTTAAGAAATTAATATAAAATACAATAAAAAAAAAATTGCATAAAGCATGAAGTCGATCGGATAATTAGTTGCCGAGATATTTGGAATCCTATTTCCCACACTCTTCGATTTTTCATGACCCTGTATTTCATCCAAATTTCACTTCAAAGATATATTTTAATTGGACATTTGACGCTTAATCAGATGCATTAAACCGCTAGTTAATAGGATTATTATTTTTGGAGTTATAAGGATGTTTCTTTCAAGCAATTCAGTAATAGAGCCTTTAAAGTTTGTGACGTCATCAAGCCACGATTTTATTTGAATTGCAATGCACTTTATAAGTAGTTTAAACATTTTCATTTTAATATTTTACATTATGCATATCCATGATGGGTAAGTATTACGATGGCTCCCAACGACTAGTTTCATTAAGGAAAAGGCATGAATAAACTTCAAACGCTCTTTTCATATAAAAATTGAAACTTATCAACTTAACTATTAGTTTTTCCCTGATGATGACCGAGTAAGTTCGGTTGAAAACGCTTTGATTTTAAAAGGACTTTAATGTTCTTTTAAATGTTTGTATGTATGTTTTTACGCACCTTCAAGCAATATATTTACATTTATTTGTATCTTTATGTATTTTAATTATTAAACAAGGTGAATTTGCACTGAAATTTTATTTTTTTATTGTATATTTTTTTTTTCCTTTAGTCTTATTTAATCGAATAAATTGACGGTTATATAAATTTAGAAGTTTTATTCAAAATTACTGATATTTAAAAATCGAGAAACTTGGAAACTAAAGTATACGTATAAAGGTTATATATATAAGTTTAATTTTAATTATCAAAGTATTAGAAAAAAAAAATTTCATACACGGGAATAAAGGATGCAGAATGTTCATAAATAGAACCTTAATTTTATCCGGACAACAGAAAACAATTAGAGCCTATATTACAACCTTGTAATTGCTTTAAATTGTTACACTCTACTTGAAAACTTCATAAGATTGTTTCAAAAAAAGAACAGATTTTACAAGTAAATTTTGTCTCCATTCACGTACTCAGCTATGTCGTTGCACCTTTTTTTTTCTCTCCTGTACTCATAAAATAAAAATGTTCGCTAGCTTCATTTATTTAATCATGAAAAATGTCGTAAACATTTAATTAATGTAATGGACTCTCCACGTACTTATTTTATTTAAAGTAGAATTCTAAATCATTCATTTACCTAAATTCTGGGTTGTAAATGAAGATGAAATCAATTTCTGAATTTCAATAGGCAATTTTTGTCATAAAATAATTGTTTTACATTACGTTATTATATTTAAAATAGGAGATTAGATAAATTGACTCTTTTAAAAGAACAATATATTTTCGTGTTTATCTTTTTTCATTTTTAAATATATTTTGATACCATTCTAAATATAAAATATAGTAAGAGAAAAATGAACTTATGAAGAATACTGATTTTTTTACACAGATAATTGAATGGAGAGGTAAAATATAGCGAATGAACCGAAAAGCGATTTAAAAACTAAACAAATATAAAAGAGAAAATTAAAGGATATTATTTAAATTTAAAAAAATAAATAAAGTTTTGCATGAGTCATATGTTTAAAATTTCAACATGTACATCTAAAGATATGATTTTTACGCTATATAGGTTTTGTTTTAGTTACCGAAATCTTTTACAAAATATTGCATTATAGTCTCATGAGTAAATTATATACAAATTTCATAAACGAGAACAATATTCTTATCAGACTCATGGACAGCAATTAGAGCAGAATATGCGTGTTTGTAATTACTTTAACTTTTTACACACTTTTTGTACAGTTAATAAGTTTCTTCTAACAAAATACAATTTTGACAATTAGCTTTTGTCTTCGTTCAAGTATTGTGATACGCCACTGAACTCTTTTTAAAATTCTTCTTACGCATGGAATTAAAATGGTCCTTTGTCTGGATTTATTTATTCAAGCAACAAGGTCGTAAATGTGAAATTCAGGTAATAAATAATCACAGTACTTGGTTCTTATAAAGCAGTACTAGAAATTAATGTTATACATAAATTGTGGCGAGTAAATGAGGATAAATACTCAATTTCTGGAATACAATAGATATTTTAAAAAATGTTTTAATGTTGCTTTAATATATTCATGCAAAATGTAGTAAAATTCTAATTAAGATAACAGAATCTCAGAGTACTTGGTTCATTTTAAGCAGTTTTAGAAATCTATGTTGTACGTGCATTGTGACTAATAAATGGGGTAAATATCTGGAATACAAAGGATATTTAAAAAAAAAAGGTTTCATGTCACTTTATTATATTCCAGATAAATAATTAGACAATATGCCTGTTTTAAAATAAAGATTAATTTATTTTGGATATATATATATATATATATAATTATAATATCTATGAATTTCAAAATACATATCAAGTTCCAATATCATTCTACATTAATCTACAAAGAGATAAATAATGATAATGTGTAAACAGAATACCACATATCTAATAATTAACATGTGCAATCATAATTTTACCATAGCATGTGCTTCAATGGTAATTGGCCAAATTTACTCATACCTGAATAATATTTAAAAAAGAAAGAGAGAGAAAGGGAAAAAAAATATAGATTGGAGTTGCTATTAAGTAAACACAAATGGATTAATAAATCAAATATGAACATTATACAATGGAAAACTGGACCACAAGAGAACAAACAAGAATTGGATATGAAAAAAACAAATGTAGATGTACTCGTCAGCTTGGTTGCACCCACATGTGTTTTAAAAATAATTCAGTATTTCATAATTCTACTGGCATGATGCTAAGAACAGTAGAATCAACCAAGTATACTGAATTATTACCAGATAACAATTGGAATAAATAAGATTGGAAATATTTAAATTGGAAATAAAAAACCATTAAGAATATATAATATAATTCACTTACATCGATTATCCTAACCTCACTAAATTACCACTAGATATAATTTTTGAAATAATATTGGAAATTAGAACCTTTAAATTGTAGTATATATATATATATATATATATATATATATATATATATATATATATATATATATATATATATATATATATATTAAACAGTTCTATTAACTATGAACTATTCAGTAAATTGTATTCAAGTTTATAAGATTCTGAAATGAAATTGTTCCGCAACATTCAGTGTCAAAAATCTGCTTCGAACTTTCATATTTTAAACTGCATAAAATTAAAAAAAGAAATTTCAGCTTCAGTAACAATTTTTAATCTAGTGATATGTCCTTGTGACCATTTCTGTAGTCGTAAAAACACATGAGGGTAAATTGTATAGGCATAAGGTAGAAGCTAGATATAATATGCTACAGATTTACTTCAAAAACAGAGGGTACAATGGGTTCCTTAAAAATACGTAGAAGTTATACAGTATATACCACATTATATCATCCACTGTAGCGCGGTATTTTACATAACAATACACAATGTGACAGGGATGCTGAAAAACACAATACAAATAGTAATATACAAATAAAAAAATATATATATAACATATCTGGAGTTAAAACTAATATAAAAAATCTTTTTATCTTTCTATGAATCTATATATATTGTATAATTTATATGTAATATCAAATGAATGTTAAAAATTGAAAATAAAAACTACTCAATACGCATTTGAGCTTTTATTGCCGTATTCGAATTCATTCTGTCTGTGAATCTTCATTCTGAATTCTGACTAATAAATGGGGATGAAGTAAATATCTGGAATACAACGGATATTCAAAAAAAGTTTTATGTCACTTTTTTATATTCAAGAAAAATAATTAGACAATATGCCTGTTTTAAAAGAAAGATTAATTTATTTTGAATAAATTTTTTTAAACAGTTCTATTAACGAAGGAATATTTAATAAATTGTATTCAATTTTAAAAGATTATGAAATGAATCTGTTCCCCAATATTCAGTGTTAAAAATCTGCTTCTAACTTTCATATTTTAAACTGCATACAATTAAAAAAAGAACTTCCCACTTCAGTAACAATTTTTAATCCAGTGATATGTCTTTGTTGCTATTTCTGTAGTCGTAAAAACACAAGAGGGTAAATTGTATAGGCATAAGGTAGATGCTAGATAGAATATGCTACAGATTTACTTGAAAAACAGAGGGTACAAGGAGTTCCTTAAAAATATGTAGAAGGCATACGGCATATACCACATTATATCATGCGCTGTAGCGCGGCATATTACATAACAATACACAATGTGACAAGGAAGCTGAAAAACACAATAAAATATACAAATGATTCTATTTGATCTTCTATAATATACTTATATGTAAAATGTGCTTAACGAGAAATCTCTGTACTGCAATAGTAAAATAGAATTTTTAAAATTGCAATAACAATAACCAAATTTAATATCATATTTATATTCTAAGGTAAATGTTAGCTTTTGGGGCCATTTGATAAGCTTCTTTTGACAAAAGAACAGTTTTCACAAGCAGATTTTGTCTCTGGTCACATAATGTGATACGATGTCGCATCTTATTTTTCTAATTATGGAATTAAAATTTTCCAATGTCTTCATTTGTTTTTTTACAAAGAGTGCGTAAAAGTCTAATTAAGGTAATGGACTAAATCAAGGATTAAATAAAGTCTATGGTAAAATATGGTAAAATATGGTAAAGTAAATGGTTTAAATAAAGTCTACTTAAGGTAATGCTCACGTACTTGGTTTATTGGTTATAACTCAACGTTTTACAATCTTTTATCAAACTTTATTTTTTTTTTGTATTGAAATATGCGTGATATAACGATGGACAATTGTACCTCTGAATGTTGCACACTTTTTAATGTCACAATTGCATTTATAAAGGAAAGAATAAGTGCAGTTTAATATTTTTGAAGATACTTTAATAACAGTGTAAGAAAATATTTATGCATAATAAACTAACGCAGAAAAATTTTTTATTTGAAGTTTAATTTAAATGCAAATCATTTTGCTGTGTTCGGTTTCTTCCACTCATTTTCGCTATTTACAAGATGAAGTGAAATGTATGTTTGCAATATTTTCCGAAAAGTGGAGTTATGTGTATTCAACAGAGAAAAAATTATATCTATGTCTAAAGCATTCGTAGACTTTGAATAATGTTTACTTACAAGAGTATCATTAAAATTCTTTACAATTTGAAGTTAAATGAATGTTTAAACATCATTTATATTTATCTAAATAATAATGCTCCGATTTAAACTTATGGAAATACATCCCCTCTTGTGTATATAATTAAATTTTTTATTTGACTAGGCAGATATAAATTTTGTGTTATCATGTAATAAAAGACATTTTAATTTTTATTAATCAAATATATTTTAAAAGAAGATATCTTTTGGAAGAAATGTTTCTTCATATTTACTTATTTAGTTATGACAAACTGTGATTATAATATACTTTATTCAGAATAAAGCGATATTTTATTAGAGGTAAAACATAAATCATTATTTCATGCTGCGACAAAGCAGTAGGGGGAAATCTAAAAATGGGAAAGTTACTAATCATTCGGCCTTGAGAGAAAACAACTAATTAATTTAATATCTATCATTCAGTTAAATTATTTGTTTAAAATAAAATAAAGAGAGGAATATAAAAATGATCCTATCAAGAATAATGAATTCTATTCTATAGAGATTATAAAAAAAGGGGGAGGGGGTGTAAAATATGGCAAATGAACGGAAAAGCGATTTTAAAACTAAGCAAATAAAAAAGAGAACAATTACACTATTAATATTTAATACATTATTCTATACATTATCATATTTGATACATTATTATATATATTATCATGTTTAATACATATTTAATACATTTGTAATTACATTATTCATATTTTGAAAAAAAAAATTATCTATTTGATGAACAATATATTCAATTTCAATACATGAATTTGAATATATGATATTTATGATATATAGGAGTTATTTTATTATCAAAATATTTTACAAAATATTGTATTATATTCTCATGAATAAAATATACACAAATTTCATAAATAAAACAACATTCTTTTTAGGGCCATGGGCAACAATTAGGGCAATATACACGTGTTTGTAATTATTTTATCTGGTTACGTGCTTCTTATACAGTTAATAAATTTCTTCTACGAAAAACAATTTTGACAATTAGCTTTTGTCTCAATTTAAGTACTATGATACGTCGCTGAACCCTTTTTCAATTTGTTCTACTTATGTAAATAAAATGGTGCACTGTCTGGATTTATTTTTTCATACAAAAAGATTCCACAAGTCTTTTTAAGGTACCTGTCTCTATCAACAAAGGTTTAATTTAAAGCAGAAATTAGTGTTGCATATGAATTGAGGCGAGTAAATGAGGTTGGAGTCATTTTCTGGAATACAATATATATTTAACAACAAAAAAAAAATCATGCTGTTTTAACATATTCAAGATCAGTAATTAAATGATTTGCCTCTTTTAAAAGAACATTAATTTATCATGATTATAATTTTTAAAAACCGTTCTATTAACAATGAAATGTTTAATTTGTTATTTTCAATTTTAATGGATTCTGAAATGTAATTATTCACTAATATTCGGTATAAAAAATGCATTTTTTTATACTTTAAATAGCATAAAATTAATAATATAATATCATGTTTCAGTAACAAGTTTTAATCTAGTGATATGTCCTTGTGCCTGTGCAAAAGTCATAAAAACACCAGAGGGTAAACTGTCTAGACAGAGGGTTTATATGCTACGCTGTAAAAAACGATACATGTTTCTTAATACAGGAAAATATAATATAACTACAAACAAAAACATAGAAAAACCTCATCCAAACTACCGACGATTCAAAAAATCTTTCCTTAACTTTAGAGATCACATAAACCAATATATTTTCTAGATTTAAAGAAGCACTTATAAAAACAAAGTTGCTTTTTCTGCCACAGATTTTCGTAAACATTTCTAAGATGATTTTATAGTGTTTTAATCAGTTTTGTCAACCTGGACGATAGGATTTTTTCTATGCTAAAAAATCTCAAGTAAACAGTTTTTTGGGCGTCAAACATGTTTTACCGACATGTATCCAATATTAACAGCATTAACATTAATATCATTTTGTTAGTTTTTCATGTATACATTTAGTTACACGTCTGAAAATGTTTAATCGAGAATTCGCACCATGCTAAAAATTATGTTCCGATTGAAAAAATCTGATTAATACACTATAAAAGCGACTCGGAAACGTTTCCGAAAGTCAGTGGCTGCAAGAAACATTGATTTTCAAACTGCTTCTTTAAATCTCCCAAAACATACCGTTTTTCTGAGGCTTCTTAAGATAACAAACGCTTTTAGAAATTCTGGGTATCACGGAGGAACTTATTGTACATTTCCGTACGTTTTTATGTTATATTTTCTTAGATTAAGAAACATGTCTCATTTTTTTTTAAGTGTACGTAAAATATGCTGCAGATTTATTTGAAAAGCAGAAGAATATGCGGAGTTCTTTAAAAAATATCTTGAAGGTATACGGTTTACACCACCTTATATTCACCACTACAGCCTTGCATGCAACAGAATAATAATCTATATGTCAGGGATATTGAGAAATATAATGAAATATAATTTTTATCATTATGAACAGAGGAAAGTATTTTCAACTAGGTAAATTATATTCAATGGTTGTCCAACAAATAAGAGTGAAATATGCCAGCCAGTATATTGTTGGGATGGATCAGTAAGAAGAGCGTTGGTTCCTGGTTCTGACTTTTTTCGTTCGGTTGGAATAAATCTCAACTACACTGTTAAAAATTTGCAGTAAACTGTCCAGTAAATTGACCCTTTTTATAGAAAACGATTGCATAACAGTAAACAAACTCTATTCTGTCCACATTATTGCCCATATTATTGTCAGAATAGAGTTCATTTACGGTTATGTAACCGTTTTCTATAAAAACGGTTGAATGACTAGACAGTTTGCTGCAAAGTTTTAACAATGAATGATACTCCAACCATTAAATGTAATTTTTATATATAAAAGTTACGTATTTTTTCCCGTAGAATCCAATTCGGGAATAAAAAAGGGGGTGTTACCATTTAAGATTTCAAAGTTGTCTCCCTTTCCCCCTCAGGGGAGACAGTTGTGGGGGGGGAGACTTTGATATTCCTAAAGAGATTTTTCAAAAATGTTAAACATGCCTTTTCAATCCAATGCATATTTCTCGAATTATTCGACCTTTTCCAGACTTTTCGGACACCCTGTATATATAAACATACATAATCCTACAATTATGGAATAAAAGTTAATTTAAAAATCCTCTTACTTTTTCATGAATCGCTGTATATTGTATAATTTAGGTATAAAGGAAATGGCCAATGAATGGCAAAAATAGAAAAGTCAAAACACGTAATATATATATATATATTTAAAGAACAAATTGTTACAAAATATGCAAATCATTCCATTTGATTTTGAGTTGAATGTTATATAATATTATTACATGTAAAATCCGCTTAATGGGGTATCTCTATACAGAAATAGTAAAATAGAATTTTAATAATTTCAGTATCAATAACCAAATTTAATATCATATTTCAATACTAAGGTAAAGTTTACCTCTAGCAGTCAAATTCGAATTCATTCTGTAAATAGTTATAAGAATTACATCGATGCAAAATTTATGCTCATAATATTTTATAAAAATTTCGTATTTTCATTCAGATATCGCATGTACTATGTACACACACACATATATATATATAAACATAAGTAAAATAAAAATTTATATAGGTATAAACAGGGTATATAATATTTTCGTTTTAATTTTTGAACTGTTTGTTAAAACATTTTCTTACTTTTTGATATAAATAAAATAAAAACAAAGTTCATAAACATTATAATACTGTTGTCTAGGTCATTTACAACAATTACAGCTCGAGATACACAGTTCAGCTTGTTAGACACTTGTCTTTTAACTGAGAAACATTTTTGACGAGTAGTTTCTGTCTCCGTTCACGTACTATGGTATCCTGCACCGTTGCAACATTTCATTATTATTATTATTCTACTAATGGAATAAAAGTGTTCCTCTGTCTTCATGTATTTATTTATGAAAAAAGGTCGTAAGGGTATAATTTAGATAATCGAGTCTCAACGTACATGGTTCATATTAAATAGAATTTTAAATCAATGTTTTACAAGTACTGTGAGGAGTAAATGAGGTTTGGATCAATTTCTGGATTGCAATATATAACTTTCATCATAAAAGAAAATTATTTTGTATTATTTTATTATGTTTAAGATTGGAAATTGGATAATTTTCTTCTTTTTAAAAAGAAAATAAATGTGTTGTTTTGATTTTTTAAAAATATTAATTCTATTTAAAAAATCTATTTATTGAATAATTTTGAAATGTAAAATGTGATGGCATTAACATACTGAAAAGCTATTGTCTTTTTCACTCTAAAATTTATTGTATAAATTTTAATGATTTGAGCTTTTGTATAATTTTAAAACTAGCTAATATTAAAACTAGTCAGGAAATGATTATCGAGCAAGGTTAATTATATAGTAAATAATTTTCATTATTTGCATATCAGAAAGTTAAAACTCATACAAAATAAACAAAAAACTCCTTTAAATTAATGTAATTGATTAAATCTCCATTTATCTGCAGTCTGCAAATGAAAGAAATAAAAATTGAGAAAAGAACACTCAATTTGTTTTAAGCGCCAAATTGTCACCAAATATTGCACCAAAAAAAAAAAAAAAAAAAAAAAAAACATTATCTTAGAGATTGAGTTTTCTATATTACGAATAAAAAAAGCATAGGGCGCCGTCTACATATACAAATATTTAAAAACTGTAAATTTTTTAAAAAAAATACAAACATTTGATATATATATATATTTTTATTCTAATATATATTAAAGATTTAGATATCAATTCGAAGTCATTCGGTAAAAAAAGGTTTTGGAATTATATATTAATGTGAAATTTTACGGTCTTAATATTAAATTCAAATTTCATATTTTCATTCAAATATCGCGTAATTTTTGCACGCACTTCTTGTTCTTCAATTAGTATGAAAGGATCATATATATTTAATTATGGATACATATATGAATGTGTGGGTTTTTAAATAAAATATAAAATATCTAAATATAAATATTATACATGTAGGTACTATTTTAATTATCAAACTCTTTGACAAAATATCAAATCCATTCGCAAGTATAAAATCTGCACAAAGTTCATAAAACAGAATACTATTATTCTCTGAATCATAGATAACTATTAGAGCGTGGAGATACATCCTTGTAATCAGATTGGTTGTTACATTACTCTTGCTCATTTAGTATGGTTTTTTTTTTGGAAAAATGAACAATTTTCACAAGTAGTTTTGTCTCTGCTCACATGTGAAAGATACGCTATCGTATCCTTTATTTAAATTCTCCTATGCATGGCATTAAAATGCACCGTTGTCTTCATTTGTTTATTCTTGCAAAAAGGTCGTAAAAGTCTAATTAAGGTAATGGACTCTCAACGTACTTGGTTCATTTTAAGTAGTCTTATAAATCAATGTTCTGCGTGAGTTGTGGGGCGTAAATGAGGATGAAGTCAATTTGTGGATTACAATAGATAATTTTTATAGTAGAACATAATTGTTTTATGTTACATTCAAGATCGGAAATTTGATAATTTGCCAATTTATTTTTGCCATTTAAAAGAAACATTGAGATATTGTTCTTATATTTTTATACAATAATTCAAAGTAAATATATTTAATAAATATAAAGAAGAAATATCTACCGAATATCCATACAGCAATTTTAATCTTTAGTTAATATTTTTAATCCCAAATAATTTTCGTGTCCTACCAGAAAATTAATATTCATATAAATAAAGTGTTTAGCTTTCTATTGTTTTGTATGTATATTATTAAATTTAAGTGTATAGTCAGCCAATAAAGGGGGGAAGAACAATTTTCACAAGTAGTTTTATCTCTGCTCACATATGAAAGATACGCTATCGTATCTGTTTTTCAAATTCTTCGATGCATGGGATTAAAATGCTCCGTTGTCTTCATTTGTTTATTCTTGCAAAAAGGTCGTAAAAGTCTTATTAAGGTAATGGACTCTCAACGTACTTGGTTCATTTTAAGTAGGCTTATAAATCAATGTTCTGCGTGAGTTGTGGGGCGTAAATGAGGATGAAGTCAATTTGTGGATTACAATAGATAATTTTTTATAGTAGAACATAATTGTTTTATGTTACATTCAAGATCGGAAATTTGATAATTTGCCAGTTTATTTTTGCCATTTAAAAGAAACATTAAGATATTGTTCTCATTTTTTTATAAAATAAATCAAAGTAAAGGTATTTAATAAATATAAAGAAGAAATATTTACCGAATATCCATACAGCAATTTTAAATTTTAGTTAATATTTTTAATCCCAAATAATTTTCGTGCCCTACAAGGAAATTAATATTCATATAAATAAAGTGTTTAGCTTTCTATTGTTTTGTATGTATATTATTAAATTTAAGTGCATAGTCAGCCAAAAAAGGGGGGAAATGTTATATAAATTACATGGAAATTATATTTAAATTACATGGAAATGTTATTTAAATTACATGGAAATGTTATTTAAATTACATGGAAATGTTATTTAAATTACATGGAAATGTTATTATACAAAAGATGTAAAAAGTGTGTGTATTATCAAAAAAAATTGTAGCAAGAGAACCTCCTTCCTACAAAGAAAAAAAAATGTTTTTTTAATGCTAGTGAGGAGTTGAAGTCGTCTATGAAGGACTGTAAAATCACCAAAAAGGTAAAGGATAAATCAACAGAACGTGCCAAAAAGAGGCAACAAAGCAAGAGTTGAAAAGCGAAATGCACACTCGTGACTAAAAAGCAATCATAAATAAAGTGTGGCTCATCTAGTGAATCAGCCTCATAGGCAAAATACGGACTGACGACCATGGAACAAGCTCCATTCCGTTAGTGCTCCAAGTTTCCAAATAGCTAACCACCTAAGTTGCGCACAAAGTCTAGTGATAACAAACATTAGGATCCAATGGATTGATCGCATTAAGCGCATTCACGAAGAAATAAAAATGATAAATACCCCAGTGCAATGAAGCAAGGGAAGAAAAGTTAAAAATGTATAAGTTACAAAATGCAACTGTGAGCAACAACAAAGATAACGACAACTACAAGCGACAAAAGTCGCAATGTGACAAATTACCGAAACTGAGACAAAATCAGCAAAGAATTCTTAATATGACCAATACCAAGAAATTGACAAACATTACCAGTACAAGATAGTGACAGCAAGATAAAGACAATGAAGAACATAGCCCAATAGGGTTCAGCCCATAAAAATTGCAGAAAACCCGAAAAAAAAGTAAACAAATAGAAACAAAAACGAAAAATCATGCGTCAAGCATAGATTATGTAACACTTTCCAACGCTTCCAAAATAATTTTACATATCATTACCATTTAATAAGCTGAAAGATAACATCTAAGTAAACAATTTGGAAAACGCATAACATATTTAAAAACGTAATTTCAGGAATATATACAATATTTGGAAACATATCCGAATACTTTTATTCAGCCCTGTATAGGATCTATATATTTGTATATATACTACATAGGATGCTAAATTTTTGTTTAGTTAGGAAACGCACAGTTTAAAATTCTTCTTCTGGAGTTTCTGTCAATAAACGAAAATGTGTTCGCGAACTTTTGTGCTGCCCTGCATATGATCGACAGAATTTATACACACCAAGTAATAGACAAAAAGGGAGTTAAATTTAAAATCGCGTTCAGCAATTTAAAACGCAATTAAAAAATAAATGGCAAATGAAAGGCAAAAATAGAAAAGACTAAACAAGCAATATATTTTTTAAAGAAAAAAATTGTTACAAAATTTTTGCAAATTATTCCATTTGATTTTGAGTTGAATATTATATAATATTATTACATGTAAAATGCGCTTAATGGGGTGGGTATCTGTATACTGAAATAGTAATATAGAATTTTAATAATTTCAGTACCAATATCCAAATTTAATATCATATTTCAATACTAGGGTAAAGTTTACCTCTAGCTGTCAAATTCGAATTCATTCTGCAAATAGTTATAGGAATTATATCGATGCAAAGTTTATGCTCATAATATGTAATAAAAATTTCATATTTTCATTCAGATATTGCATTTACTATGTGCACACACACACACACACAGACACACGCACACACACACATATATATATATACATAAGTAAAATAAAAATTTATTCCAAGTACACACACACACACACACACAATATATATATATATATATATATATACATATATATATAATAAAAACCTATATAAATATAAACAGAGTATATAATATTTTCATTTTTTTTCGAACTTTTTGTTAAAACATTTCCATACTTTATGATATAAATAAAACAAAAACAAAGTTCATAAACAGAATAATACTCTTGTCTAGGTCATTGACAACAATTACAGCACGAGGCACATAGTTGAGCTTGTTACACACTTGTCTTTTAACTGAGAAACATTTTTGACGAGTAGCTTCTGTCTCCACTTACGTACTATGGTATCCCGCACCGTTGCAACATTTTATTATTATTATTATTCTACTGATGGAATAAATGTGTTCCAAGTGTGCTTCATGTATTTATTTATGAAAAAAGGTCGTTAAAGTATAATTTAGATAATCGACTCTCAACGTACATGGTTCATATTAAATAAAATTATAAATCAATGTTTTACAATTACTGTGAGGAGTAAATGAGGTTTGGATCAATTTCTGGATTGCAATATATAACTTTTATCATAAAAGAAAATCATTTTCTATTATTTTATTATGTTTAAGATTGGAAATTAGACAATTTTCTTCTTTTAAAAAGAAAATAAATGTGTTGTTTTGATTTTTTTTATTAATTCAATTAAAAAAAATCAATTTAATGAATAATTTTGAAATTTAAAATGTGATGGTATTCACATACTGAAAAGCTATTGTCTTTTCCACTCTAAACTGTATAGTATAAATTTTAATGATTTGAGTTTTAGTAGAATTTTAAAACTGGTGAATATTAAAACTAGCCAGGAAATGATTATCGAGCAAGGTTAATTATATAGCAAATAATTTTCATTATTTGCATCTCAGGAAGTTAAAACTCATACAAAATAAACAAAAGACTCCCTTAAATTAATGTAATTGATTAAATCTCTATTTATCTGCAGTCTGCAAATGAAAGAAATAAGAATTGAGAAAATACACTCAATTTGTTATGAACGCCAAATTGTCACTAAATATTGCACAAAAAAAAACATGTCATTAGAGATTGAGTTTTATATATTACGAATAAAAAAAGCATAAGGAGCCGTCTCCATATAGAAATATTTAAAAAAATTTAAAATTTTAAAATAAATACAAACATTTGATTTATATATTTGTTTTTATTCTAATAAAGGTTAAAGTTTTATATGTCAATTTCAAGTCACTCGGTAAAAAAAGTTTTGGAATTATATATTAATGTGAAATTTTATGTTCATAATATTAAATTAAAATTTCATATTTTCATTGAAATATCGCGTAATTTTTGCACGCACTTTTTGTTCTTCAATTAGTATTAAATGATCATATATATTTAATTATGGATACATATGTGAATGTGTGGGTTTTTAAATAAAATATAAAATATATAAATATAAATATTATATATGTAGACATTATTTGAATTATCGAACACTTTGACAAAATATCAAATCCATTTCCAAGTATAAAATCTGCACAAAGTTCATAAAACAGAATACTCTTCTTCTCTCAATCATAGATAACTATTAGAGCGTGAGATGCCTCCTTGTAATCAGATTGGTTGTTACATTACTCTTTCCATTTAATAAGGTTTTTTTTTTTTTTTTTTTTTTTTGAAAAAGAACAATTTTCACAAGTATTTTTGTCTCTGCTCACATGGGAAAGATACGCTATCGTATCCTTTTTTTAAATTCTTCTATGCATGGGATTAAAATGCTCCGTTGTCTTCATTTGTTTATTCTTGCAAAAAGGTCGTAAAAGTCTAATTAAGGTAATGGACTCTCAACGTACTTGGTTCATTTTAAGCAGGCTTATAAATCAATGTTATGCGTGAGTTGTGGGGCGTAAATGAGGATGAAGTGAATTTGTGGATTACAATAGTTAATTTTTATAGTAGAACATAATTGTTTTATGTTACATTCAAGATCGGAAATTTGATAATTTGCCAATTTATTTTTGCCATTTAAAAGAAACATTAAGATATTGTACTTATATTTTTATAAAATAAATCAAAGTAAAGATATTTAATAAATATAAAGAATAAATATTTACCGAATATCCATACAGCAATTTTAAATTTATTTAATATTTTTAATCCCAAATAATTTTCGTGTCCTATAAGGAAATCAATATTCATATAAATAAAGTGTTTAGATTTCTATTGTTTTGTATGTATATTATTAAATTTAAGCGTATAGTTAGGTGGGCAGTTAATTTTTGTTTAATTATTAAAAATTCAAAAAGTTGTACACAAAAATTATAAATTGAAATTTTTTTTTCTGTTAAGTGTTAGAACGTGATACAAGGATTCTGGAACTTTTTTTTTGGCTATATCTTACAAAATGGCTGAGATATGGCAGTTTGAAATTCTAGGGTGACTGAGATTTTGAAACAATCTGATATTTGTTATACTGTGACTCTCATATTAATTAACCGATATCAATGTGACTGATCATGTGTAAAGAACATACAAAGGTCTCGACCGAGTTTGTTGGCCAGCTTCATGCGCCATCTTGTTTAAAAATGGCAGCAAGTAAAATTTTTAATTTTGTTTTTAATTCAAAAAGATATATAAAAAATTATAAATTGAAAACGTTGTTTCCTTTAAGTGTTGGATCGTGATTTTATTTTGCTTTTATCTTAAAAAATGGCTGAGATATGGCAGTTTGAAATTCTAGGATGGCTGACATTTAAACAATCTGATCAATCCTCTATACTTGTGTTCAAACATTTTAGTTTCTGGTTTTGGAGTAAAATGCGTTAAATTTTTAAAAACATAGACTTCTAAAGCTACCTTTTCCTCCCGGTACAGGCCGGAAGGACTTTTTTATTTATCATTCTGATCTGAAGAAGTCGCCGTTTGACCGCATGAAACATATGTAATCTATATATTAAAATGTATTTTTAAGCATTTTGTATTATGTGTTTATCACATTAAGCAGTAATTACACTTTAATTTAATTATATTTGGTTAGTTTATAGTCACTTGACCCCTCCTCCCACTTTTAGTTATCTAAATTATATATATTAAATTATGTATAGATATTATACAGCCTATGGTAAAACCCTTCTCTTAATTTAGTAAATCATGCATGTAATATCCCCCCTGTAGTAATAAGCAACTCTGTAGAACCTTTAGTTTTAGTTAAAATTCATAGGGAAGAACTATAGGTAAATTAAGACTAACAGCGAAGTAAAGTAATAGTACTTAATGTCTATAAGTAGCACCTTAGTTTCTAGTATTAAAAGTGTTAGAGAATGTCTAACCCCATTTCTTTTCAGGCGCTTCGATCACGTAGGCTGATTGCGCCTGTTAAACGTTAAATCCGTCGTGGATGTAAAGTTCCCTGTGATTTATACCTCTAGAGGTGCTTTGTCAGGTGAAGTTCCCGTCACCTTATCAAAGTCCTAAATTACGAGACCAATTCGAGTAGCGATGGCATGACGCATGAGTGTGCGATGCAGCGAGGAATTAGTTAAAACTCCAGCATCTCACATCCATCCGGCATGACTTCGCTAACACTGTTCAGTACTGAACCGTCTCATCCAAACATAAATTAGCTACCGGCCAATTAAGGAAAAGCAACTTAGGCAAAAACATGCACTGAAACCACGTCGCTCTAGAAATTTATCAAACAGATCTTCGCCATGCGGAGATCAGGCGAATCATCTTCCGTTGCCAAGCATCAACCCGTTAAGATGGGCAAAACCCCGGCAGGAAGCGGTCTAAAAAAAACCAACAGCTTAGTGCTGCCATCTATTATCGAATCCATATATTGTTATTTACTTAATTATGATGAGTAACTTTGATAATAATTTTCAAATATTAATTATAATTTAAATTCAATGTTATATGATAATAATCAATATATTTATATTTAATTAATAATATTAGTATTTGCCATGTGTGGTTAATATACTTGAATAACAAATACTTAGCATTTTATTTATATTCAATTATTACAAATAATTAACCTATTTATATACATTATAATTATAATTAAATTATATATTTTATTAACTTGTCTCTAAGTTTTATAAATAATTTTAATAAAGGAAAATCTAACTGACCATGTTAACATAATGCATCATGATTTTTTTAAAGTAAATAATATACATATAAATAAATAAATAAATGAATATATATATATATATATATATATATATATATATATATATATAATCCATAAAAACCACCAACCCAACCTCCTCTAATCTTTATATATTTTGTGTATAAACACCAAATTATTTATCTAAATTTTGTATTGAATGTACCATGTAGTTTGAATAACCGTATAGTTTATCTCAATTATTAATAAATTTACTGTTTTTTATTCTTTCGTGAGCATAAATGTTTAAAGCTGTATAGGCGATTAAGTAAAACGTTTTTATAAATAGATTTATGTAAGCTTGATTTATAATGCGTAAATATGCTTACTCGGAAAGGAAAACAAGTTCCTTACGACGTTCTTTTCTATAGAACAACTCATTAATTTAAGAATGACTAAGCTATATATTTTTAAAAAAGTTAAATATTTCCTTTTGTAGCAAATTTAAATCTGTGTAGTTAATTAAGCAAAACCTTTTTTGTAAACACATTTATGTATGGTTGATTTATAATATGTAAATATGTTTACTTTGAAAAGAAAAGCATTTCTTTTACCTTAAATGTTAAATATAAATAATTAATTTTTATTATTAAGCTTTAATTTTAAATAAAGAAAGTATTACATCATTAATCATATCACCTTGACTTAATTTAAACTATGTAGGATATTAAATAGGTAATGGTGTAATATTTGATCCATTGATCCATGTTTATATCATTTATATAACGATGGTAAACATAATCATTGTTATTACGTAATAAATTCCGTTCATACTGATATTAATATAAACCAAAAATATTATTGAATCTGTACATTCTTGAAGAATTCTTCCACATTATTTATAAATTGTATTATTATAGTTATTATAATATAAATATGGTGCAAGGTAACGATAGGTAATGTGTTAACGAATCTTCAAGAGATATATTCTTTTAAATTTAATTTAGATTTGTATGCATATATACGTATATTAGGGTGGAGCGTAAAATAAAAATTTTTGATCCACTTTCACTCCATTTAATTATGTTCTTTTGTTCTTAAAAAGAAAAAAAAATATATTTTTTTTTAATTTCACAAAATAAGTCAAACTTTGTTACATTTTATTATGTTTCAACACTGTTGGGGCGCAAAAAGATGTTATTCCATTGTTTTGAAACCTTTTACATATGATAAGGAGACTTAATAGTTTTGTATCTACATTGCGCCAATAACAAATTAAAAATTTTAATTGCTGTTAAAATTCGGGAAAATTAGCGTAATTTAGCTAAAATTCGGAAATTTCGCGCCCCTTGGGGCGCATGAAGATATCAACTGAGAAGACTGCAATTTTTTTTACATAATAAGCAATACAATATGCAACTTTTGCACGACGGGCCGATTTTGAATTTAAAAAAAATTATTGCTATTAAATTTCAGGAAAATTAGCGTAATTTAGCTAAAATTCGGAAATTTCGCGCCCCTTGGGGCGCATGAAGATATCAACTGAGAGCGCTGAAATTTTGTTTACATAATAAGCAATACAATACGCAACTTTCGCACACCGGGCCGATTTTGAATTCAAAAATTTTTATTTTACGCTCCACCCTAACGTATATACATATATATGTATATACATGCATATATATGTATATACATGGAAATTTTAATTAAAAAGAAGTTGTCATTCCTCTATCATATTTTCTTTTTGCTAATAACTCGTTAATTTAAAAATGATTGATCTATATATTTCAAAAAAAATTAAATATTTCCTTTTGCAACAACATTTTAACAATGACGGATTTTACAAAAAAAAAAAAAAAAAAAAAAAAGGTACATTTTAGCCTTATATATAAAGAAAAAGCAGGCTGGTTCATCATTAAAGCTATTTTTAAGTATCTTTTGTTTGTTTTTTTATAACCTCATTTAAAGCTTCCTTGCGAAATCTGACAAATTGCACTAAACATTGCATGATTTTTGTGTAGAACTATTGTTTCATAAAAGTAAATAGCAACAAGAGCTGACTATTTCGTCTTTAAATCTATTTTTAAGTATCTTTCCTGCATTATTTTTATAACCGCATTTAAGGATTTCTAATGAAGCCATTATATATATTTTTATATATAAAAGCGCAATCTACGTAGACTTATAATTAGCATCTTCAATTCATGATGTATCAGATTCCTTCTTTTTACTTTTTTCCCCTCATCTTCCGAAAATATGGTATTTGAAGAATATTTATATTTGCGAACTATCACAATAAAAGCATTAAATTTATGGGTTATTACAGAAATTCTAATAGGCTAATAGCAAACTTCCCGTTACATTTTGCAAGACAAAATAATATATGTAACTGAAAAAAACTTATTATTACGCAAGTATATGACAATGAAATATTTTGTTATAGAAAAACTGGTTGAAACTAGCAATAAATATTTCAAAATGAAACATGTAGAAATATTTTTTCTTTCAAAGTAATTCTTATAGTTTTTTTTTTAAGTTTTCTTTGAAAAGTTCTTTTTGGAGAAAATTATTTATGTAACAAACAATGCTTTTTGAAAAAAAATGGAACATATAAAATATTTTTAATTGTTATATCATAGATAAATATCCATATACCATTGTTAAAATTCAATTAATAAAGATTCACTTATAACACAAAAAAAAAATCACATCATTACTCTCATTTTTTGAAATATTCAAACATATTTGAAAAATATTTATGACTTCGGTGCGCATGGGTTTTATTTTATTTTATTTTATTTCCGTCTGTTACTGCTATAACTTTACTAAATGTACTTGTAAATGTAAACTCAACATATCGAAAATATAATTTTAACATAACAAAATTGACATGCTGTGTTGATATTCACAATAACTTGTATCCCATAAAAATTATGTGAGTAGCATTTATTGTGCATTTGCAATGGTACAGAAAATAAAGTGATTGCATTATTGTCTGTACACAGTAGTTGTTTATATTTTGCTTTAGCGAAACTATATCTTTTCTCAGAAAAACAATTTGTTCTGCATTATTAAGGTGAGCAATAAGATCTTACACATATAAAAGGGTGCATGTAACATTTAATATTTTTTTACAGATCCACATAAAAGTATTTAGATGCATTGTTTATTCAAATACATTGTTTATGAACAATAAACTCAGGAGTTGCATTAACAATCGTGTTATACATTTTCAAGTTGAACTAAATATTAATATACGATATAGTGTTTATAAATTGTAAATATCATATGCATAGTTAACCAACAGGATTTTAACTCCTTACCATCTATACCAAGGACTTTTCTCATCTGCGTGAGAAAAATCCCCCCCCCCCCAAAAAATATTATTCGTGATCATGACGTAACAACAACCAAAATATTCAATGGATCAAATACTGATGAATGAACGCTACTTAAAAATTAGTTTATAAAACCAAAAGATATATGGGTAAAATGGAGTTATACCTTTGAAATTAATTTAAAAAATAATATTCTTGTTGTTGCATAGGTGCCAAATAATTGATATCAGCTTAATGCTTCGTACTTACAATGAGGGGCTCCATAACCTTCAGAAAAATTTGAAAAAAAAAAAAAAACATAATATTCTTGTGATGTGGATATATATGTCTACAAAGTAATTGCTGCGGAACTTCGATATAGCGTCTGGAAAAAATAATGGAAACTTTGTTTTTTCGGAGATTTATCATCGGTTAGCACAACAATGAAATTTTGAAAAATACGCTTTTATGATAAATACTCTTTAAAGGAAACTATTTCGACTCTTCATGCTGCACTAGTTTAAGTAAGTTTAACTTAAATAATTATATAATTTTAACTACAGTTTTGTCATAAACATTTTTATGTATACACAAGGAAATTGAACGGTCGTATTATACGGTTTAGAACAAATTCCAGTTAATAAAAATTGTTTGATGCACAAAATGAAGGTCCGATTCGGAACACTTTCGATTCGGCTTCGATATTGTTAGTATAGGATACAGCAAGAAAACAAGTATTGTTGCCTTGGACACAACAACTTATTCAATATCGAAAAGTATAACAACAGCATTTTTAATAAGGCAGTTAATTGTAAAATACGTTTAAACTGATACGTTTAAAACTATAAATAATTAAAACTATCAATAATTAAAACTAATAAATAACTGAAACAACACGTAACTTATATATATTATATAAGCTTGCAGAAATAATAATAAACTATTTCTTATTTTAAGTTTAAATTCAGCAAGTGCTGCGTATTTAAACACTCATTTATTAAGCAATTTCCAAATACATTAAAACTGCTTGCATTTGGCGAGGAAAAAGTGTTTCTCGCCAAATCGCGTCCTTTTGCGTTAAATACAATTGTTTTTATTTATTTTTTCAGATTTTCTACTGTAATTCCGCAGCTAAATCTGACTGATCCTTTGTAACATACATGAGTAGTTTCATTAGCAGTTGTTTCAAAAGATTTTGAGTTGCGCTTTAAGGAGACCTTCTTGGTTAGTTATTTTTAAGTGACTGTAAGTTTAATAAGAGTGACTTAGACAAGACCTTAGACATGAGAATTGTATTTGAGTTCTTCATATTATTATTGATTTTGAAAAATAATAACTCGCAGAAAAAAAAATCAAAATGGAAAGCACTAGTTTTTTCAAACTGTTCTTCGTGTCTAGAATTCAATTTCAAGTTACCATAATTTTGCGATCGACATTTTTACTTCTAATACCTTATGTTTTCTTTTTGATATTCTCCTAATACTCTATTAATCTGAAAAAGTTTTGAACCAATGTTGAGCAATTTGGGATTTATTAAGTTGCATTTCAGTTTTTTAGTCTGTAAGACAACGACAACCCAGACAAACTCAGCTAGTCTAAATTTAGGCATTTTCTAGGATTTCATTTTATTTTGATTTAGAACCTGAATCTATGACGATCCGAAAATAATCTGCCGCGTGCCATTTATGGCACGCCCACAACTGGTCAATGCAGACGTATTGCTGAAAATGCATTTAAAAACTGTATTAGGGTGAAACCCCCAGTTACTGACACTTTTAGGATTCTTTCTTCTTCAAATCACTATTACAAAAATTTAAATCTATTTTATACTTACCTTTGTTTTTGAGAGGATAGTAGAGATATATTAAAAAAAATGTTATTGGTGAAATTTTGAAAAACTAAACATTTTATCATTAAAAATCAATTTTATTCATAAATATGGTCAAAAATCCCAGTAACTGACACCTTCTCTATATTGAAACACCAATAACTGACACAAAGGGAACCAGTGACTGACATTTTATTTCAAAAGATTAAAATGCTTTAAAAAAACTTTATTATATATTATAACAAAATACATTAATATTTATTATAAAAAGTTGGATTTAGTAATTTGTACTGCATTATTAGTAATGCAGAGAATATAGTAAGAGCATATAGGAGTAATATTTAGTACTGCATTATTAGTAATGCAGATATCGAATAACTTCCATTTATGAACCTGTAACTGACATCTTGTGTCAGACACCGGTAAAACAACTTAAATTTTTACTATAAGATAAATTTAATATATTAATATGCATTTTTAAACAGTTCAAATAATAGATTTCAACTTTCTTTAATATAACCAATCACTAAAACATGTGTTAGAGACTGGTAAAATAAGATTCTAGGAACCAATAACTGACACCCCCATTAAGCTAAATTAAATAACTATAAACTATAAATCATCGCCCTAATATATCATATGCATCTTTAAACTAATTTTTACAAGAATAACCTTAAGAAAAAAGTTTAGGATGGTTGCATTACAAATGAATTAGGAAACAACTTCCTTAATTTTTGAAATAAGGTCGTTGCTTCAAAATGGCACTTTTTGTATCCTTAAAAGTTTCTTCCTCATTGAATATGTTATTGGCCCTCTAGTGGTAAATAAATTGACTCGAAAATAAAAATAAGTGTCCCATTTACCACTAGACATGGTAATTTTCAGAAGAATGTTTCATTCGTGCCATGCGTTTTTCAGCTGGATTAAATGTTAATCTATTCTGTCGCATATATGATAATCTGTAAGTGATATACAGGACTTCACAGAATAATTCAAATTCATTATCATGTATGCATGGTATTTGCTAACAATGTGTTTATAACTATGTTATATTTTTTTTCACATACATTTTTTATTCGTATATCTCCATTTATAATATTGGAAAATATAATGATGTTTCAAAACAATACTTTAGTAATGATGGAAGAGTGTTTTATTATCCATGCTTGAAGCATGTATTCGTGGTTTCCTTCTCTAAGTTTTATGTTTTGTATGTTTTCTTCTAGGTAATTTGATACTCAAAAAAGCGATTGTAACTAATATTTATGAAAATCTGAACTTACACAGTACTTTTGATTTAAAGTGATGGTATTTCTTTCAATGTTTCAAATGCTTTATTTTAATAATGAATAAATTTACGAATTTGTGCTTAACAAGAAAATATATTTCATGTTTAATGTTGTTGTAAAAAATATTTCGATAAAAAATATCATTCCAAGAAAATTTATTATTTAACGTATGGACAAAAAGTGACCATACGTAATTGAAACTTTTAAATACTTCTTTTAAACAAATTATAGACATACGAATTGTTTAATAATACTATGATTTCCATTTTTACATTTTAAAAATATGTTTATGAAAATATCTCATCCATGAGAAAATTATTTTTGTGAAATATTGTTTACGATAACATTTTTTTATTCATGTATAAATAGAGTCATTTTGAATTAAAATTGGATTTTTAATTCTTAATTAAGAAAGAAATTGACAGTTTGATATCAGAAAATCTTGTATTCAAAACGATGTATTACATATTGCTTTGGAACAAAAATAGTAAATTTCATCACTGAGGCTTATTTCCTCTGAAAATTAAATTTATTTTCATCTGAGTTTTCAAAATGCCTTCCAGACAGTATAGCTAAGAAAGTATTAAACGTTTATAATTAGGTATATTAAACCTTTTACAATAAAAAAGAAATTCATAATTTTGTAGATTATTCTACTTTTTAAAGCCCTTAAATTTGTTATTTCGTAAATTTAGGTTATTGATAATTGAATTGATATTTTAAGGGACTGGTAGTTTTAGAACCACATTTGTGAAATTTAATTATACGTCCCCTAAAGTACTAATTTCAGAAAAAGGGTTCTTTATGTGATCTACGGTGTCATTTTGTTTGTGAAAAACCAAAGATTATGTATTTGTAGAATTATGTTAACTTAAGGTCTCAAAACATTTCATAAGAATTCTACTAGTGAAACTTTCATGGTGTACAAATTAGACTAGTTCAAGATAACATGTTAAAATACACTGTAGAAAGAAATCTGCTGATTTTACAGAAATAAAAACTTTCAGCCATTGCGTTAATACTTAAAATATTAGTAAAACTTCAACGTTCAGAAAATTAATTAGGTGAAACCTTTCATGATTTTCCGACTGCTAGATTTATTTTGTAAAGCATTATCTACAAATATTCTCCGCGGGAAAACAAAATTAAATATACTGTCTGTTTCACAGTAGATAATGCAAAAATATGTTGATTTTACAAAATAAGACTGTCAGCAAGAACCCCAGTAAAAATCTGCTTATTTTATAAAAAAAATGTATTTATTAAGAACTGTCTGTTTTTAAACAGATTTTACCCATAAAATTAATTATTTTACAGATGGTCTCCGAAATACAATCTCTAAATTATTACAAACCTTTTGTTATTTTAAGAGATTTTGCAGTAAAAAAATGGTTTGTAGATTATAATATATATAATATATACAGTATGGCCACTAAAGTCCCTTGCCACTTGCCACCCTCTTAACTTCGGAACGGCTGCTGCTATATTCATAAAAGTAGTGTCTAGGTATAGTAAAGTAGCCATGCGCTACTCAATGAAATCACCTACTGCACCCCCTGGTGGAATATTGCGGAGTTAGCATTCCTATCTTGAAAACGAAAAGAGATAGAGAAAAAAAGTGATTTACAAAGTTGTAGAGTCGATTTAGTACAAAAAGACACATTGGGGACATTAATGCGAAGAATAGAACGGTTAAAACACGCATTTGTCTTTTCGTGATTTCCTGCACTGTGACGTGACAAAACGATCTTAGAAAGAAAAGAAAACAACTAGTTATAATAATATACCTTTATTTTAGATGTTCAAACTTCTCACCGTCAGCTGCAATGCATATTTGGATGCTTTTTTGAATTTTACGTTGCACACGTTGGAGCATAGATGGTAACACGTTCGTACAAGCGTCCGTAATAGCGTCGTTTAATGTCCTGCAATGTTTGTGGAGGGGTCGCACACACCTGCTGTTTCATAACTGGTTGTTTCTTTCTTTCTAAGATCGTTTTGTCACGTCACAGTGTAGGAAATCACAAAAAAAAAACAAATGCGCGTTTTAACCGTTCTATTCTTCGCATTAATGTCTACAAGGTGTCTTTTCGTATTAAATCTATGATACTCTACAACTTTGTAAATCACTTTTTTTCTCTATCTCTTTCCGTTTTCGGTTTAGGAATGCTAACTCCGCAGCATTCCACCAGGTGGCGCTGTAGGCGGTTTCATTGTGTAGCGCATGGCTACTTTACTATACATAGACACCACTTTTATGAATAAAGCAGCAGCCGTTCCGAAGTTAAGAGGGTGGCAAGGGACTTTAGTGGGCATACTGTATATATTATATATAAATAAAATAAACTGTTTTGGCGTCCTGGCTGATAGTTTATAACAGTAAAATCAACAGTTTTTTACAATGTATGTGCGTCAACGAAAATAAATATTACCATTTTAAAGGACCGAAATCCATTCCTCAATTAATACCATTTAAAATGTATAATTCTACTTATAATGCAATATTGAGTTATAATGCTTTTCTGGAATTCCAATCCTTTATTAACGTACATAAAAACTTGTTTAAACTGAACATTAGGAAAATAGGTTAACTTTAAAAAGTATTAAATTAAAAGGCTTTTAAGAGATGTGTATAGTAATCTGAGCATTATTATTTGGAAACCATTGAACATTTTATTTGTTATATATGAGGAAATCGTAAATATTGATTTAGATATTACATTGGAGCATTGAACAAACCATGGGAATCTTTTATCGCTGTTGAAGTATTTTAATTACTTAAAACAGAAAAAAGACATCATTGCAAATATTGACTTTAGTGAATTATAGAAAATTAAGCATTTATTGTTTAATTTCAAACACTTTAAAATAACGAGTACGTTAAAATGTTCGTTTCTTTAAGGTATTGACTAAAGACAGATTTCACCCTTTTAAGAATTTAATTAATGTATGGATTAGAATGTTGTTACTATCAGTGAATATTCCTCTCTATTAATTTTAATATATTAGTTTACATCGAGAAGTTATACAACAACAATTTTGAACACTATGCATATTGAATTTCATAGAACTTAACACTGTAATCATGCGATGTTTAAATGATCATTGAATAAAAGTAGCACAGCTCAACAACGCTTCCTCAAATGTATTCGTATTAAAAAAAAATAAACATACATATTTATTAACTCTAGAACGGCGGAAAAATCTTACCTCCTGGAACGGCGGGAAGGGGTCATTTTGACCCCTCGATGAAACTACTGAAATAGCAACAATAAAACAATTTTAAATGCCATACACCGGAAAAAATATGTAATTCACGTGATGTATTTTATAATTTATATTTAATTTATATTTAATACTAGTATATAACCCCGTCAGAAATGCAGGATTGTTGATCTGCGTTCCATTTTCATACGACTTCATACAAACAGCATGAAAATTTTATTATTGAAATGCTTGTATTGAAGAAAAGTACATTTTAAAGCCGGTAGAGGGCACCAAAACAATATTGTTCGCAACAGTGTCCGTTTGTTTATATCTGGGATTCCGATGTTTAATCTGGATTTTTTATTAAGAACTTAAAACATTATAATAGGATATAATATACATGTATTATAGGAAAAATATGCTGATCAGACATGATTCCAAGTGGAAGCTATTATCATTTAACTATGCTGCCATATGTTAATTTTTAAAGTACTGTAAATGTTACGCCTACAGGGCGATCCAATTGGATCATACTACAACTACTCAAATAACATTAATTTGATATAAAAATTTATTGCTTTCACAAATTAAAAAACTAATGCTAACTAAAGTAAAACACAATTTATAAATTAATATTTTTGCATCAATATTTCATACACATATATATTTTTTTCCATAGATATATATTCAATATTGTCCAATATTTCAAAAACTAATAAATCTAGAATGCTGAATTTTTTATTTTAAATACTTGTTATCTATTTAGGAAAAGTCAAAAAATTTCAAAAAATTTCTTCCAACTAAACAAAAGTAATCAACGGACAAAAGTATTCAGGGGTCAAAATGACTCCTACCGCCATTCTAGTGTTAAAAACCTTAAATATAAGACTTGGTGCAATTCTTCCCAATACAAAGTAAGATAAAACTATAATTCTCAAAGCAGATATCATAGAAAAGCAGCGCCATCTATTCACTGAAAAGAGGCAAACAGAATTAACATACATTTTTAAATATATATCTTAAATATTAAATGTTATAAAATTCCATACCATAAGTGGCGGGATATAACTATCAACAAAATCGTGAAAAACACGTTATAGCAGCAGCACCTGTAGGTCTATATACATCAAAATCTACTGAACATAAATTTGAGTTAAATTGTAATAAAATATGAGGTTTCATGTAATTCCGTGCATTAGTTTTTGATTAGAGAGATCACAAAATTTGTGTAACATGCGCACAAAAGTGTTTTTCAAAAATACTGAAATCGTATTCAGGGCATCCAGAAATGCGTGTTTTAATGTAGAAGAAATTTAAATAAAACATTATACATATAAATGTATGTTTTTACATATGTAATTTAACTTACTGTTTTTTGCGAAAGAAGATTTTTGATTTGAAATAAAAAATCTGACAATGGTTTCAACATTAATATTGAAGTCATCAGTACTTAGTTGCACGTAAAAAGTTCTATTTAAACGAATTAATGATTATTTTTTTCTCTCATCGAAGAGGAAAATTAATTTTCAAAATGATTATTTTGAAGGGTATATATCTTAAAGCATAAATGTGTGAGCAAGTGCTTTGTTAAATATGATGAAACACAAATTTTCTTTTTAAAAATTCTTCCACTTAATTAATGTTCAGATAATATTATTTTTATTTTACGCCTGCTGAAAAGATATCTTGAATTTTCTGTTGAATGTTTTTGTTTCCTTGAATATTCATTTTAAACAGAATATAAATGCATTATTCTTAACGCAGTTTCAGAATACTTGAAATTCCTCGAGGATTAAGAATAGAATATTTAGTTAATTTATTAGTGGAATATTGAGGACAGGACTATTTTTATTGTTTTAAAGTTTAATTAAATTATTTAAAAATTATTTTTCTGAGGTCAATCATTGAATGAAAATGTACGTGTTATATTTTGATTATGTAATGGAATTTTTTAAGACTATATAATTTAAATTATGTAATTTTGTTTTTAGGAATCGTTGAAAATCGCATGTAATAATGATTTTATATGTTAAAACATGGGATATTTGTGATATTGTACATAAAAAAAATCAGTTGTATATAAATAACTAAAAGCAAATGATTTTTGTCATTTATTATTTTAATGTGTAAGCCTCGATTGCTTTTATTTAAATAGAATGTAATTCTTGAACGATAAACCAAAAAAGAATACCTAAACACGATTTCTGAAAATATAATGCCATAACATGCTAAGGAATGAATTTGTATTTTTGAAAAAGAGACATGGAAATTATTGTATACATAAATTATTTTCAAATTGCTTTAAAGCCGCAAGAAACAAATTTGTTTTATTTTACCGTTATGATAAATTTGTCTGTATGTCACAGTAAAATAAAAAAGTTTATTATCTGAATTTTTTTATTTATTATATAACATTAAAAATATCTAACATAAATCGTTTAGAGTAAGCTGCTTAGTAACATTTTCCGAAATATGCTTATATGTGTAGCCAAACAAACGCAATGCGTCTAGATATATATGCATCTTTTCGCAAACACTAATAATAATCACTTTTCGTACACATGCAGTGTAAGAAAAGTGTTGTATTATAAAAACCTGACTGCGTAAATATTGGTACATTTTTAGAATTTGAAATTGCCTGAATGCTTTTCCTCCATTTCTAAATTGATTCCATATTTGCGTGTTGTCACGTTGTAACTGACAACCTCTGTTAACCGAGGCATTGTTATTTCGATAACCGGATCATGGTGCTTTCTACCATTGAAACAATAATCAATCTACAATAGCAGTTCACAAAAACAATATCAACCTGGCTACAGACCAAGGATTGAAATAGGTGAAATCATTTGTCAGCTGTAGTGGCATTGTTCAGTATTGATACAGACTAGTGAAAGCGTAAACGGGAGATTGACGGAATGCTGAAAAAACTGATCAATAGGGGAAGGATCTCAACTCTCCCCCACACTGGTAAAAGAATGTAAAGTGGAGAACTTATTTGACATGTCTTTAGAGATAGATGAGATGAGAAACATGAATAAATGATTTCAGATGATCCGTGTAGGATCTGAGAACTTTTCCTTGAGAGCGTAGGTAGCACGAGTAATGCGTCTGAGAGAGAGAAATTCTATCATTACCCTGAGCAGAGTCTCAGTGATAGATTTGTAATCATTTTTCAATTTTTTTCTTTATTTTTGTATTGTCGTTTGTTCTGATAAAGAACATAAATTGTATATTATGGCTATGTCGTTTTGAAACTAGGTGACAAATTAATTGTTATTACTCCGCAAGCTGTGGTTTGCTCCGTCACAGTGTGCATTAGAATTTCCTCATGTATTTAGTTACCCAGATCTGTTTTTGTTTTGTTTGTTTGTGATTTTCGATGATATCGCTATTTATGTATGTATGGGAGCGAACACGACAGTTCCCAAATTATACCTTCGACTGAGCTCCCATTTGGTGAATATATTACAGGCCATTGTCGCTAAAGCTGTAGCTATTTTCGATGAAACCGGCCAACGGATTTGTTATGCAAACCTTCATTCAACCATTTCTCAATTATTATGCGAGTGATGATAATTTATAAATAAACATTTGTACTAATTTTGTTGAAGAAGAAATAAAAAATATCTGCCTATATATATATATATATATATATATATATATATATATATATATATATATATATATATATATATATATATAATTATAATATATATATATATATATATATGAGTGTGTGTGTGTGTGTATGTATATTGCAAACTATGCTAAAATAAAATGAAATGGTGCATGTTTGGTAAAATTTGGTAAAATGGTAAAATTGGGCTGTAATTCTCATACAATTGAAACTAATTGTTACCAAGATTGCTCACGTTTGACGACCACTTTGGCTGTCAATCCAATTGCGGAAGATTGATCTATAATTGAAGTATATTGGTAGAATAAATTGCATATATTGCGCTACATATTTTTTCAATTATGTTTGGATTACCGTGTATCTGAATGCAAAGTACTCTACAAAGTTTCCGGATATAGTGTCATCTTTCCACATTTTGTTTTATTTGAATTTCTATAAAAAGAATCGTTTCTAAAAAATATACAGAATCTGAAAATTAAAAAAAATAATAAAAATAAATCCTTTTAAGGATTAACAAAATAATCTCGATGTCTAAGATTGTTTTCGAAACTTCTCAAAAAATATATCCATGTTTTTCGAATGTTTCTAAATTTACTGCTGCCTATTTAATAGAATATGTAAAAGTTCAAAAACATATGTATAAATTATTTTTGTTACACAAGATAATTTTTTAAAATACTTCAAACATACTTCAAACTATTTCTACTTCAAACTATACTTGAATTTTGAGCAAAGTTCTATGCATTTTTGAAGAAAGCTATGTATAGTTCATGACATGATACACTCAATGAACAATTCAAAATGAAATTTAAAGAACAGAGAAAAAGTCGCATTCAAACATTTTTGAGAATAGAATCAATATGTTAAGGACTTTTAGCATTGTAATAAACCTATAATCATCGAAACAACTTGCATTGTTTTATAAAGACTGCAATACTAGTTTCTGGATTAAAATTAAGTTTCAAAGGCATTTCGTAAATTGTCAGTTTTCATAGACTATTGTGATATATATTTTTTCTTTATTTGTGCGTATCTTGTTCAATTTCATCTATTAATGTAACACAACATTTAACACAACATTTTTATTTCATCTTAATATATTTCTTATTTGTATTCAAACTTACCAAAACTAAGAATCATTTAAGCTATTTATTTTTTTAAAAACTCATACAGAATATTGCGCCATTATTACAGCTCTATTCCAAAAACAATAATGATTAATAAATAAATATTAAATAATGATCATTTTTGTATAGGAAAAAAAAAGAGCTAAGGAATTTGCTATTTCTTTTCAAAATATCTCCCTTCGTATGGGTCCCATCGCGACCTGGTTTGGCTCATTCGACTCGACATAGATAGAGCTTACCGAATTTAGTTCCGAGTTTCACCACCAGGGTGCGCTTTCCTATCTCTGTTTCTATGGGACGGATCACGACGGGGTATAGCTCATTCGACTCGACACCGATAGATCTTACTAGAGATTATCGATTTTATTTCCGCATTTCACCACTAGGGGCGCTTTCCTAACTCTGTTTCTATGGGCCGGATCACGACGGGGTATGGCTCATTCGACTCGACATCGATAGCTTTTCGAGACTTTACAAGATTAGAGGTTTTACAATTAGAGGCCCGCTGGCGGAATTTGCCAATGTTTACCCCCCGCCGCAGGACTTTTTTATCGAATTACACAAATTCCGAGAGAAGAGGCTACATTGCAAGTGAGCAAGGCAAAGTGCATACATTCCGCTATAGAAAGATGCCTTCGACTTTAAAAAAATCGATTATTATCAATTAAAAAAAAATTCTTTTGTGAAACCCGTTTCTAGAAATGAGCGTTTTTCGGCGCAAGCACAGTTTAATCAAAGTGTAATAAGTGACTTTGCTTTCGCCGTAATTATCTTATTTATTAACGATTTTAAATCAAAAATCGTTGTTCATTTTGCGTACAGAATTGAATGGGCTTTCCGAAAATATGATTTATTTTGAGAAATAGTTATATTTTCATGGTTAAAATTCTATTCTACTAGGATATTTGTGTTTTGAAGCAGCCTATTGCACTGCAAATATACTTGCTGTGTGTATATTTTTGAAAAGCTCCAAAATATATCAAATTAATTTTTTTTTCTATTTTTTATATATCGGATTCTATATAGTTTGTTTAACTCCCGGTGTATGATTCAACGCAGGAACATTTATTTTTGAAAGTTTTAGAATTTTTTAAATAATGGTCATTTTTGTATAGAAAAAAAAAAAAGAAAAAGCTAAGGAATTTGCTATTTCTTTTCAAAATATCTCCCTTCGTATGGGTCCCATCGCGACCTGGTTTGGCTCATTCGACTCGACATAGATAGAGCTTACCGAATTTAGTTCCGAGTTTCACCACCAGGGTGCGCTTTCCTATATCTGTTTCTCCGGGACGGATTACGACGGGGTATAGCTCATTCGACTCGACACCGATAGAGCTTACTAGAGATTATCGATTTTAGTTCCGCATTTCACCACTAGGGGCGCTTTCCGAACTCTGTTTCTATGGGCCGGATCACGACGGGGTATGGCTCATTCGACTCGACATCGACAGCCTTTCGAGATTTTACAATTAGGGGCCCGCTGGCGGGCGAAGCCAGCTAGTATGTTTATTAAATCTACTAAAATATAACTATTTTGAATATCTGTCAGAAATTAAAACTTAAATAATTTTTCAATTAAATAATTTTGTAATTTTTCGGTTGGGCCATTGTCTTATCGAAATTACCACTTAAAGTTTTAAAAATATCTTACAGAAATCGTTTACAGTAAGTATATTTTAATGATCATATTTCTTACAAATTACACAGATTTAAAATATATAAATATATTGCCAACCAATTGCAGAAGGTGTATGTATGTGTAACCAATAAATTTATGCACATAAAAATGCATGATCTTTATGTGCATAAATAAACACCTAAATATACACATATAACACAACATTAATATATTGTTTTTATATTTGAGTTCACAAGACACGAATTATTTGTAAAAAGAATTATGAAATTTTGAGGAAAAAACACATTTTAGGTGATTTTCAAAATAAACTTAATGTCTAAGGTTGTGCACGAAATTTTTCTAAATATACATTTGAAATAGATACAAGTTTTTTGAAATATTTCTGAATTTAAAGCCAGTTATTCAATAGAATATGCATGAGTTCAAATAAAGAACATGAATATATTCTGCAATATTTCTTAGTTTAGTATAACAAACTGCATTTTATTTCTGTATTCATGCCCTTAAAATTTTTAGAAAAAAATAGAGCCAATTCTTGACATAATACCGTCAATGAGCAACTCAAGCAAGGTAAAGCTCGAAACAGAAACAAGGTAGAGCTCGAAACAAACAATTTTGAGATTTGAAACTATATTCTACCTACTTTTATCGTAATATAAATCTACAATAAAATAAAGAACCTTCGGTGATTTGTAAAGTCAGAAAAATATTTTATTCTGTAAACTTTAAGTTAAATAGTCGCTGTCATGTTCTCCTGTTTCATATCTTTTTGTTAACACTTTCCAACATAGTTGAAAAGTGTTTATCTATTCTTTTTATCTGTCCGTCTTTTTTAGCTCTAGCTCATGTAAATATACTGGGATTTCCATGTATTTGAGATATGTTATTTAGGTTTGCTATAGTATGTTCGGTATTGAAAATTAAATGCGTAACCTTCATAGTTCATTTACAGGGGCACTCAAGAATATTCCTTGCATTACGGTCTATGCGGAAAAATAATTTGCGGTGTATTTTAGTGATGTTACAATATTTGGAACTAAATGAGCTTTATATGAATTATTGAGGTGCACTGTAAAATGATTACTTTAGAATATGTCATGTGTAGCACTAAAAGTTCATTTACAGGGGGCGCTCAAAAGAATTCCGTTATATAATGGTCTACGTGGAAAAATCCTTTGCGTTCTCTTTTAGTAATGTTACAATTTTACAAACAGTGAAATTTATACGAATTTCTGAGTTGTATTAAAATATGGTTTCTGTAAAATATAGAGTGCAAAGTAATTCTCATTCATTTACAGGGTCACCTAAAAAAATAGTTTATACAATAGTATACGGGGAAAAACTGTTTGCAGATTATTTTAAATTAGCTGCAGAATTTCAAACATGGTGAAATTGATATGCATTACAGAGTAGGGTGGGTCGAAAAAACCAAAATTTATATAATCGAAACGTAATAGTGCGGCAAATTTGCCATTGGTAATAAGGAATAAATTCGCAAAATATTACACCAAATGGTTAATATCTTTTACCGCCGCAGGGGGGGGGGGGGCAAAATTTTGAAAAATCGCAAACAAAATTGTTTAAAAAAAATTATCCAACCCTACCAATACAATTTCTAATAGAATGCAACAGTTACACCAAGATGTTAGTAATGTTCCAGTAACATTTCATTATTGTGAAATCATTTCTATTACCGCCGCAGGGGCGGTCAAAATTTTGATAAAAACGGCAAAAATTGCAATTTTTCGTTTTTTTAAAAAAATTTCATTTTTTATTATATGTCTACAATTAAATAAATTTACATTATAGCTAATAATAACTTATAAATGTCTAGTAATTTTGATCATGGGCATTGCCAACCAAGGGCGAGAGGGGCCCGCCCCCCCCTACCCCCCCTAAAATTGAGAGAAAGGGGCTTTTTGAAGGGCTTTTGAGGATTTTCCGAAAATTTTTAGGGGGTTTTTTTGTAAGGGGGGGGGAACAAAAGTGAAAAATGAGGGTTAATTTATGTAAAATGCCCCCCTACCAAAAAAAAAATCACGAAAATTTACCGGAAAATCCCCGAAATTTCAAATAAAGTCCTTTTTTCTCAAATTTAGGATGGGCGGGCCCTCTCGCCCTTGGTTGGCAATGCCCATGATCAAAATTACTAGACATTTATAAGTTATTACTAGCTATAATGTAAATTTATTTAATTGTAAACATATAATAAAAAATGAAAAAAAAAACGAAAAATTGCAATTTTTGCCGTTTTTATCAAAATTTTGACCGCCCCTGCGGCGGTAATAGAAATGATTTCACCATAATGAAATGTTACTGGAACATTACTAACATCTTGATGTAGCTGTTGCATTCTATTTGAAATTGTATTGGTATGGTTGGATAATTTTTTTTTTTTTTTTTTATAGTAAAAATATTTTTTTTTTTGTGATTTTTCGAAACTTTGGCCCCCTTGCGGCGGTAAAAGATATTAACATTTTGGTGTAATATTTTGCCAATTTATTTATTATTACCAATGGCAACTTTCCCGCACTATTACATTTTGATTATATAAATTTCGGTTTTTTTGACCCACCCTGTTACAGAGGTTCTAGGAGATACTTAATGTGGAATAGGATGTGCATATTATATATCGCTCATTTACAGGGACACACAAAGGAATTTGGATACAGTATTGTATCCGAATCATTGTTAATTAAGAATAAATGCTGGAAGTGCATTTTCAGTTATGATATGAGTTTTTAAGTTTATCTAAATTTTTCAGTACCACGTGGTGTGTATATAACTTATGGATCATATACAGGGTTATAAAAAAGTATTCGTAAAAATTCTAAGCATGAACGTGAATTGCTTAATCATGTTTTTAAATTAAGCTATGGATTTTCAAGCTTATTTATATTTATGTTTGTAGAATATTAATAAAATCATGTACATGGCAATGCAAATAATGGTATGCATGACAGGCTATGAATAGTGATTCCTTGAAGAGCAATTTCGGTAGTTTTAGGTGTGGTTTTGCGAGAATTAAATTTTAGCTTAATATACGGCTTGTACAAAAATATGTAGGTAATATACAGGGCTGCACAAAAGAATTTAAGGACGCTTACGTTTGTTGGTAGAAATTCCTCTCGGTGAACTTTTATTTGTGTTATGCGTTTTCTAATTAAACTGAATTTAAACATACTATGTAGAATATATACAAATATATAAATCCTATACAGAGCTACCAAACAATTTGGAGTACTCTTCCGGCTATGACGGTAATTGCTGAAATCAGATCTTCAAATGTGTTGTATATTTTCTAAAGTATCTACTTAGGTATGTTCTTTAACTTATTAAACGGCGATGTTTTGTTAAAATATTCTGGACGTGTTGGAAAGTGTTATACATAATCTATGCTTCACGCATGATTTTTCTTTCTTGTTTTCTTTTTAACACTTTCCAACATACTTGAAAAGTGTTTATGACTTCAGTTTGTCTGGACGTCTCTCTGTCCATGCTCTAACTCTCGTAAATATACTCGGATTGCCATGTAATTGATATACACTGTAAAAAAATTATTGCAGCAGAGATTCCAGGCTTTGTCCATAAGGAAATGGGTTTTGTCCCTAGATAAACGAGCTTTGTTCTTACATAAACGGTTTTTGCCAGTAAAAACATAAAATTTACGGAAATTCACGTTTATCTTGAAAAAGAGACATTTCCCGTAAAATTACGGCAGCAATTCACGGATAGTTCCCGTGAATTTACATTTTTTACAATATTATTTGTGTTTACACTGGCATGAGTGCTAACAGAAGTGTTGTGTAACATTTTTAGTTTGCATACAGGGACATTCAAAAGAATTCCGTTACATTATGGTCAATGGGGAGAAATTTGTTGTGGTGTATTTTAATTCGTTACAATATTTCAAACAAAATTAAATTGATATCCATTTATGAAGTGCAATAAAACATGCTTCCTGTATGATATAGTGTACAGACTATATGCTTAATTTAAGTATTAATGCTTAAATCCTTAATTTAAGTATTAATGCTTAATTTAAGTATTTTTGTAGAATATAAATTCATATGCAGGGTCACGTACAAAACACGACACATTGCTGATTCTGGATGTAAATTTCTCAAAGAACGTTTTCAGTTGTGTTATGCGTTTTCTTTTCTGAATTAAATTTTTGTCTAATATGATGCGTATATAAAAATCTGTAGAAAATATACAGGGCTATACAACATGATTCCAGTGTATTTCCATCTACTGGTGGAAGTTGCTGAAGGTGAATTTTCAAATATGTCATGCGTTTTGTAGCTTGGCTAAATTTTACTACACTATGTAGTATATATACATATCTGTAAATCTTACGCAGTTTTGCACAAAAAAAA
Organism: Maratus michaelseni; assembly: GCA_963931845.1. NCBI lineage: Eukaryota > Metazoa > Arthropoda > Arachnida > Araneae > Salticidae > Maratus > Maratus michaelseni. The sequence continues at coordinate 201,565,077 of OZ007593.1, read as the reverse complement.
ATCGAATACCTCCCTTACAAAAATTTCTTATAGACCTCTATAAAAAATACTTATGAAAACGCTTTATAGAATGCTATAGAATTATGACCCTTTTTTTAAGCTTGTTTAACCGAAAGCTATAGGTATATCTGTAGAAGTTCAATAGAAATGTCTATAGATCTTCTATAAAAATATCTATAGAAAAAATATACAGCTTCTATAAAAATATGCATAGAATTTTACATACAACCCAGGTGGTCACCCTCCCAATCACTAATCACTCTCGATGCTGCTTGACTTAAAATACGATTGAAATGAATGAATATATGATTGAATATATGAATATATGATTGAAAAAAATAATGTTTGGACGAAGAACGAGTACTTTCAGCATGACACAACCATTGACAGTCTTTGAACTCTTATTACACTATTTCAACTTTATTTCTTTTGTGATTTGAATTCCCAATCATAATAGTCTTGTAAATATATTTAAGGTCTAATAAATTATTATTTGTTGTAAAACTGAAACAATTGTTTGAATATATATATATATATATATATATATATATATATATATATATTATTAATACCATTATATACTAATATATTACAAATTTATACTGATATATTACAAATTTAATTTTTTTTTTAAATTTTAATATATCGTAATAAATAAATTACTACACACAAATTTTAAAAGACCAAAAAATATTTTTTTAATAAAAAAACAAAAACATCCATAGAATCATTAGTCTATAGAATTTAATTCTATGAGATGTATAGTCCCCTATAGAAAAACTGGGTACTTTTCCGTTATACGGACACCATTGTCGCCAAGCATACATTTACATACATTTAATACATACATTTAATACATACATTTACATACGTTTACATAAATACATATATTATGCATTAGCATACATTTTGGCATGGTGTCCGTATAACGGAAAAGTACCAAAAACTGCTCTATAAAAAAATTCTCTAGAACTTATAAGAATTCTATAGACACATTTTCTTTAGAAAAGTATTCTATAGAACTCTTTAAAACTCTATAGAAACAGTATTCTATAGAATGGCTATTCTATAGAACTTGTAATGTATTCTATAGAGTTCTATACAGCTCTATTAACTATTTTCATAAGGGCTTTTCTATCAATAGATGATAATTGTTAAAGCATGTTTTCATTTTTCTAAAAGGTGAAGTTCTGATGCAGTATTCCGTAATTGTTGGAAAGCGTTTTATAATCTATCCTTGACACGAGCGTTTTCTTTTCTTTTTGTTTTATTTCTAAATCTAATCTGGAATTTCAATATTTAATGTACAAAAAATATTTTTATGTTTCTTACAGTTTTCTTACTTTCTGTCAGGATGCATTTCATGATCTCAGGTTTACAAAACATTTTTAATAAATAATAATAATAATAATAATAATAATAATAATAATAATAATAAAAACTGCTGTTAAGAACAACATTGTTAATTATGGGCACGAAAGCAGAAATGGCTTTCTATAATAAGGAAATTTGTTTTGAGTACTTATACACAGATAGTACCAACGCTAAAAAAATCTTATATGGTATTTTTTAAAGGATGTAACAGGTTTATTTTTAAAAATAACATTTGAAATATAAATAAAGCAAATGGACTTTTGAATATAATTTTCTGGAGTTACATACGTGTAGAAAATATTGCAGAGTAAAACATCTGGACAAACTTTTATTTATTTCTAAAATATATCATTTTATTTAATCAGTTTTAGTTATGAAATATATCTATCTATCTATCTATCTATATATATATATATATATATAAGAACATTAATCATAACGCTTTAAACATTTGATCTCAATATGTTTTATTCGCACATGTTCGAAATGTTTTCAGATACATTTATATATCAAGCATTTTTATAATAATATTCAAAATATCAGTAATCAGGGACTTTCTTTTTTGGGCGGGGGGCTTTTATTTAAAAGATTTTTTTAAGTATTTTTTTTTTTAATCTCAGAATCTTCGAAATATTTCTTAGTTCACTTTCATTTCATACTGTAATACAAAATTTAGGTAAAAATGTATTTTAAGCCTTCATATTCCAAATCCCTAATCAGTCTAATTTTTAAAAACCTATCTATCAAGAATTTACAAATTATCGTATCATTTTATTTAAATAAAAAACATTTATTTCTCGATATTTAATGTTTGAAAGAATAAGAATCATCTTGAGATTTAAATTATTTAATCAGGAAATACAGTTTGAAAATTAATCTTTAAAAATAATTAAATCTGATTATAGATTCGTCAAATTAAATAAAATTAAATTCGTAGCTATTTACAAAACTGTTTTTTAATCTATTGAATTAAAAAGGGAATTAGCAGTTCAATGTCTGATTGATTAAAAGGGAAAAAATAAATTAGATAATCATTCAATTTATTTTTTTTTAACTTTTATACAGATAAAAAATTAAATTTAACATAATCATGCTTACATATTTAAAAAATGCATGAAATTTAATATTTATTTTAATTACGACATCCAATCTTAACTTGAAACTAGTATATTAAAAATTAAAAGTTCCCCTTATTTTTTCATTTTAATCTGAAATTCCCAGATCATAATGCATAATTAAGCCGTTAAAGAGATAGTATCACCTTGAGATTTAAATTAATGAAGCTCGAAATTTTCCTTCAAGCTGGAATTATAACGTTAGAGCAAGCAGAAATATTTCATTAATGAAGTTCAACACAAGTGCTTTTCTTTACATAAAGAAATTTAAAATTAATCAAATTCATTTAAAAAAAACTCAATTCAATTAATAAAAATATAAAAAAGCATCAGTTAGTTATTAATACATTTAAAAGTAGATATTTTTTTCAAAATCCAGTAATCAAATAGAAATCGTAAGAGCAAAATGAGTTGATAGAAGTACTCAAAATGTCTACGCAAATTCGAATTTCATTCATGTTCATTATATATATATGTATTTATATATAATAAAATATAATATATATATTATAATTATATATATATATATATATATATATATATATATATATATATATATGGCATCGGGATTTCAGTGTATGTGGTCAGTTTCTTATGTTTCAATGGTTAAATTTTACTTAAAGTTTTATATATATATATATATATATATATATATATATATATATGTGTGTGAAAGGATAAAAAATTACTCAAAAATTAAATTTAATGTCAAAATTTAAAATTAAAATATTTAGCATTTTTTTCTAAATTTTAAATTCAACAACTAAATCTAATCTATCCCTGTTAACTTTTTTTCCCAGCGTAACATTTTTACTTCCAGAATTCAAATTCGAAATACCTTTAATTTAAAATATCCTGATTTGAAGCATCTTGCAGGCGTTTATGGTTTATTTCACCCAGGTCTTGATCATGCCTTGTTATCGTTATACAGCACAGATTAAGATCTAAATAACCAATAAAGTTAAATTACCTTCCCAGATGGACACTTTCGTCCTCTGTTGTGTTAATACAAATTATTCATTTATATAGCGGGGCAACGATAAATTCCAGGCTTTTTTTCTCTAACTGATTGATACATAAGCAGCGACACCCGCTGGCCCTTTTCCGATGATAAAGTGATAATATAGTTGTCGTCGGTCAATTAATAGTTATTTCGAACAATGGATTCATAAAACATTGGATTCTCAGTCAACTTGGTCAGACTACAAAAAATATTCACGTGTAATGTAAAAATAGTCGTTGAGTGCCACGTAATACTCCCCACCATGGATATGCATAATATAAAATATGAAAATAAAACATGTGTAAACTATTTATAAAATGCATTGCAATTCGAATAAAATCGTGGCTTGACTCGAATAAAATCGTGGCAACGGACGTCATAAACTTTAAATGCTTTTTTACCGGATTGCGCAAAAGAAACATCCTTGTAATTCCAAAATTGGTAATCATATTAACTAACGGTTTTCTGCGTCGGATTAAGCGTCTCATTTCCAACTGAAATATATCTTTGAATTGAAATTTGAATGACATACAAGTTCATGAAAAATCGAAGAGTGTAGAAATTCCCTCCCTGTTCCCCCATCCTACATTAGAGGGTTTTTAAACTCTAAAATCATTCCTCAGTGGCAGGACCACTGGGATTACTCGGATAAAGGTCGACATACCCACAAATTGCTCCCTTTTGTCTCCCTAAACCTGCTTAACCTCGCCCCCCACACCTCAGCGTTCCTCACAGGACATGGTCCATTCCCTACTTACCTCAAATATTATAAACGTGCAGCCTCCAATGTGTGTCCATGTGGCCAGCGGGGCTTGCCTTCTCATTACTATTTTGACTGCCCACTGACCGTTGCCTGGCATCTCAGATCTCCCGAAATTCCCCCACCCTCTTGGCTAACCAATATTCTAACAAGACCAATCTTACTAAAAAAATTAAAAAATATTTTTAATTTCTTAATGGATTTATCGAACTTAACAAATTGAGTAACCAACTCTAGCTTTTATCAAATTTTTAACTAAACATATTAAATTCTTCACCACCAATCAGTACTGTAATTGATCTTCCTACCCTCCTTCTCCTGACTTTTCCTTATTTTGGCTGTACCTTGTCAGTGCTTGAGCACCTTGCTGTGCTCCCTTCGCAGTCTTTAGCAGCGGTCTCATCTCTCCAACGCAACAACTTGTGGCGCCATCTGTCGCGTGGGAACTGAGTTCTCAGATTCCGGCGCATCATTATTATCCAAGGACCGCCTTGGCCGCGAACTGTGTGTCATGACGCAGGAGCGTTAAGGACTGTTCACCTACAAGTTCTTCATCACTGCACCTGCCGCTGTCTGTCGCGAGGGAGTGCAGGCTCCAGCGGTTCAGGCTTTTTTCAGTTTCTTTTTTTTTTTTTTTTTTTTTTTTTTTTTTTTAGCTTTCTTGCCTGCCCCTTGTCGCGCTTAGGCTTGTCCTGGCAGTGCCGGCCTTTGGCCTAGTTTGTATTTTCTTTCTTTTCTTTTTTGTTGTTGTTTGGGCCGTTTGCGTGTGCGCTGGCGGTCTCGGCGTCGTGCCTTCCCTTCCGCCTGTGGCTGGAATCACCCAAAACGAATCCCCGCGTGCCGGGGAACATCCCGGGGGAGGTGCTAACGCTCTACGGCCTGGCTTTGCTGGGCCGAGTGGCCCCCCTTAGGCATTCGATTACAAATATCTCGGTAACTAATTATGCGAGTAACTTTATTATTTATGCAAAATTTATGTTTTTTTTTATTTATTTTTTTATATTTACTCCTTAAAATAAACAATTTCGAAAATATTTATATACCTTTATCAGAACGAATATTTCGAGAGTCCGAAAAAAATAATTCCGGATAATCGAAGTTATGGAAATTCAATAAGCTTCTTCCCATTATTGCATACTAAGAACATACCAAATTTCAAGTCTCAATCTCAATTTGTTCGGGAGATAGAGCGATTACAGACACACACACATACACACAGACAAACGGACGGCAATTTGTTTTTCTAAAAATATGTTTTTTGGAATCTTCAGTGTCTGAAACGTTTAAATCCGTCAATTTTTTTTTCAATTTTAAAAACGATTACAAGATTTACCCTATACTACGTATGATGGGTAAGTAATAATTAAAAGTAAGACATGAAAAAAGACCTTACGTGATCTCATTTCGCCTCGGCTACATCCCAATTCCAATCATAAAATGACGAAAAAAGGAAATGGCACCGTAATGTATCACAGAAAACGTATGGAAACGTCATTTCTTCCATATATATTTATTAATGTAGAAGAATTTTATGAATTAAGATGATACTTGGAGCGGTACAATATAGGAAGATAAAACTACGTTTGAAGCACAACGACATTTCAACAAATTGCAGACCAGTTTCGGTAGCATTCAGCGTATTTTCATCAGTGCAAACAATGATGGAAATTTTCCTATATATATCTGGAGGAAAATCGAATTCGAAGCAACAGTATATTGGCGAATGAAATTATAGGAAATTACAGAGATAATAAGAAATTGTTTATGGAAAGGAAGTTTTAATGTGGAAAAATGCTAGTAGAAATTAAGAAAATAAGGGTTTTTTTTTTCCAACAATCGGACAATGGGGAGATAGAGAAATTGCAACTAACAATATTTGTAAAAGTTTTATAGATATTGAATGCACTAAAAATATATCTCAAAGAATTTCAAAATACATACTAAAACATTTTAATTGCTTAAAAGACGTCAAAATACCAATAAAAACATTAAAATGACATGTTTCGATTGATTCATCACTCAATCATCATTAGAATACACAAAACACAAATACAATGGACACAAAAATGGAATGCATGATCAGTCCCTATAATCAAGAAGATACAATGCTCTCTATAATTTTAATTTTAACACAGCTCGTAGCTTCATCTATAGACCGCTTCTCACTATTATTCAACCATTCAACCCAAATATTTGGAATATGAAATGACAACATATTATTACACACTTTCAAGCTTCTTATACAAATTTCAATAGATTCCCTCACAAATAGTTGTAAATAAAAATTGGATCTATAAATCAATTCAGCTTCTTTAAATAGGATGTTAATATTCTCTTTATTACTAAGAAATGGCTGAATAATAGTGAGAAGCGATCTATAGATGGAGAGACGAGCGGTGTTAAAATTAAAATTCGAGAGGGCATTCTATCTTCTTGATTATAGGAACTGATCATGAATTCCAGTTTTGTGTGCATTGTATTTGTGTTTTGTGAATTCTAGTGATGATTGAGTGAATCAATCTAAATATGTTATTTTAATGTTTTTATTGATATTTTTAAGTCTTTTAAGCAATTAAAGTGTTTTAGTATATATATATTTTTAGATAGATTTTTAGTGTAAAATTTTAATGGACTTAATTTAAGATCCTCCCTTTTATATGTAATATAATAACATTTGATATGGAATGCTTCAAAAAAGTTAAGTTCAAGTATAGAAGCGGGTTAAGACCTAATTTCGTTAATATATTTATTAGAGTTATTAGATTTAAAGTCAAAGCAGTGTTTCATCCCCTAGCAAGGGAATCCTAAAATTAAAAAAAAAAGACGCTATAAAAAAGTATAAATAATGTATATACAAAGTTTTGATAATTTATCGCAGATAAAATAGTTTAAAAATGCATAAAAAACCGCATATTATTAAGATTAATACACTTTCATTTCAGTTTCTGCAAATTTCATTAAATAAAGAATTGCTATAAATTTAAACTTAAGTATCCAAACTTTCGTTAATACCTGTTAAATTACTTTTAAAATTATTCGCAATAAAACTGAAAACATGCAATCGTAAGCAATGTCTTAACTCGCATGTTACATAATTATACCTTTAACATATTGTTAATGAATGATTAAATTGTTTTAAGATTATTTCGGAGAAGATAAATAGAAGTAATGGCAAAATAAGCAGTTTTTTGCTGTTTTCTCAATCATTTAAACGTTTATTAGGTGTAAAATACGTTACAGTAATTGTGCAACAATTATATTAATTTATCAGTTCACAATGTACATAATAAAGTATTAAAAGCCATTAAGTTTTAAATTAAATGCATATTTATATTCAATTATAGAATTTGTATTAGAATATATAAAATCTGCGGTATAAATGAATAGATTTTTCAATGAACGATTCCCAAATCAGTAATAGTTTGATCTATTATTGTATATGTACACTCTCAGAAAAAACTGTAAATTTGTGAGTGTTTGCCCTTCAATTTTCACGGGTAACAGCCTTATTTGACGAAAAACGGTCTGATCCACTAAATAAGCGGCCTTATGCCTTAGATACTTAGAAAATTAAGAGCAATCCACATATTCTTACAGTTATAGCCCATATGTTAGGAAAAATACGGTACGACCCCATACATTGTCCTCCGCTAGGGTGTAACCCTTCATTTTACTCGTGTTTCGAAAATTTTAACCCGACAAAACAGCGATTCTGTGATGATTATCTAACGTGCTACATGCTACGGAACAGTAAGCAAAGTGTTATTGTGTTTTAAAGTGCATTATATTCTGTGCATTATAATGCTATATTACTTTGTCCCGTAAAATTACGGGGTGCACAAAATGATGGACATGGATTTTTTTTTACGGCGTATGACTGGAATCTCTGCTGCCGGCCTCTGCCCGTAATTTTACTGCAATTTTCTTTTTTTACAGTGTATATAATTATATGCATTTACTGCATACTATTAATTTTTAATCCTCATGCAAACAAAATAAAAATATATTAACGTTAATAAGGAGGTTTTGTAAGTGCGATCAACAAGAATCATGGAGGTTTCTGAAAGATTAAGTACTAAATGTATCGTTCATCGCGTGGACAGTATATTTACTTTAAAGCTGCAGGTTCTGGAAAGAAATAGTGTTCTCATCTTCTTAGATTAATGTGATATTTGGGTTCACAGAGTTGATATAGTTGTTTAAGGGGAGTTTCTACTTCTTTGGTCTAAAATTTATGTGATTTTTAAGATGTATTTTTTCGTTTACAGAGAACAGAAATATCAGCTTCGACCTTTTTGCATTATATTTATTAGTATTTCTTTTAATGTTTATTTTTGTGTGCAAAAAATAATAATAATACGCCCTGTGGGATGGGTAGTACCCACTAGTGCGCACTGTGAACTTCCAATGAAGCGACCATTTTTTTTCCGTCAAAAGCATCTGAAAAAATTTGGTCGCTAAATTATAAAGGATCACTAAATTATCTGTAGCTTGTACCAAAATTTAGTTTAGAAAACTGAATTTTGACAAAATGGTGGTCATTTGAGCAACAAATAATATATTTTTTTTTTGCCTTTTTTATAGGGTTTCGTTCATCTTACGAAACCCTATTATTCCCGCATCGTTGTCTGTTCGTCACAGAGCCGGTTCTCAGAAACTTTTTAACTTACAGAGTTGAAACTTTGTGTACGTATAGCTGAATACTTGCTATCAAGCGCAAAATCATAAAATTATAAAATTTGAAAAACTCGTATTATTTTAATATATAAGAGATAAAAAACCAAAAATCTAACGACCTTTTTCTATTAAATTTAAACATTTTTCGTTATAGCACTTGCCAACTATTAAAAATCCGGAATAAAATTATTTCAACAATAATTAATTAGATATCGGACTGATTTAGATTTTAGAAAAGAAAAACATGAAAAATAGACCGGTAAATTTTTACTTTATAAAAAAACGACATTTTTTTAAATTTTAATTTATATATTTTTTTGAAAACGAAATTTTTTTGGATTTATTAAAGGAAGTAGAAAGTGTTTTGAAAGGAATGTTAAACGAAACCCTTTGTTCGATCTTTGATGACACTTACCCACTTGTTTACCTTTTGCGAGCTTTAAAAAAATATTTATTCAATGAAAATTATAATTAAGCTTCAGCAAAAACGATTATCTTTCTTTAGAAAAAGTGAAGGAAATCAGTCGAATAGTTCTGGAGAAAAAAAGGGTCTCCCAGTTCGAAAAACAATATGTCGAGATGGTTTCAAAATTGTTATTTTCCACATAGTTTCGAGGTGGTTTTCTCAACATGGTTTCCAGACGCAAGAGCTGCGTGTATTAAGCCGTTTTCTGGTTGCTGAGGCGTTAAGTTGACAGCAAAAATGACTGTAAGAAATTAGAATATCATATAACCGCTTTAGGGTAAAAATCTGAATGAAAAAAAAATCGAAAATTTGGACCCAAAATAATAGACCTTCCCCTTAACATTAAGTATCCTAAAAACAAACTTTTACTGAACTGCACTTCCTCATTTTTTAAAGTAATTTAATAAACTGTTGTTTTTTTTGTTGCTAAAATGTTATCATGTTCTCAGTTGAAATTGACAGCCCTGAGAGGCCTGTTACACAAGTAAGAACAAAATGTTTTCAATTAAAAATTGCGAGATACTTTTCGTTTCTGAAATACTATACTTAAGCTTTCATGTATCGTGCATTTCGTAATAGAAAACATAACAAAAATCTATTTTAAAGCAAAAACAGAAACAAAAATTCCTTCAATATATAATATCTAATATCCTTTAAAATATATAATATCCCTTAAATTTCCTCGCTTTCTTAGAAATAATAAAGGTTTCTTTTTAACATCTCTAGAGAGGAATTAACAATAAAAGAGTCCTTCCGGTCTGCACCGGGAGTAAAAAGTAGCTTCCTTAGTCTTTGTTTTTAAAATTGACGAAGTGTATTACTAGCAACCTTGTATAATCGGGTATACAAAACAACCCGATTATACAAGGTTGCTAGTTTTGTCACTCTTGAATTAAGAATGACAATTTCGAAAAAATTGTCAGCTATCACCAAGATGGCTATTTATGGCGAGCTATTTTTGCCGCCAGATTTGGCGATACATCCCAAGTATAGGCAAGCTTTGCGACAATTTCAGGCTGGCGGATATGACTAAAGTAGATTTTAGCGTATGAAAGTTCGAACAATGTTTACAGCAATGAAACAAAACTTACAAGAAACCACTTCAAATAAAAGTAATAAATTAATCTAATATATCTAAACTAATACATTTAAATAAAACTAATAAATAAATTTTTAATATGTTGTCTCGTTTCCAAAATGTCTGTCAATCTGCAATTTATTTTTCTCTAGATTATTAAAACCATTAATTGATTGGCTGTTTTTGAATATTAAAATGCATAAAATTCGTTACCCCCCTGATCAATATATCGCATTAGTATATGCTTCAAGAGCATGAAAAGGAAGAAGAAACAGAAAGGGATGAAGAAAATTAGACAAAAAAGAAAAATAAATACAAATTTAGTCGGATTCAGCGACAGGAATCTGAAAACTGATGAATTTCGTTAATGCTCCTTGCTCAAGTGAAGTATACCTTAACCTTATGTATATCGGTTTTGCATCCAACAAAATCATAAAAATAACGAGATTCGATATTTTTACTTCATTGTTCGGAAATTCCTTTCTGTGCGAGAACTAAAAGATATTTTTCGTTTGATAACCGAATTGTTTGAGAACAAAATCAAAATTCGCTCAAATTTTCCTTTCAATAACTGATACATTCGTGAACCGACGAACTATTGTATATACATATATACAAGTATATATAAGTGAATACTTTTAATAGATCTGTGACATTTTGTGTGGTTTTACTCTGATCGTGTTGATTTTTAGGGTTTCGTTCATCTCACGAAACCCTATTACTCCCGCTCCGTTGTCTGTCTGTCACAGAGCCATTCTCAAAAACTACGTAACTTACAGAGTTGAAACTTAGTGTATAAATCTGAATAGCAGCTGTGAAGAGCTCAAAATATTAAAATTTGAAAAATTCGTATTATTTTAATAAACAGAGATAAAAAACCAAAATTCTAACAGCCTTTTCCTATTAAATTTAAACATTTTTCGTTATAGCCGATGCCAAAAATTAAAAATCCACGATGAAATTCTTTCTACAATAATTAATTTTCTATCAGACGATTTCCACGTGAAAAATTAAATAAATAGTTTCACCAATTGAAAAAAGATTAATATGAAATAAAATTGATTGACGTCATAGTGGTAATAAAACTGTAAGATTTCTCAATAATACAAGGAGTATGAGTATGTGTAACATACACAAAGCAGATTAATATCACGTCATTAGAGAATTAAAAAGAAAATATGACGTCCTATCGGAAGTTTAACGGATTTTTCAAATGTTTCAGATTAATACAAAGCGAGTATCAATATGAATAATAGAGAATAGTAAATGTATGATATAAATGCTGGACGATTACACCATGAAACATTTCTACATTAAAGACGTGATTATAAAACATTACAAATTTACTGAATGGTGTATACAAAACGTTTGTATACATATACACCATTCGGTAAATTTGTGGTGTTTTATACGCACGTCCTTAATGTAGTAAATATATAAGTTTGAGAAACGTATTGAATCACGATAAAAACTCGATTACGGAAATATTCGCATTTTTTAACATTTTGAAGGTGTACAACATGTTAATTTTGAAACAAAAAATAATATCGCATTTAGTCCACATGACAGATATTATTATGACGTAATATAATAGCAGGCTTCGCCCGCTATCGAGCTGGTTTAGATATTCGAAAAGACAAGAAAAATAGACCGGTAAATTTTTACTTTATGAAAAACATGACTTTTTTTTTTTTGGTTGCTAAATGAAATTTATTTCGATTTATTAAAGAAAGGATAAAGTGTTTTGAAAGGATTATTAAACGAAACCCTTAGAGTGATCTTTGATCCCCCTTACCACACTTGTTAAGATATTGCGTTTTATTCGAAAAAATAGGATTCCTGATACTTACAAATTTTAACTTGTTGTTATGAGTTATGTATCGCAGTTGTAGCATGAAGAGATTTGCAAATGGCTTGAAATGATTTAGAAAAACAATATAATGTCAGCGTTCAAAATAATTGAAAAACAAGGATCGAGTTAAAAGGTCAAGATGATAAAAAAAAAAAAAGTTTTCCCCAAAATCACAAAAAAGCAGATGGTGCAGTTCAAGGCATTTATTATAGAAGTCGCATCTTACAAGATTCACGGGAAGACTCTCAATCACTTCACTTGACCATATTAAAAGTCTTGTAAATACTTATACTATAACTAGCTATAATATAATTGATTTTAAATTATGACTGTCCACCTCATTTATTTCTTATAAAGTTATCAGTAATTCCTCATAACTTCTCATAATTCTATAATTTGTCCATAACGAACGTAAAATAGATTCACGGATCAATGCTGACAGTGTGAATGGGAATAAAAAGGGAATAAAGCAGAAATTCTGTCATCTGCTTTAATCGATGAGTGCGTACACTGTAAAAATACATACATACACACACACACACACATACATACATACATATATATATATATATATATATATATATATATATATATATTTCTTAATCTACAAAAATATAAAACAGCCATAAACTGAAGTATTCAAAAAAACTCTTCTAATTTATCCAATATTCTTAAAGCGTTCTTTAGAAAACTCAGAAACCAATACATTTTCGATATTTTAAGAAACATGTATAAACACAACGATACTTTCACTGCCATTGATTTTCGGAACCGTTTCCGAGCAGTTTTTATAGTGTAGTAGTCAGTTTTCTCAAACGGAGAATATTGGCTTTTACGGTGCTTTCAATTTTTAACTAAGTATTTTCAGAGAACTAAATTTATACACGCAAGAGCCAAAATAATATTAATTTTAATGTTAATCTGAATGCTTCTAATTTATCATATTTGTCTGGAAAACATGTTCGTGGAACATGAAAATGTTTACTTGACAATATATAGCATCCAAAAGTCTATATTCCAGGTTGAGAAAAAAAGATTAAACACTAGAAAAACTGCTTGCAAACGTTTCTGAAAATCAGTGAAGCAAAATAAACTTTTTTTTTTATAAATATTTCTTTAAATCTCGAAAATATATTGGTTTCTGAGTTTTCTAAAGGTAAAAACTTTCTTTCGGAATTGTGGGTAATTAGGAAGAGGTTTTGAATATTTTTGTTCGCGGTTATATTATATATTCCTAGATTAATAAACATTTGTCTTTTGTTTACAGCGTAAGAACACACGAATACGAAAAAACCGAATTACGAAGATGACGTCCGCCAATATAAACTCAGTAATGATATTTTGAAAATATCTATGTAATGAGATACTGGAATTGGTGGAAATGTCCTTAAAACACGTCACTTTGACTGCGAAAACGAGGCGTATAATAAACAGAATATTCTGAAATGGAAGGAAATATGATACAGAATGGTGGTCAGATATGAGCCACCTCCCAATTTCTGACTAAATTAGTTTACTTTTATTGTTTTAATAGGTATTTTTCATGTATATATATTGTATAACCAGGATTTTCTGTGGACTATTTATTTTATATACTTTTATTTTTTCAATATGTATTTTTTATGTATATATATTGTATAACCAGGAATTTCTGTGGAGTATTTATTTTATTAGTGTACATAGTCTCTTTTTCGTATGGGAAAATAGAATCGACCACCCAGAGTAGTTTTATTACTTTCGGAGACACTGGTCTGCGATCTAACAAGGACATCTTTTACGGAGAAAAAAATTTACGAGCTGAAAAATTTATAGCTGTTTGGAAGTGCATAGCAAATTTACAATTTAGGACCCCATCTAGGTGGTCCTGAATAACATTTAGCAAAACCAATAAGAGATGAGGGCGGAAACGTCTTTACAAAACACTGGAGCCAATAGACGACCCAGTGACGAGGGAAAAGAAAAAAGTGAGCCCCAAGAGAAAATCTGGAAGAGGATGAGTACCTGACGTCCTGTCCGAGGAAGTAACATCTCAAAAGAAAGAGTAGAGTGCTGATAGTGTGTAAAAACGAAGGTAGTTCCCAAAATGGTGTAGTGGCGACAAAAGTCAAAAAGGATGACCTAACAGATGATCTTTGCCTATCCCGTGGAGGTAGACTATTGCTAACAATGCAGACCAGAAGTACTCTGAAGGTACAGGTATCTGTAGTTTACTATTCCCTCATATTGGATGTGTATAATAATAAATAAATACTGGTAGAAGTACTTTAGTAAATGTAGAGAAATTGTTCTTTCTCTGAAATATAATTAATGCACGTAAGTGCGGTAGTGCGAGTCGGAAAAAGACTCACTAACTCTTTTAATGAGTATTCAATTGTTTCATCTTATATTTTATACTTAAAATTTAACATCCTGTTAGGGATGTTTGTTCTCTATTTTTTTATGTCTTTGTAAATAGATATGTAAATAAATGTTTTTTCGTTTACTTTTAACTCTTTGTATTTAATTTATATGGGTTAACACTCATATGTCATCGAGAAGTGTTTTTCTTCTTTTACTTTAATTTAATTGTTTATTAATTTTAGTTGGTTTATCAGGAGGACTAGTTTATAATTTATGAGAGGTTAGGGATTTATATACTTTATCTAGTCCGGCTTCATAAGACGTAGGGCGGCGTAAATAATCACAACGTAATAATCTGATCTTTTTTTTTATTAGAGTAGATAATTTAATTCAATAATATGGGTAACTTTTATGGGATCATTATAAATTTTCACCGACGTCCAGAAGCCACGATCACACCTTTAACCTGATAATCCAACACCCAGCGTTTCCGGAAGAAGCATTAACCAGTGCTTCCTTTAACTAATGTAGGGAGTTTATGTAATTGGGCATTAGTAACCATCTCCAATTAGGAGGCCCAGAACTTACCAGCACAGAATGTTGAGATATGAGGCGCAAAAACAACTGAATTTTGGAGCACGGGAAAGTAAATAAACAGAATTTTATGTTGAGAATAAGTAGATTAAATGCTAGTAATAATTGAATCCTGAATTAATGATTAAATTCACATATGTTAGCGTAAATCATTGGTCAAATTTTTGTCGACAGATAAAACAAGAACACGAAAAAACATAATTAGCACAATGGTGAAAATGGGTACTTATAAATGAGCGAAAATTATTCTGTTTTGTGAATTTTGTGTGTTTATAAAATCACCGAGTACTTACGTGTCAATTTTGAATAACAGAAGTTTTTTTGCTAACACACTATGGAAAAGCAATATGAAACACTACACGTAAAGTCATCAGTAAATGTTTGGGATATGCAATGAGGTTCTTTTGGAAACGAGAGCTATACAGACTGGTACTTAAAAGTGGATTGCAACCCACTAGGATCATTCATGCATGAAGCGGATTCGAACCTGTTAACTCATTTTGCTTGTAGTCAGAACCATAACTAATAGACAACTTAGAGTAGGATTCAATGCAGATATCTATAATACATAGTTAGATCTGCTTGAAATGCGCAAAATGTATTCCTCACATAAAATATTTTCAAATAATACATGCACTTTTGTTAAACAATATCCACTAAAATTTTTAACACATGTAATTCATCAACACAATGTTATATATTTACCGAAATATATTTTAATTATATATGGTAGTGTAGTATTTTATGATGTCACTGATTTTTACGTGTCTCCCGAATAATAATTCCTACTTTATCCGCCTTTTTAAATTAACTTATACATAACATATTTAAAATTATTTTATATAGAAAATTGTAATATGCGTATAAATTAAAATTTTAGTGACACTTTCTTGTTTCTTTTCCTACTTTTTATTTCTTAAATGTTCTAATTTAAATTGCGTTTTTTTATATGTCCCACTTCATTTTTTTTTGTATCAGGATATGCATGATATAACAACGGTCTACTGTACTAGAGTATGTTGCACACTCGTGAATGTCATAATTTCATTTATTAAAGAACGTTAAGTGTAGTTTAAAAACTTTGAATAGACTTCTTTAACAGTGAAAGAAAAAAAATTATGCATAATAAACTGCAGCAGAAAAATCTTTTATTTAAACATTCATTTAAATGGAAATAATTTTGCTTTGTTCAGTTTCTTCCACTCAATTTTGCTAATTACAAGAGGAAATGAAAGTGTGCAATATTTGCAGAATGCTGGAGTTATATGTATTCAACACATAAAAATTTAAATCTCCATCTAAAGCATGTGTAGAATTTTAACCATGTTTACAAAAGTTTCATTAAAATTCTTTACAATTTAAAGTTAGAACGTTTAAACAGCATTTGTATTTACCTAAATAATAATCTTTCGATTCAAACTTATGAAAATACTATTGTGTATATAATTATATTTTGTATTTGACTAATCAGATATAAATTTTTGTGTTATTTGTTATGCGACAAATTCTGTTATTTGTTTAAAAATATGAAAAATACAGGGCGGGCAAAAAGTGCGTATAAACTTTAAAATGGCATATACAAAATAACAAAAGATGATACGGAAGTGATGTTTGCAATAAAAACATTGTCAGGAAGCGGAATTATTTAAACATAAAAAATATCTGTACACAAAATGTAACCATTTAAGGTTACTAGCATAAATGCCTCTTCTGGAATAACGCAAATGAGGATAATTAATTTTATATGTATAATGGAAGCGGAATCTAAATAAGTGAGTATATAAATGTGTTTTTACAATACAATAGTAAGTTGTTTACACATCAATATAATTCCAGATGAATATTGTATAGGTAAATAAATACTTCAACAACATAAGTAATCACTATAAGCAAAATGTCAAATACAGATAAAATGAATTAAGTAACATACGAAATCGTAACATGACGATTATCTCTCATAGCTTATCCCAATCTATTGTATTCCTAGAAAACATTAATTAGTTGTTTTTAATATCAAGAAGGGGTGGTCCCTAAAATATATTAATAGAAATACATCTAATTTAAAACTGCTCGCATTGACCCTAATTTCTACCATTCTGGCATAGAGCATGTTCATTTTTCATCTTTTCAGTCTGCTTTTTTCCTCTGTGAGTCACTCATTTCTGTGAAATATTTTGACTTCAACAGTTAAAATTATATATTTTTAAATTATTAGATAAATAGCCTTCACTTTAGAAAAATTGAAGAGATCGTTATGCCCTGAAAGTGAGATAATATCATAATCATACATTAATATGCATATATTTTAATACACTTCATCTGCTCAGCTATTACATAAGATTAAATGAGCACACATATGTGTATGTTTCTCAGATATTAAAATTTTTATTAAAATCATTTAAAGGGGAAATTCTGATGTTGTCCGGGATAAATTTTAAATACTCAAAGCCTCTTCAAAAATTAAATAACTTAATAAACCGATCTTCACTTTATATAATTTTCAAAAACATTGTCTAGTCACAATGAATAACAGTAATCAAAATTACTTATTACATAAACGATATAAATATTCCATCCGTAAATATTATTAGAACTTACTGCACCCGCGAACACAATCAAATATTTATTCTTAGTGAGCAACAAAGTTTATCATCTTACAAAAGGCAAATTACCAAACCAGCTCGAGTATCTCATTAAACCATGTCCAGGTGGCACTGTAAAATCCGCACACTATATGAGAGAAATCTTCACCTTAAATACTATTCTAACACATACGTGATGAAACTGTTTTAACAGACTACGTAATATTTTTCAAAATCTACATTCTGGCAAGCTCAAAGACACTTCAGAAACTTAGAGATCTTGATACGATAGTAACCTTCATTGAAGCATGAGATACTAAAAAAAAAGTTTTATTGTTGGTGAACCTTTGTAAAATATTTTGAGTGTTTCATTAAAACATTTCCTGACGGCACTGCAAAAAACCAGACACTTAAATATTAATCACGGATCCAAATTGCTTTAGCACACTACGTAATCATTTTCAGAACATAAATTCTGACGGGCACAATGACACTACGGAAACTTCTACGGAGTCTTCATCGGATAGTAATTTCATTCAGAATTTAAATACGAAAACAGAACAGTTTTATTGTAGAGGTACGTTTGTAATATACTCCGAGTATTTCATTAAAACACGTGCAAGCGTCACTGAAAAAAAAAATCACTATTTTAGAGGAATATCCATCTTAAATTTTAAACAAACAATCACGTGTCCAAAGTGGTTTAGCGCAATACGTAATCTTTCAAAATCCCCATTTATGACGAGCTGAAAAATACTATGGAAACATAGAGATCTTGATATGACAGTATCGTTCATTAAAGGATTAAATACGATTACGAAAAAAACGATGTTATTGTAGAGGAACGTTTGTAGAGTACCTATTTAATTTAGAGAATGAACACCTCTCTCACAGTCTTAAGCGCATTTGTAGTGAATTAGTGACTCCTAATAAAGGCAGTCGTTTGTTTTGATTTTGATCGTATTGTGAAAATAACATCTGTGTGCGTGCAGATATATAGACTATTTT
Organism: Maratus michaelseni; assembly: GCA_963931845.1. NCBI lineage: Eukaryota > Metazoa > Arthropoda > Arachnida > Araneae > Salticidae > Maratus > Maratus michaelseni. The sequence goes on along the minus strand of OZ007593.1, from coordinate 201,546,228 downwards.
ACTTTAACTTTCGACGAATACATGTGTCCTACGTAATTAGTTTTCTGCGTTTCGCAGCAGTTTTAAGAAAATTTTATTTTTTCTGGTCGATCAGCAGTGTATTTAAGCAGGTTAAAATGTGTATATCGTTGGATTTGGTCACATTTCGCCCCAGAGGAAGTCAAGACCCGCTGCTATCCCCAGAAAGAAGTTACGCTCGGATTTTCAAGTTTGCTTATAGCTGCACATGGTTAGCACTTGGTTTGGTAAGATAAATCCGATTGTTTATTTCATTAATTGTTTTGGCGGCCGCGGCCTGCTTTAATTTAGACATTCGCCATCTTGTAGTATGGATGTGGAAGACTGCGCATCGCATCAAACATAATTATGAAGCTATAAATTTAAGATCTCATCTGTGCGTAAGTTAAAGTTTCATTTAATCTTCTTATTCAAGCGGTTTTTTTCTTATAGTGAAGTGACGTATAATTCCCGAGTGGGATTATTTAGATAACAGTCGTCAGTCAAATTTAAAATTCGCTGAGTGAGATATATCTATCGTCCTGCTCTTAAGTTTTTAAACTTATTTTCTGAACACATCTTTACTGAGCTAGCTAGGGTTCACCATGAACCGGCACGCCACACATTTACAACACTATCTATTTCTACATTAAAAGAAGTTTGCTTCTTGATGCAGCAATTTCAAATGGATTGTGCGAGGCCGGAAGAAAAATTGTTTCCAATTGAAATAACATATAACATTATTTAAAAAAACAAAAACAAAAAAAAAACATGCTATTAAGTACTTTTGTTTAGTAAGAAAACATAATTTGTTAAAATATAAACTACTTAATTATTAATTAGATAATTTTGATTTTAGAATTAAAAAAATATGGAAAGTAAACGTATCGTATGCAATTTCATATAAAATTTATTTTTTACTACAAATATTTCATAAGGATTATATTTTGCTTATTTTAAAAATTTTGTTTTCTGTAATGTACATTTTTTGTTAATTTTAATATAAATAATGATATTTTATCCCTAATATTTTTTCTTTTATACTTTGAAATTTGTCCTTGAATTCTTCTATAGATATTATATATGCTTATACATGCATCATTAAACATATTTTTCAATAATGTTGTTAATAACACGGTTATTTAACCAAACATTCTAATAACTATATGTCATTTTCGTGTCATTAGATTAATAGTTGCCTTCCCAGTCATTCATTAATATGATAACGAGCGCGAGGTTGAAGCATTCAGCTTATTAGTCTCACACGTAATTAATCAATATTAAATAAAAAGCATTCTTATAAAGTGATCGAAATTGCTACCAAACTATTCACATCGTAATTCACAACTTACCAAAATACATATATAGTTGTTTTTTTAAATGTTCAAACATTCTGAATATGAAATCCTGGTCATTTTAAAAATTAAAAAAATATATATTTTTTAATTATGCATCTAATAAACAAATAACATCTAATAAACGAATTATATTTTATCTATTCAGAAAATTACTGCAAATAAACATTATGGATTCCAATAATAGACAAAGTGGTCAGTATGTCAGTTACAAACTATTCCAAAACTCGGACTAAACCAAATTTTACAAAATCCAACTAAATGAAAATTTCGCGATAAGAATAGTAAAATATTCGCTCGTAAGACGTATCCAGTTTATGAATATTCTTTAAGTAATTATTCGCCATTATTTCGTTTAGTGAGTTTTACCGTGAAATTTAATGTATCATCTCATTGGAATTTCTTGTTCAGACTTTTCTTCACAAAAATGTATAAATCGAAACAAAATTAACATCACAAGTGCCAAATGCGCTGCGAGGAATCATTTCCATGATAGTTAATTAAAAAAATAGTGAAAGATTTGATAATAGCCAAACTGCCATCAAAAGCTTTGACCATAAATAGGATGACAAGGGATAACCACCCAGGGAACCCAGCTTTCGTTTTCGAGTATAAGTCCAATCGCGGTTCACAAATCCACTGTTTACTTTAACATACACTATTACAAAATTACAAGTATAAATTGTAAATATTAAAGGGTTATAATTGTAAATAATAATCAATATTTTAAAGTAATTATCAAAAGAATCAAAGTTAAACAAAGTTGGAGCAAAATTTGCGGAACAATGTCTTTATGTACCATTAATAATTTTTAAAAACGCTGTAATTCTTAAAACGAAAGAAAAATATTGTGAATAAAATACTTTAAAAAAATTTAAAAACCCGGAAAATGATAAATAACATAAATTGCCAGTACTAAAAAGAAAGAAAACAACTCATAAATAATATAGTAAGAAAAGGCGGCTAACCAGGTGATGACTTTTTTATATTAAAAGCTAAATTATTTTAAAAAATCATGAGCAATACTGATGTAACTTAATTATGAAATTGAAAAGAAATTATAAATTAAGGCCTTTAAGTGCAGGAAGAAGAGGGCATACTTCTTTAACACGTCGGCCGCCATAATATGACCGCGACGAAGTCACGTTGTTGGCCGACATTTACGGTTTTGAGTATTTTTCGACAGGTTTTACAATTCCAAATCGCGGCAACGTTTGTTAATTTTATACAACATCTTAATTTTGTACATTTTAAAATCGGAAAAATCTAATTTTAGTTATTTTTATAAATTGAACGCCAAATTACTAAACATGCCTGGAGGGACACAGGATACTTTTTACAAATACATGGTAGTAAATTATCAATATTCCCGTTTCGTAGCAATAAATTGTCTTCATTGAAATCGTTGATGGTACGCGTAATCGTGTGGTATGGCACCTCGAGAAATGTTACTGGCAAACATATTTTTGTGCCATGGCAGCAAATGTGTTAAGGAAATTGTTCCATATACAAAATGGGGATTCATTAATATTGCACTTGAATTTTCTCACATTGCTCATTAAACACAATTGCTGCAAAATCTCAATTAGTTTAGCATTCAGTAACAACCAATAGATTGATGTTCCTTAATTAATCACCATTGAAAAAAATGAAGAAAATGGATATACAATACTGAGTTTCCAAGAAAAAAATGGGAGGTGAAGAAAAGGTAAAGCAGCTTATACGAAACTGCACACGTGATAAACATCATATCGATACAGAATTCATATCTATTTATGCAGAATTGTCTTCAAATGGAATATTTTATCCGTCATACAAATGAGTTTAATTTAATTTTCATATGAATTTAAAGTAAAATAATACATCAAAATTGAGTAAACAGATGTCGGGGCCAACAGAATAAAATAGTTAAAAAAAGTAATTATAATTCAATATTTAAATTTAAACGAAATTAGCTAATAAAACATTCTATTTTGAAACTATTTAACCGTTTAATTTACATAATAATTATATTGCTTTTTAAAAATATGTATCGTAGTGTATAGAAGTTCTCATTAAGCGCAGAATATCACAAATCATGACATTTATAAATAAAGCTAATATCGTTATGCTTTATGCATCAATTTCTGAATAAATGAGAAATGAAATTTAGTTCCGTTTTATTGGAAATTAGTTAACGAAATTTATATCGAAGTTTGAAATTTATTTGAATATTATTTGCAACATTCGAATATTCTCTCAGTTAACTATGAATCTCCGTTTTAAATCCGTGCTACACGCATAAATGGAAATGCTATCATGTAATGAATAGGACATCCGTTGAAAGGTTTAGTAAATTCTAATTTTGTTGTAAATTACGAATTTCAGTATTATGAATGATAATTTCATATTTAGAATTTTGTAAAACTTTAATTTTAAATCCAATTTTACTTGATTTTTAAATTTCCTTCCGTAATAACGTTCCGGTAGATTAAATTACATATCATAATTTTAAATTTCTTATGCAATGATTTTCATTGATTTTAATATATGTGTATATATATATATATATATATATATATATATTGGGTTTACAAAATTACTGGAGGCCTATTCAGAACTGTCCCCAAATCTCCTATTATCAACATTTAGGTTACTTTTCTGGGTAAACAGAACTAAGTATCAACAGAATAAAATAGTTAATAAAATAGTTATAATTCAATATTTAAATTTAAACGAAATTCACTAATAAAACATTCTATTTTAAAAGTATTTAAAAATTTAATTTTACATGATAATGTTTAACGCTTTAAAAAAAATATATGTATCTTAATTTATAGAAGTTCTCATTAAGCACAGAATGTCAGAAATCATGACATTTATAAATAAAGCTAATATCGTTTTGCTTTATGCATTAATTTCTGAATAAATGAGAAATGAAATTCAGTTCCATATTATTGGAAATTAGTTAACGAAATTTATATCGAATTTTGAAATTTATTTGAATATTATTTGCAAAATTCTAATATTGTCACATTTAACTAAGTATCGGCGTTTTAAATCCGTGCTATACGCATAAATGGAAATGCTATCATGTAATGAATAGGACATCCGTTGAAAGGTTTAGTAAATTCTATTTTTGTTGTAATTTACGAAATTCAATATTCTGAATTATAATTTCATATTTAGAATTTTGTAAAACTTTAATTTTAAATCCAATTTTACTTGATTTTTAAGTTTCCTTCCGTAATAATATTCCGGTGGATTAAATTACATATCATAATTTTAAATTAAAAAAAATATATTTTCATTGCTTTTAATATGCAGGGTTGTTCAAAACTATGTGTCAAAAATGTAAAGGTAGGTAGAGGGGACCTTGATAAGAAGATTTCGTATAGGAATATGGGTGCGGAAATGCAGCGTTGAGGCAGTAGAGGGCGCTGTTGATTTCGCCGGATGAAAGCACTTCGCAGGCTTGAATCGTCATTCCCCGTACGGATTTCGAGTAACATGCATCGTTATATCAATGCGGAGCTTACCGACATGTATTTCATGCGTGGGGCTCCGCAAGGAAATGCTTCACAGCCAATGCACGTCCTAAAGCTCTCGAGCTTGTTGAATGACTATCCTTTACTGTGAAAATTACTGCTTTTTCCACTGCAGGAATTCTGCGACATTTTTCGTTGTCCGCATCACGCCTGAAACCATAAAACAGTCCATTCGGGCACAACTCCCCATGAAGCCTCCTCAAATGTCGGCGAACCGGCAGATTCCTACCCGGGAATCGTTCCATGTACACGCCGCTGCTCAATTTCATTGCGCAGCCCCATAAGTGAAACGTATGTCGGTATGCTCCGTATTGGTGCATGTTTTTCGAAATCCATGCGGGAACTGACGATTCAAGCTAGCAAAGCGCTTTCATCCAGCGAACACAAAAGCGCCCTCTACTGCCTCAACGCTACATTTCCGCACCCATATTCCTATACGAAATCTTCTTATCTAGGTCCCCTCTACCTACCTTTACTTTTTTTTTACATGTAGTTTTGAACCACCCTGTATACAGCGTGTCCGAGAAAGGTCTTTATCATTCTAAACATTAATAACAAGAATACTAACAGGTGAAATTCAATGCAGTTTTCTTCTAAAGAATGAAGAAATCCCAGAGTTTTTTCACGTATCAATCGCCTGAGGTATCAAATGGTAAATCATGAAATAATCATTCATCAGTCCTCACTGTTATACTACAAATGTTAAAAAACTTCGAGAGAAATCGAGTACGGACTCGATATTCTTCGTGCTACTAACGGAGCTCCCGTAAATCTACGTTGTCCTTTATTTCTATTTTTTATTTATTTATTTATTTATTTGCAGCAAACTGCATTTCATTTCACCTGTTAGTATTTTTGTTATTCATGTTTAGAATGATAAAGACCTTTCTCGGACACGCTGTATATTGGGTTTACAAAATTACTGGTGGAGCATTCAGAACTGTCCCAAAGTCTGGTATTATCAATATTTAGGCTAGTTTTCTGGGTAAATTTTCTGTACTCTGTTTTCAGTGGAATATCCAACTAACTTTAGTATGGTGCAGCACGTAAATTTTGTTTTATTTTTCTATCCGAAGGAAGGATTATATTACTTAAAATATCAAGAAATTTTAATGTATTTAAAACATCGAATTTGTAGAATAATTAACAAAAAGCGACTTTTGCTTCAGATAAGATAACACTAAAAATATTTTATGAATGGTATCATTTAAATGCAATTCTCGCCGTGTTCTTTAATTTACTTTACTCGATTTTGTTAATTTAGAGATGAAATGTAATTCACGGTTGAGATGCTTCCATAATTCGCAATCTTTATGTACTCACCAGAGTAAGTTTTACTGCTCCATCTGAAGTATGCGTTGGATTTTAAAAGACGTTTACCAGATTTTCATTAAAAATCATTGTAATGTAAAGAGTTTTAAGTGAAATTAATGTTTAAACATGATTTGCGTTTGCCGAAAAAATAATGGACAAAATCATGTTTTTAAACTAATACCAGATATTGTGTATATATTATTGTGCATGTTCATAATATTTTTTCTAGTTTAACTTTTAGATCTAAAAATTTTCAGTCGTTTGAAAGTAATATATTTTTCGTAGGTCACTACTTTTAAAAGCATATCTGCATAAGAACTTTTTCCACATATGTGTTTTAATAAAAATTATTGTATTAATTCGTGTTTTAAAAATAATAAAAATGTATTGTGTATTTTGTATATATTCTTCTTCTTTTTTAACTCTTTGATCTAAAAATTTACTGTCTTGTGAAAAAAAAAATTCCTCCGTAAAATTTTACTTGGCGAAGCATATCAGTATATGGGACTTAAGATCAATTTATCGATACGTGTTTAACATTGGAGACAAGTACTTCTTTTGAAAATTATTCTTTGAAAATCACAGTAATTTTACGTATGAACACACACTGTAAAGTTTAAAGAATATAATATGAATTAGAAGATACATTTCTATGATTGCGAATGCATTATTTTAAAATTTATCTATCAGCAAAAATTATGACTCTTTTTTTCTTTGGTACAGTTTTATTAACACAATCTGAATTTGAATATATATTTTTATAATCATTAAATGTACCATTTTATAAAAAGACAAACACATATTTTTCTTAATAATCAATTAGAACATAAACTTTTAAAAACAACAAGCATCTATTTGCAATAATTGCAATAAAATGCATTTTATTTGAAATATTACTTTCTTAAATAATTAAAACAATTTTTCACAAAGTTAACTTGTTGTGTCACGCTAGATCGGTAAACAGGAATGTGCATTCCAAAGGTTAGAAAAAAAAACGACTATGAAATGTCTAGTCAACATAATTACGCATTCTAAAGAATAAGTACATTAAGTTACTAAATAAATTTCCAATTAGTAAACAGTTGAATAATTCGATTACACAATAATTTACTTTGCGAGCGGGTTAATTAGTTAAAAACATTATTTACAAAAATGCTTCTAAAACTCATTTATCTTAAAAGTTGTATAACTATAAATAAAGCTTGTCTAATATATAACAAGCTTCCGAAAATTGTATAATTTATTTACAGTTGAGTTAGCAGAAATCGCTTTTGTGCTATCATAAATAATAAACATTTTGATCAATTTTGTAAATTATCATTATTGTTCTTTTTTTTTTCACTTACAAATTAAAAAACTAAATTTAATTATACATTACATGCAGAGTATGAACACATAAATAATTCTGTTTTAAAGGTTGTTCACATAACGTTCTGTAACTTTGCGGTTTTAGATTAATTTTATTTAGAAATGCCCCATTGCTGTAAGTTTGTTTATGTACACATACACACATATATATATATACAGCTGCCAACTTTTACGCTTTTCTTCCACCACTAATATTTAATAGAAAATTTTACCTTATTCAGTCGCCGAAATCTCTGATTAAATAACGCAAAATTTTATATTGCAATTTTGTGGTAACGAAAAAGCGAAATATTTGCCAGTTATAATATATATAATAATAATAAACTAAAAAAAAAAAACCCTCATGCAGAACCAATATTACAAAAGTCATAAACCACTTAAATACAAAACAAGAAAACAGAAGAAACTACTTTAACACAGAACCAGGAAGCACAACCAACTACTTAAAATCAAAACAATAGATCACAACAAATTGCAGCAAAAATGAAAAAAAAAACAATAAACAACAGAGAAAGAATAAAACGACCTGTGTCAGGTGACATGGCTTGAAACATGCACTGCTGGGTTAAATTGGTTTTATGCATGCAACACTCCCTTTACCTGACAAGTACAAATTGATAATGAATGAAACAGACATAACGGAAGTAAGCAAATTATAGCCAGACTACACCATCAAGTTCTGAACTTACAGCATGGAAAACAACTCACTACACCTACACTCCCACAATTATCACATTAACTAAACATCACTCGTATTGATAATTCATAACCTTTCACTATAACCTTTATTTCTTATAAACTTGATTGTTAAATCGGTCAAAAAATGAACCGGATAACCTTGTGTTAACGACATATAATAAAGTTCAACTATATTTCTAGCAATATTTGCATAGTTTAAGCACAATTTGTCAATACGGCATAAACCGTTTATATAAATATTTCTGAAAATAGGCACATTTGAACTGAAATGTAACATTTTAATAGTATCAAAATTAAAATTATTTCTCTTATCATAAATACTTGTTACCAGTTCACCATTAGATATATCTAAAGTTACATCCAGAAAAACGACACATTTAGAATTATTTGACGCAATTTTTAGGTTTAAACTATTTGGATAGTTTTCAAAGCTGTAACATTTCAAGGAATTGGTAACCCCAGCTAATAGAACATCATCTATGTATCTGTAATATATATATACACACACACAGATATATATATATTTTTCACGGCATAAACCAAACATATATATATTAAATGTAAATCTTGTCATCACGGTAAATCCCGAAAGACTGAACTAACTCCAACCTAATTGGGAATATGTTTCGATATTGATATTATCTTGAATAAGTTCGTTAACCAAGAATATAAATAATATAGTGTGTTTACAAATACACAGAAAAGAAAAAAAAAGAAACTATTTTATCATAATAATGTCCAAAATACGGAACTAATTCAAATGTAATGCGGAACAGTGTATTGAAATTGCAAGTGTCAAACAAGTTGGAAATTGTATGTCAAACGTGACAAATGAGTTGCATTCGTACTATAATTAGTTTTATAAATATTCAGATCTTGGTGCAATAGCTGTTGCACTCTTATGCAAAAATGCATGAATACAAAATTTATTTTATGTGAAGAATTTCCTATTATATATATCAAGAAGTTTTTATTAGATTTTTATAAATTTTAAAATGACTCGACAAAATTTTGAAACGACTATATATAATAAACTTTAAACCATTCGGTTGGGTAGGTTTTGCGTTGATATATGCATACAGACGAATGGACCAGACTGCGACTATAGGTGTTACGTATTTATATTACGAACGCACCTAAAAGTAAACTTATCTAACACGTAAATTTAGGTGATTGAAAGAAAAAAAATCAAATGTTTAAACGACTAATTTTATTTAATGTTATTATTTAATGTTTTTTGTTATGTATTTAATTTTTTTAATTTATTTGAGGAAAAAATATTTCATGCACAGCAAAATAATGTTTAGTTAGTTTAATAACATTTTATCTAAAGAACGAAAAAAACTTCAATTATGTGCTATTGCGCAGTTTTACATTGTTGTATAATCATTTACTGTAATAATGACGTTGACTAAAATAATTTTAACGTTTGCACTTTTAATTTAAATGTATGAACTTTACAAAGCAAATGCCATTAAGACAGATATTTTAAAAATTAAATATAACAGAATGTAACAAATTTTACAGTAAATAACGAAAATTAATAGTTTGCAATTTTTTATTATTATTTTTTTAACCATTTTAGGCAATCAAAATAATCACAACACCGTGTAATTTATATCACTATCACTAACATGAATGGAAAACGTTAAAAGGCAAAATTTTTTGTTCATGTCCCGTAATCTCTGCATTGCATGCGATTTATTAATTAGCTTCTACCAATAATAACATGTAATTTTACCCATTATTCTTTCAGTGTAAGAAATTAATTTTAGGAGAGGAAATAATAAATATATGATAATGATGAAAGTAAAACAAAACTATGCTTGTAACAAAGATATTACGTAATATCTACAAAATATTTAAAAGCTAACTATAATAAAAAAATCTTATTTTACTCGTATAAGAAATAACTATGGATTAAACTTGCTTATTGACTAAAGCAATGTTCACTTTTAATTTGAATGGGTGAACTACTCCTAATACTTTAAACTAAGGTACTCATTTTTAAATATACATTGGCAAATTACAATAAATTTAACAGTATATAACGTAAAAGAATAATTTGCTAAGAATAACCATTAATCAAATGTTAATCAGAATAATCACAACTCCCAATAATGAAGTTCTGTATCATTAACTAGAAAGATAAATGTAAATATCACAAAATTACTTCATTGTGTTGGGTAAATCTGCAGTATGTATTACTTTGATAATTATTTTCTTTCAATAATAGTATCAGTAATTACTCACATTATTATTTTAGTATAATTAATAAACGACATTATATGAAAGCTAATTGTAGATATAGGATTATGATAAATGACAAATGAAATATTTAAAAAAAATATTATAAACATAATTCACTTATAAAGACATTACATATAACATATGTGAAACATTTAACAGAAAACTGTACAAAAAAAATATATATATATATACACTATAAGAAAAAAAGCAAAAATTTCAGCATAATTTGCTGTAAATTTATGCACCCAAATTGCCAGCATTTTTTGCTGTAAAATTTAATAAGATTATAGTCGTATTTGCAGTAATATTAGCATGTTTGAAGCACATTTTGCTTTAAAACTCCAAACATAATGTAATTTAAGGCGTATTGTGCTGTGTATTTACAGTAAAATATGCTGGAAATTTGGGTACAAAAATTTACAGCAAATTGTACTGTAATTTCTGCCGTTTATTCTTACAGTGTATATGAAATAACTACAGAATTAATTTTCGTACTAACTATTGTAAATTTTCACATTTCACATAAATGGATAAATGTCATAATGTAGTTATCATTAAGATGCATATTTTAGAACGTAAAAATATAGAATGCAATAAATTTTTCAACATACATCGTAAATTAATTATTTGCCAAGAATGTTCATTCAATTACCATTAATCAAAAGTTAATCAGAATAATCTCTTCACCCTATAATTTAGTTCACTATCATTAGCTCGAATGAAAAATGTAAATTACACAAAATTATTTCGTTCATGTTCGGTTGTAGGACGTATTATTTTGATGATTACTCTCTTTCAACTATAATGTGTAATTTTCCCGTTATCCTGTTAGTAAAATTAATAAATTAAATTTTACAAAAGCACAATAAAATAATATGAAAATAATCAAACTTATATGAAATGTGTCATGAAACAAAGATATAACATAACATGAACAACATATTTAAGGGCTCACTATGATAAAACCATGATTTTATCATAGTGTAAGTTCGCATTGCTAAACAATGCGATGAGAGCCACAAATAGTTAGATGATAATTATTTATCATCTTTATTTTATAAGCGTCGACTTTAATTATTCTTCTCTTTTTGTACAAACTTCAACTGTGTACAAAGGAAGTGAATTGTGTTTTTGAAAAGATGTTCTAAGTTTAAAGTATAGTGAGAAGTACTCGAAAATATAACTATATATTTTATTTTAAAGCTCAAAAATGTTTAATGTGCATTTTTTTGTCAATGAATCTGTGTAATTCAGATAAAGTAATCTTAAAAAATTATGCGATTATATATTCATTTTGCTCAAACGTTGTAACGTGTTTCTTCAAAATAAGTGTACAGAAATATTTAATTTTCTATATGAGATTAATCTTAACTATTTTAAACATACTTTTATATGTATATTGTTATTGAAATTTATTCAAAGTGTTAATAATATGCTATGGATTAAACAAAAAGACCACAATAAGAACAGTAAAACGAACGAAAAATCAACTTAAGCTAAGGTCAATGCAATATTTTCAAATTTCAAGAAAGTTATTTTGTGATTGATAATGTTTTTAGAAAAAATATAAATAATGTCCATTTAATATCAATGCAGTGTATAATGTAACATTTTTAACGTACATATTCTTTGGAAAATATAAAGTTGTAGATTTTTGATCAAATGAAAATTTTCTACAACAGAAGACTTTACATTTCTTGTACAAACGTTTCTAACTATTTGACACGAGTTTTAAAAATAAATTTTATCTTAATCATCATATACGGACAAAGCAGAGAAAATGATTGATATATTCTCTGAATGAATAGAAGATCTTCAAAAAATTTTTTTTCTCATATTGCAATATTTGTAAAAAAAAAAAGAGGAATATTTTTGAAATAAAATTTATTAAAATTCGAAGAAAAATGTTACCTAAATATATAATATTTAACATTGCTTTCGGAAATTACGAATTGTTCAAAACGTTTTGAAGAGAATTATGTGATGCTATGCTAATCATTTCTATCTATAATTACTTAAGTTAATTCCAAAATTTTCGTCAGTCATTTGAAAGAAAATAAACCCAGAATTTTATTCAAATGTTTATTTGAATTATTAAAAATATAAATATAAACTTTTATGATGTAATCACTTTGAGTTATTTGGTTTAGTAATATTGCATAATTTTCTCTTAATGTTCTAAAATGAATTTTAATGAACTAAAAACATTCACTTTCAATAGCATTAAATAATCATTATAAGAAAAAAAGAGTCTTTTTTTTCAAAAATAGTTTTTCAACTTTATGAACATTTTTAATTTTATGAACTTATTTGATTAATTCTTAATGGCAAAGTCGTGTCTTATTAAGAAATTAAAGGCGATAAAATTTTACAAAATATCCTAAATAAAAGAATAATGTAAGAATAATACAGACATGATCATTTTGTTTATTTTTCTCAGTGAATTTACAAAATCTATAATAAGACTATTTTTATAATTAATTTTAACAGATACATTCTTAATGACAATGACTAAGATCTTCTCAATTTTCATTTCTATTATACGTTTTCACATTTTTCTTTTATTTATAGAAAAATAGTCAATTTTTGTCAAACACATGAGCAAAATGTCCTCTACGTTACCACTTTATTACATTTCTTGACATAAAAATTACTTTTAATTCTTCAAATTTAGATATTTGTTTAAAGTGATGAGAAATATTACAGAAACAAATATATTTTTTTTCAAATACATTACCAATTTGGATAGAAAACAAATGTATGTCCACTCTGTTACTATAGTTGAAAAATTTAGACATCTCAATTCGTTTAAAAGGTTCATTACAATAGTATAAATTATTGCTCTAATACATAAAATTTAAATAATACATGAGTAGTAATTTAATGTAAAAACTACTCTAGTAACAGAGTGGGCAGGTAGTAGACAAAGAGTAGACAAATAGAAAATTTCCATTTTTGAAAATTATTCAAGACTTTATGTAGGTTTAAGTAGTGGTGTATATGTTACATACATACATAAGCTTACTATTATTTATATTTACAAATTTTAACAGTTATATATATTATCTATAGCAAGGTAACCCAGTGAACAGACAAAAATATACTTACCTAATTTTTTGTTACAAAGATCTGTAAAAAAATATTATCCCACTTTATGAATGCAAATTCCATGAATATTCATATATGTACACAGTCATGAGACACATGCTGTCATCTACTGTGTAACAGGATCATTAGAAAATCCTTGTAACAGAGTGGACATGGGAAAACGTGCATTCTTTGGGGATGTTTTATTTCTAGCTATATTATATATTTTTTAATTAAAATGTTTTCTCAGTTTATATTTTAATTGAAAGTTAAGGTATCTAATTTTGAAATGATGTATAATTTAAAGGAATTTCCATTTTGTATCTTGTATTTTCAAGGCTTTCTGATTGAAGTTTCTCGCTCGGGACAGTCAGTGTTTCAAAAGTTGAGCATTATAAACTGTAAATAATTAAATGTTTTAAGAAAATAGTATTCAACAAATATTGTATTATCTTTAAAAAGTTGCATATATCTGTATAAAATAAGAATTTTTTTTTTAAACTGGAAATTGTATTATATTGTTGGACACTATTTTGTAATTTTATTTGAGATTGACCAATATATATATACATATATAAATGTATATTTAAAAACAAATCTGTGCTCTTAAGAAACCATTAACATTAAGAGATTAAAAAAATAAATAAATAAACAGACCTTCCTTTATAAATCATTTCTCTCTTTGTAAGCAGAAAACTCTTACATTCCTCAATTAGTAAATTTTCAAAAATCATTTAATATTGTCTTCTAGATATACTGCGTAGTTTATTTTTCCCGTAAAGTTATTTTTTCAATTATTGCACAGATAGTATTCTTGTAGTTTAAATTTTTTTTATCATAACTAAAAAATATATTATGTACGAAAATATATTACAAAGATCGCTTTTGTTTTACACTAATATTAATAATATGGAATCTTAAAGGACTTACTTTTAACTAATAAAAGAATGTTTTTAAATGTCATGTAAACACTAAAGTCATGTTGCAATAAACGCCACATTATATATTTAAGTTTTTTAATTATTTTAACTGAATTTATACATTAGTTTCTCGGCTGAAAAACCTATTAGAACAAAATTACTGTATTTTTTTTCAACTGGAAGTTATTTTTTACTTTTTTTTCTAAGTTACCAACAAAATATTTTATAAATGTTGTCCATATTCATCATTTTTATAAATGCAGTATATTTCTTTCAAATAAAACATCAAATTCCAACTTAACATGTGTCCAGAAAACTTTTGAAATCGTCAAATTGTACATGAAAGATAATAATTTTACATAGTTTAGTTTAAAAAATTCACGACATTAAAGCATTTTCGGATATTTAAATTTGGTTCAAAAATTCGCCATAAAAATTGAATGATCATTTACATTGTTTTCATAATTTTTTTAAAGTGATTTAAGAGTTACTTTCTTACAAATAAATGCTAAATTTAATTTTGTAATTATTTCAATGGTTTCTCTGCAGTATATTGTTTCAAAATCTTATTTAACTTTTTAAAACCATTTTCAGACTCTTCTAACATTTTGAAATTAATCTCTGCAGATCAGTTACCGAAAAAAAATAAAGATATAATCAGCTTCTAAAAAAATAGCTTATTTATAAACTTATTTCAAAATCCCATTCATGTTGAGATTGCATTGCGTCATGTTTGAGTTGCGATATTGTTTTCAACATCTGCTTAATTGTAATATGTTTACTCTTATCAAATTGATTGATAAAATGACATCAATAAATAATAATCCATATTAATTTATTTTGCCTTTCCTTATCTACAAATGCATTTGCATAAATGACGTCATTTGGATGAATTATTCAAAATATTTCCAGTTTATGACTAAAATATATGCTTGCAAAATTGTATTTTCTTTTTGCTATATCTTTCCGGCTTTAGCGCTTTTGTGAAAAGTTTTAATCGTCATCTATAAGAAATAATTACTGGAAAAACTGTGTTCCTTCGTTAAATTATTCTTTTGTAAATAGGGGACATTCATTTTTTACTTAAACTCATGGAGCTCAAATGTGTGTTTGTTTAATCTTCTTGGTTGAAGGTAAAACTGAAAAACACCACGGTGCATTTTTTTGTTTTGTTTTGTCTTTAACGTCAATGGATTTTTTGTCAATGTTTAAGACAGCATATAAAACAAGTTCAGAATGCTTAAATTCATTTTGTCAAATTAAAATAAAAAGTGCACATAAAAACATGTGATTCCATTACCTAAAAGTTGATTAAAACTTTAATTCGATTTCAAAACATTAAAGATTTTAAATAAAGATAAGAAAGAAAGATTTTAAAGATATTAAAGATTTTAATGTTTTAAAATCTAATTAAAGTTTTAATCATCATTTAGGTAATGAAATCACATGTTTTTGTGTGCACTTTTTAGTTTAAGACAACAGGCGATTTTTACTTACTATAATAAATTGATTCCTGAAGTTTCAATATGTGAAAATAAGTTTTTATTTCTTCTAATTTTCTTGAAAAATATACTTCATTTGCAATATTATTTTCACAATGCATTCGAATAAATGATCATTTCAATTTGAAAATGACGTCAAGACAAGAAATCTAATAATCCCTATCGTTTTCCCTCTTCTCCCCTTTATCCACGAAAATTTAACGAGTAATTTAGTTCCCAACAATACAGAAATGTCGTTAAAAATTACAAAAAAAAATATCTCGAACACTAATTTAAATTTTAAATTCTATCACCACTTTTTACACCCTGGGATCCATGAGGATTTCGGATAACTTGTGCTGATTTGATTGCCCAACGTTCCATTCTAGGAGTAATACCTGTGAAGTACAGACAGAAAGCGAAATTTTAGTATAATATGATGAAGTTTTAATTTCGTTATGGGAAATTAGCCGGAGACAAAAGCATAAAAAATTCAAGATTGAAAACTAATTTTAAAACATAATAATTCAGTCAATTAAAATACAGTTTACAAATAAACTGCATTTGAAAGTAGATTTGTTTTCTTATACGACGGTGTAAAAATTAAAATTGCGCGATGTTTAAAAAAAAAAAAAAAAAAAAAAAAAAAAAAAATCGTCAGCCGTTGCCAACCATAAAATGACGTCAGCGTTACGGTTGGACACGTTTGTCCTTTATTTATAATGTTGATAACCCGTGTTCTATTTATATAAATATAGCTATTATTATAAAGTTAAAATATGCTACAAAATTAGATCATTGGATTTTTTTTTAATTACAAATTGTGAAGTATATTAAAAGGGATTTTCCATCAAATACTTAAACTTATTCAAGTTATTTAAGCTTTTATTTACATTTCAGTTTTCTTTAAATTCTCTTCAGATTAATAAGAGGCATTAATTTGAAAATAATTACTTTTACAATTATAGTTGTCAATTATTTATGAGTTAGTGTCTAAAACATAAAATGTTAAAATATTTTTTTTTCTGTATTATTGCATTAATTAAGCGTTCTGATTTAAAGTCCTTTGTTAAACATTTTAAGAATATTTGATATTATTTACTTTATGAATGTATTTCTATGTATATCATTTACTAAATATGATAATGAAGTAATCATATTCTAAATCATAAGCTTGCTTGCACAATTGTATCAAAATATTATCTTCGTAGTTAAATATTCCCATTAAATTCTTATTATTAAAACAAGAAGTCATTTAAAACTTTATTCCATATTCAGTAGCATGTACCAGACACTATTTGTTTTGAAAAGAAAACAGTATAGAATAAAATTAATTTAAAGTAAAAGTCATATTATTTTCTCTTCAGTAAACAGAAATGATATTATCATGCACATACAATTTTTATATGCATGATATTAGATAAATCTTTGTAAACAGAAACCTTTTCATCGCATTTCTATGAATAATTTTAATGGCTTTCAAAAGAGAAGATTTACTCTCCATTTTCCTTTATTTAAATAAGAAATACGGAAGTTTCCAGTTGCGCATATACAATATGGTAATGATCGACTTCAGTATACAGAAATTTTTATCACTCAATACCCATTTTTCATTTCTGTTGAATGTTTCCTTAGATACATTTCCTTCATCTATGATTGTATTATATGACTTTGATTGTATTTTTTAAAATCTTAAATGTGACCTAAGATACACTTTTGGACAATGCATAGTGTTAAGATTTCAGTTTAAGATTATAAAAATGTTGGAACATAAATCAGTATTTATAGTAAAATATAAAAAAAATCATATATTAATTAACAAATGTTCTTGTTCATGTTAATCTTCATACCGTCCTTCACGATTTTAAACCACCACTCGCGAAAGAGTCTAGAGATGGTAATTTGGTAGAACGGTTTCGTTGCTACCACCGGTATGAAACCATGATACCGAACACAAAGTTAATTGAGATTTTCTCTTGAATAATCAATTATTATTTTATTGATTAAATTTGTATAATATAAATATATATTTACAGGAATAACGATACTCGAATACTTGAAAAACATACAGTCTACAGTTCCCTCAGAAAGAAAATACCGTTCTCGCTCATTTAAGGAAATATCTGTAATACTTTCTCTACGCAGTTGATCCACGAAAAATTAATAAAACGGTCTCCCTGATAGCACGCCACACTTTATCTAATTACACTGTACTATCGTATACAATTCCCGCTATACTCTGTGACAACCAATTCTAATCGTCCTCCACGGGGATCTCTGTCCACTCATTCGCTCGACCTATACTCGGCTATATGTAGCACTTTGCTACCTCCGGCGCTCGCCACCGTCCTGCCTCCAATTCTTTCTCGAGGTGGTTCCCCTTCCTTGTCCAGTCACCACCTACGCCCAGAAAAAGGAATTGATTAAAACTACAAAACATGTTTTGTTGAGTACATTTTGGTTGTTTTAGCACAATTCAAGTAAAATTGAACCCTTTTACTTGAATTAACAAAACATTTTTCGCTGACGATTTTTTTTTTTTTTTTTTTTTGGAATTGCAAAAAAAAAAAAAAAAAAAAAAAAAAAAAATGTGTTGATTCAAACAAAATTTCCATTGACCTATATTTAAACAAAAAGTTTTGTTGGGTCAACCAATTTTTTATTGATTCAACAAAACTGTTTTCTGGGTGTAGCTGCTCTCCCCCACACTACGTGGTCCACATTTCTACTTTCAACGGCAACCCCGTGGTCTTGCCAGACCAGGCTCTTACACCTCTAGTTACATCATGTCTCTGCTTGACAGGAATTCTTTTGTGATCGTATCCGCATTCCAATGAATTATAACCCTTTTCGAACGTCATTGCGAACGACCCCTAACAGCTGGGTAAATCATGTGAGATTTATTTTGATCAAATACGAAGAGGAAATATTCCAATATTCTATATTATTTTTCCAAATAATACATAATTAAACATATTACATGATAGTAATTAAAAGTTCAGGTTATTAATTATTAATCTATACAAAGCATAGATCCTATGAACGTCAGGAACCTGACAGTTTTTTAAACTTATATTACTTAAACTGATATTTAATTTCGATTAAAATTTTTTATTTCTCTTTTTCTTCCCATTAGTTTGTTGTCTCATTTGTTGTTGTGTTTCTCATTAGTTGTTGTTTTTGCACCTATTTTTTAAATAGCAAGTGTTAAATTATTTTGACAAAATTAAAGAATTCAGAAAAGCGTATACTTTTATACTCATTGAAAATTTAAAATATTCTACTCTACTTCTGAAACGATTTTTTTTTTTTTTTTTTTTTTGAAAATCAAACTTTAATTTCAGGAAACCTGATGTATTTTTCAAAATGAATTATTCGATTTTCGATCAAACAATACATTTGATTTAAGACATATACCTTAATAAGCACCTTGCGGCTACAAACATTTGTAACAAAACTTATTCAAACTGAGAAATACAAATTTTTTTAAGAAAGATACATTGCGATTAAAGGACGAGATTCTTCTTTCACAAACAGCATTTTTTTTTTTTGCCAGCACATTTGCCAGCACATTCTACGGACTATGTGATCTTGATAATCTTATCAAAGTCAAAAAGTTGTCATACTTCATTCCAAATAATCTAAAACATTCTCGACTATTCTTCTCTTATGGCCAAACAAATCTAATTTCTAGAATTTTTCCAAATATTTAAAAATTTTTGGCTATTTCGGTGAAAATATTTAACAATTTAGCTAAAAATGTAAGGTCAACTTTAGTAACAGACAAATCATCTATATTATTAATGTTCGGAAACGTCTGTGTGTCTGTGTCAGGTAAAACTCCGCAACCGTAGAGAATAGCAAAGCGCTTTTTAACACTTTCCAACCTAGTTGAAAAGTGTTTATGACTTCGGTTTCGTCTGCCGTCTGTCGTCTGGCCGTCTGCCCGTGCTCTAACTCCCGCAAATATGCTCGGATTGCTCTGCAATTTTTATATGTTATAGTCGTTATCTATAGCATGTTCCCTATTTCAACGGAAGTGTGTAGCACTTATACTTTTTTTACAGGGACACTCAAAAGAATTCCATTACATTGCGGTCTATGGGGAAAAATCACTTGAGGTTTATTTAAATAATGTTTCACTATTTTAAACGCATTGAAATTTATATATATCACTAAGGCGCATTAGAAGAAGCTTAATATGGAATAGTGTGTGCATAGCACTTATAGTTTTTTTTTTTTTACAGGGACAGTCACAGGGACAGTCTTTTACAGGGGAGTTTTTTACAGGGACAGTCAAATAACTCCGTTACATTACGCCTATGGAGAAAAATCGTCTGCGGTTTATTTAAATAATGTTTCCCTATTTTAAACGCATTGAAATTTATATAAGGTGCATTACAAGAGGCTTACTACAGAATATTGTGTGTATAGCAGTCATCGTTCATTTACAGGGACACACAAAGGAATTCTCTACTGTCTGTTAACAATAATTCCTGGAAGTGCGTTTTAAGTTACTGAACGCGATTTTAATTTTAACTCGCTTTTTGTCTATTACGTGGTGTGTATAAATTCTGTAGATCCTATACAGGGAAGCACAAAAGTTCCCGAACACATTTTCGTATTATTTAACTCCAGACGGAGAATTTTAAACTGTGCTACGCGTTTCCTAACTGAACTAAAATTTAGCATCCTATGTAGTATATATACAAATCTATAGATCCTATACAGGGCTGATGAAAAGTATTCGGATTACTTAGATGTTACCTTTTAGCTTATTAAACGGTATGATTTGTAAAATTATTTTGGAAGCGTTGGAAAGTGTTACATAATCTATGCTTGACGCAAGATTTTTCGTTCTTGTTTTCTAAAAAAATTAAGAAAAATCCCGGGATTGGTGATACTCAGTATCGAAGAAATTGGCCCCTAATTTAGAACGTTATTAATTAAAAACCTCATCAAAATTAGGAAAACAAGGAACAGTTTTATCGAAACCCGAAAAAAAAAATTCCGTTTTGATAATCCCAGACGTGGAAATTGTTTATATTTCATGCATCATCGTATTTAAAAAAAACTACCGGAGGTGTCGATCCGAAAATTGGGGTACACGCGCGGCGGATTTTTGCCGTTCCAAAATTTCAATTTTTTTGAAATTCGGACGGTAACTTTTCTTTATTTCGGCCAAAAACTGACCAGACATCCAACATTGACCCCAGACGGGAAAAAGGTTGCTTTAAAGAATGCTGGGTCACATCCGAGGTCAAATCGCTCCATTCCTTTTTGAAACAAGTGGAAATAATTACTCTACATTCACTAAAATTTGCAAACATGTGTAATAAAAAATCGCAAATTCAACAAAAAAATTTCATAAAAATCGACCACTAACTTTTAAAGATATCAATTAAAACTCATTAATGAAATTGGAAAATGAATTTATTTCTATTCGAACTGGGCAGAAGCAAAATATTTGCAGGTGTTTTCATCAGACATTTGGACGCCTTTCTGCCAAAAGAGATAAATTGATAAAAAGATGCATTTTAAAATGATTCCAGTTTTTATGGGCTTATATATATTTTTAAATATCGGATTTCCAAATCTGAAAAATATGCATCGTTGCTTAGAGTGGACTAACATTTCAGGGATTCAAAAAATTTTCGAATTCGGCGTATAATTTTTTATTTTATCAAAATTCCAATTTTTATATAGGAAAAAAAAAAGAAAAAGCTAAGGAATTTGCTATTTCTTTTTAAATTATCTCCCGTAGCATGGGTCCGATTGCGACGCAGTTTGGCTCATTCGACTCGATATCGATAGCGCTTACATATTTTTGTTCCACGTTTCATCACCAGGGGGCGCTTCCGTAAATCGGGTTCTATGGGCCCGATTACGACTGGGTCTGGCTCATTCGACTGGATTTCGATAGCTTTACAGATTTTGGTTATGTTGGTATAGAACAGATTTCGCCCCCTGGCGGTGGAAAGTGTAACTAAAGATATTTCAGCACCAGGGACCGCTATCCTTTCTCTGGTTATAAGAGCCCGATCACGACGAGGCATGGCTCATTCGACTCGACCTCGACAGCTTCAAAGATTTCAGTTATGTTCGTATGGAACAGATTGCGCCCCCTGGTGGTAGAATGTGTAACTAATGGATTTTTCAGCTAACCAGGGTTCTATGGGTACCATCACGAAGCGGTATCGCTCATTCGACTCGACATCGATAGAGCTTACCTATTTTAGTTCGTATTTTCACCACCAGTGGGCACTTTCCTATCTCTGGTACTATGGGCATGAACACGACGGGGTATGGCTCATTCGACTCGACATCGAAAGCCTTAATCTCGTTAAAGTTATGATCGTATGTACAGATTGCGCCCCCCCCGGCGATGGTAGGTCGAACTAAGGAATTATCCGGTGCGTGCATAGCATGACCGGTATACGGTGCCGAAGGCAGCGAAGACCTGGTTCGGAGGTTCGTTAGATTAGAGGTTTATACTATTCGATGTGCAAATAAAGGGATTAGCCGGTGCCGAAGGCAGCGGGGACCCGCGTCAGAGGTTCGTTCGGTTTGGTTTAGCTTATTAGAGGTTTGACAAGATTCGAGGCACCGATGTAAATTAGGGGCCCGCTAGCGGGCGAAGCCAGCTAGTTATATACATTAATCGTGAAAGTATATAAAAAGTATTTTTCCATAACAGTTATAATAATGCACGAAAGGAATTTCTAACGTACCTTATAACTTAAAATTCTCTGAAAACTCGTTTAAAAAATGCGAAATATATAATTATAATATAATATTATTAAATATATATCAAAGTATTAAATAAGTATTAAAGTATTAAATATACTTTGAAACAAGGATGTTTACCTCAAATATTTAATGTAACTGAAAGGCGTTATTAAAAAAGAACAATTGCATCTTATTCAATTTTAATTTAATATTTATGAAAGTGAAAGTTTGCCTACTGAATAGGCCCATTTTTAATTTGTTTGTGTTAAATGTTTTAATGTTGTCAAAAGTAGACCAAATTAAGAAAGAAAAAATGTACCTTATTTAAATTTGCCTAAAATTACTTGACTTAATCACACTTTGTTTATTGAGAAAGCACTTTTATGGTTTGTTTGCCCTAAATATTTAATGCAATTGCATGTAACAAATAAAGCATTAAATTCCTTAATTAAGTTTTCCTAAATGTATGAAAGTCAACATGTAATTTAACAAATACTTATTATTCTTTGCCAGTTCCTTTGATTCCGTTTTGTTAATTACTAGATGTTATAAAATATATGTATTTAATAACTACACAAACGAAGTTCTAAATTAATACAAATAAAGAGTGAGTTTTTATTCATATAGCAAAATTTTGGTACATATTAACGCGATTTTATTTCTAAACTTACATTCATTCAACACATATATTTATCTTTACTTATAACACATCCGTAAAATTGTAAGTAATATAATGGGCTTTTATTAAATTTCAAACATAGTAAAAGTTTAGTATAAATTAAAATATTAAAGCGAAATTCTTTTGTTTAAATTTTAATTATAATTTTTGCTGTAATGATTAAATGCAATTTTAAACGTTAACATATAGATGGATTCTCGGTTATACACCTAAGTTTATTTACTTAGCTTTTATTCTTTCTAAAGAATTTTGTATTATGTTTCGGTTTCCTTTGAAAAGTGATTCTTTTACAAGTAAAATATTTGCTCCAAAATTCATATTATAAAGATTTTGCTGCTTAAGTTGTGTACTTAGTGCTCAAAAAACACAAAATCGGCTTTACACATTAAACCTAGAAATTATATTAGCAATAAAAGATAACAATGAAGTAATATTTGTAGGTTAAAAAAATATATATAAAGGTAAGGTATGATTTTGTCATAATAGAAATTAGCTCTCCGGTCAGCACTGCGAGATAATATAGTAATGAGAAGAAATCAATACGAGATATAGCTAGAACAAATATTGTCCGAATATTCTTTTGAAATTAGCTTCTTACTAATAATGTCTCACTCAGAAAATATCAAATAATCTCGAACTTGCTAAGGTGGGTAGCGGACTAATTCATTGTTTTACATAGAGTCGTATTTGAACAGTAAGTGTAAGTTTTCAGCGGTACTTCTCTGATGCATTCTGGACGTACGGTTGGACTAAAAATGGTTACTTTACTAAGCCTGATTTAATACTCAGTTGACTAGGCACTAAGTATTATCGAAGCAACAATTTCTTGAAAAGTCTAAAGAAACGACACAGAGAAATTTACAAATATTTTATCTATTTAAATGCTAAGATTCAGTGAGCGATTATTAACAGAAGAATTATAATCATTTACCTTAGCTCAGATTGAACCCAAATAAATTAAAAGGGGACGTACTTGACACACCTTCAATCAAAAATCATTAACTGAATCTTTCTCCTATCTCTGTCTACTCTTCATCCTCTCGCGGGTGTCACAAGTCCGGGAGTTTCCAAGTCTTCTGATTCTCCAGGTATGGGCCTCGGCCATAAATTTTACTATTGGAGATTGGTTTCCCGCGCTTACTTTGTGAGAACGGAATTGTCGCTTACATTTATTTCAAAGTCATTCTAAATGAGATCCGAGATACATCATTACTTGTCTTTGTTTTACCTAGTGTTAACAATACGATGATTGAACTAGCCTGCGTTAGAAAGATATTTTGAAATATTTTGGCCTAATTTCTTTCATAATCAGGACCTATGGGAAACACGAATCCGCTGTAATTCTGGCTTGTATTCAAACTTTTATGATATCTATATTGAAATAGACAAACTTAATCCAAAAAAATAAATACATTACCAAGGGAATTAAGATTATTCCTATTTTTAGATGGAAAATTAAATAAATATCTCTATAACGACTGCATAAATACGACAATTTGAACCAAGATTTAAATGTAAACTAAAAGTATTTTAGATATAAATATAAATGTGTGCAATGAAATAGCACAATGTTTTCATCTTCGACACATTATTAAATAAATGTTGTTCCCAAAACTGTTCTCCGAAAAAAAAAACATTTCAACATACAAGACAGAACTATGCTTGTAATATAATCTAAATTTGTTTGTATTTATATTACTTTTTAATTTCTTAGTATTATATTCGTGACGCCACACTTAAATTAAATGTTTCTTTCTAAGCATTAAAATATGCACAGTTTATAGACATACATATACAGTAATAAATATCCTTATCAGTCTCTTTTCAGAATAAAGAATAGTTAAAAATTGCAATTTATACTTAAGAAACATAAAGTTAACACGACAAATAACATTAAATATTGTTATAATGAAACTGGCTTAAAAATCTAACTTATTACGGATTAATAGCAAAAGTAAAAATTTGCTTTATTAATATCCATAGAAAACAATATCTTTTTTAGATATGTGAAAGTTAAGTAAGTTCTGTAAATTTTGTTTTCTAATATTAAATAAAAGTAAAAACAGTTAATAAAAACACGCTTTTTTGAGTATTCAATATTTATCTTAAAACTTGCGCCCAATTTCATGACTGTAATTTGTGTAGCTAAAAAATGTCCGTTACTTTACATTAATTTGGCGTGAGCCCGAATTATTGAAATTCCCTTCTTTGTTTTACGTTTAATAGAAAGCGCAAACACACCTAAATTTACTTTTTAAAATATTTCTTTTTCAGTTTTAATTTTTAATTTTTTGATATGGCAACTGGAAAATTGAAATAATTATTTAAACTATCTGCTCAGGATTCCTATACAAGGCTTTTCACTACCAGACCGACATAACTTGCAGGAGGTGTAGAGGGCACAGAGACGACTCGGAATCACATAGGAATGCAGGGTCGAAAATGCCGTAGTACTCGCCGCTTGAATATCTGTAGCTTGCCGGCAGGATATGCGACACGCCGGGAATCTTCCAGAACGTAAGTAAATCCATGCGACACCGCTGTCAAGCCTGGCCGACGACTTTTGGTAGTAATTTCGAACACCTTCTGTAGTACATCCTTTCAATAAAATGTTTTCTGTCCCATTTATGTGTTGCTGTTTCTGTTCTTTTTCTCTGCTTCTTTGAACCATTGCTCGCAACTAAGGCCTTTTTTGACCCTGCATTCCTATGAGATTCCGAGTCGTCTCTGTGCAATCTACAGCTCCTGCAAGATTTTCGGTCTGATAGTGAAACACCCTGTATTGTGTCCTGAATGTTTAATCATATTTTAATTAATATTAAACTATTAAACACTAAAATAATATTTTAAAAAAATCAATTACATTCTTTATTTTTTATTTAAATTTTCTACTTTTAAGTGTTTTAATTATTTCGTTGCTGCCGTTTCACAGCTAGTTAGCACATTTTGACGCAGAATTAATTCCTCTGTTTTCGTAACTCGTAAACAGTTGTAACCATAAAGATTATTTGGCGATTTTTTACCTGTGACCGACTAAAGAAAAAATTACTTAAAATGACTCTTTTTTAATTTATCAATAAGTTCTAACAATATCAAAACTTTTTTTGTCATAGGAAACGCACAAGTGTACATAAATTGTATAATTCTAGGGAATTAAGAAGTGATTGAAACACCGATTACAAAATTCCATCTGTACATACGAAAACCAAGTCCGGTTGAATAAAAACTGTAACAAAAGTGTATATTCAGTCAGAAAAAAAAAACAATCAATACTTACCAAACATACTTTATTGATCATCTCATCTATCATTGCATATTTACTGTTTAACAATTTTGTAGAAACATTGTTGCAATCGTCTCGTTATTATTCATTTTTATGACATTTGTTACATATTTTAATCAATATGGCTTATTTTAAATTCAGATAATTGCTTTGGAACAAATGCTTTGAGAAATTTAATGAAAAGTCTTTAAAAATGTTTGCAACAAGTTAAATATTTATTTTACGCTCGAAAATTTAAATGAACTATTAATGAAACACAAAGGATGTGAATTATCACTTTACTACACATCTGAAACGCTGTTGGCTTTGCGCTGTTTAGTAAAGTGATAGTTCACATCCTTTGTATTTCCTTAATTTACAGCGTAATTTCAGCTGGGCTGAAAATTTAATTAGTATATAAATGTTCACCGGTACTGGGTTCATTTGTCTCTTGTATGCCAACGGTGTTGTGTTCATGATTGACGTTCCTTCTCGTGCTACGAGGTTTTAGCCTTGCCAATTAAGAGTGAGAGAATTCTAGATTGGATGTCGTCCGGATGGCCTAAATGGTAAAGCACCTGGGGCGCTATACCAAGGTGTCCAGGATCGATTCCCGGTCTGGACATTTTTTCACTCTATATGCTGTTTAGTAAAGTGATAATTCACATCCTTTGTATTTAATTCATTTGCTGCGTAATTTAAAGCTCTGCTGAAAATTTAATTAGTATATAAATATTTACCGATACTGGGTTTAATTTGTCTCATGTATGCCAATGGTGTTGTGTTCATGATTGAGGTTCCATCTCGTGCTACGAGGTTGTAGCCTTGCCATATAAGAGTGAGACAATGCTAGACTGGATGTCGTCCGGATGGCTTAAATGATAAAGCACTTGGTACTTTACCAAAGGTACCCGGGTACCCGGGATCGATTCCCGGTCTGGACTTTTTTCACTCTATTGCCTGTACGCTATTTAGTAAAGTGATAATTCAAATCCTTTGTATTTCCTTAATTTACAGCATAATTTCAGCTCGGCTGAAAATTTAATTAGTATATAAATATTCACCGGGTACTGGGTTTAATTTGTCTCATTTATGCCAACGGTGTTGCTCATGATTGATGTTCCATCTCATGCTACGAGGTTTGTAGCCTTGCCATATAAGAGTGAGAGAATGCTAGACTGGATAGTGTCCGGATGGCTTAAATGGTAAAGCACCTGGTGCGCTATACCAAGGAACCCGGGATCGATCCCCGGTCCGGACATTTTTTTTACTCTATTGGCTGTACGCTGTTCAGTAAAGTGATAATTCCCATCCTTTGTATTTCATTAGCTTATAGTGTAATTTCAGCTCTGCTGGAAATTTTATTAGTACATGAACTATTAAATTAGAATTTACCGAAAATGAAACTTTTAATTAGATGCAGTACTGCATTAGAAAAATTATCAATAAAAATAAACAGTCAAATTTTGCATCAACTGACATGCACTTAAGGTGTTTCAACACTTCTCAATTCTGTATTGAGTGGGCCCCACCAGTGGCTGAGAGGTTGTGCTCTCGAAGCTGGTAGACGGGAGGTGCTGGGTTCGATCCCAATCGCGCCCGTCGGCCTAATCGCTCGGAGTTTTCGTGGTTTTCTTTCGAGCCGTGGATTTTCTCCATGCGTAAATACGGATTAGGTTCCCTTAGAAAGACCCCCACGGAGGGCACTCCCCCCGGGCCTATATCCCTAGTGTCGATAATTGGCCGTCAATAATCAACCCAACTCAACCCAACTCTGTATTGAGTGTGATAAAATAATATCAGAGACTGCATTTTTTTCTCACCTAAATTTCCTTAAACTGAGTTTCAATATTTTATTGCTAGTTAATTTACCGAAAATGAAACTTTTAATTAAATGCAGTTCTGCATTAGAAATATTATAATAAAAATAAACAGTCAAATTCTGCATCTACTGATGGACACTAAAGGTGTTTCAACATTTCTCAATTCTGTATTCAGTATGATAAAATAATATCAGAGACTGCATTTTTTTCTCACCTAAAATTCCTTATACTGAGTCTCGATATTTTATTACTAGTTAATTTACCTAAAATAAAAATTTTAATTAAGTGCAGTACTGCATTAGAAATATTACAATGAAGATAAACAGTAAAATTCTGCATCTACTGATGGGCACTGAAAGTGTTTAAACATTTCTCAATTCTTTATCCAGTATGATAAAATAATATCAGTGACTGCATTTTTTTTCTCACCTAAATTTCCTTATACAGAATCTAGATATTGTATTACTAGTTAATTTACCGAAAATTAAACTTTTAATTAAATGTAGTATTGAATTAGAAAAATTACAATAAAAATAAACAGTCAAATTCCGCATCTACTGATGGACACTAAAGTTGTTTCAACATTTCTTAAAAGGACGTGAGTTAAATTTACTTGATTGAAGGACCAGATAATTAATAAAAGTTTCTTCTCAATTATTTGAATAAGAAAATGTAAGCTTTGCTTACCTTTTATAAAACGTAGTCCTTAATCATGACACAGCGAATGGTGCTTGCTATCCGAACATGTAAATTCAATTTTTATTAAATGGAAACTGGAATCTTTGTAGAAACACAAAGTATCGTGAATTGTTGAGAACAATCTTTATGTATCTGAAAAACTATACAATTATCTTGGTTAAATATTTTACACACATACAATACAAAAGGAAAGGTTATTAAATCCATAAAAAGAGTTGTGCTTCGTCTAAATTCCAGAGCATATTGCTTCCAGAACACAGTTCGTTAAAAATGGACGAGCGAAATTGTTTAAGTCTGATTGTTACGTAGTTTCAGCTTCAACTGATGAATAAAAGGGGCTCTTGAAAGTTCTTACACGATATTAGTCTGCTGAGCACACTTCACAAAGGTTTATTGCTGAGGTAAACACTTTATTCTTTCTTTAGAATGTACATTTGTAAGGATTATGTCTCTGTAGAACTGTAGTGCTGCCATCTTATGGGTTTAAAAGAAGTTCCATTCCAGGTGGTGGCGACGCCTGTTGGTAGTTTACAAAACAAATTGTTGCATATATCACAAACCAGGGAACAGATGGAATCAATTTATCAACTGTTTCCAACATTTCTCAATTCTGTATTCAGTATGATAAAATAATATCAGAGAATGCATTTTTTATAGCCTAAAATTAGTTATACTGAGTCTCCATATTTTATTACTAGTGAATTTACCGAAAATAAAACTTTTAATTTGATGCAGTACTGCATTAGAAAAATTGTCAATAAAAATAAATAGTCAAATTTTGCTTATACTGATGGACACTGGAGGTGTTTCAACATTTTTCAATTCAGTATCCAGTATGATAAAATAATATCAGAAACTGTATTTTTTTTTTCTCACCTAAAAATCCTTATACTGAGTCTCGATATTTTATTACTAATTAATATTAGGATGGAAGAAAATAATAATTTTACTTCTATATTAATTTTTTTGGACTTTTATACAGACAGTTTCTGTAAGGTTCATTTGAATCAATTTTATTAAAATTAAAATTTAATATAAATGTGCTAAAATTTCTTTATTAGTGTCCCTCATAAAGTTCTTTTTTCTTGCAAAAGAGCTTTGTTTTTTGCCTTTTGATTATTTCGACTCTACAGCCGTTTTACCTAATAATACTTTACTATTACATGTATTATAATATTGATGTATTCAAATATTTATTTTATACGGCCCAATGTATTGTTTTCTTAACAGCATAATTTAGCTTAGCATTATTTTAACAAGACATAACAATTTATATAATTTTCTTATATTTACATTTTGAAATGTATTCTAAGATACATGCCAGATTAAAGTTTGCCCGTGGTGGTGGGGCCTACTTTTCTTTGTTTCATTTCCCCATAGGGAAGCATACAGCAGTTAAAAATGATAGGATGATTTCAATGCAAAGAGATACAAGTGTCAAAACTATAGTGAAATTTCGAAAAAAAATCAATTTTTGCAGCCATATAGCTCACTGCATTACACATATCCCATAATTTCTATTCTTGAATAGCAAAGGGCCAACCTTATATAATACAGTAGTCATGTAATTTGTTTTGTGCGATAACTTCAATGCATACTGTGAGAAATACTATGCAAAACATAAAATTTGAATTTTTCCGACGGGGCACTGATTTTTGACCCCTCACCAAATCAAAACCAATGTTCCCACAGCATTAATATTCTGGATTTCTTTCTTTCGAATGGTCATCTCACTGAGAAAAAAAAATCGCATGAATCTGTTTACCATTTAATCACAGCCTGGGTGATTCTTAAATGGAAACTGGACTCTTAACTGTGAATGCAGTAAGAAATTCCGATACAGCTGAATTATTTTAAGTTACTTATTATCTTTGTCATGAAATTAGATTTATTATAAATGTGACAATATTCCAATGTTTATAAATCTTTTTAAAAAAAGTAGAGAACTTTCAATTAAAGAATAGTTTTGCAATTCCAGAAACTGGAAGAGTGTGAAAGTGTATTACATAACTATTAATCAACTTAATCTAGCTGACCCGCCCGGCGTTGCCCGGACAGACTGTCATTGAAAAATATAACAGTGGAGTGGACTTCATAAGAAAAAGACTGAATAATATTTATTTATAATAAAAGATTTTATAAAAATTAAATAAGAGCTGAAATTTCAAAAGTATAACAGTTACGTTTAAAAAATGAAACGGTCAGGGAAAATTATTACACTTACTTTTCCCTTTTTACTAAAAATCCCTTTTTAATTTTATATATTTTAAATTATAAATATTAAATACTTACAAAAATCAATATTTCAAATGAAAATGTATAAAAATGTATCTATTTAATTGTTAATGTTGACAAATTATAATTACAATTTATTTGAGCTATAATCATTGTTTGTTTCGCTTTTATTCCTGTAGATGGCAGCACCAACCAATTAGATGCGTTTCATTCGGACGTTGCCTTTAAACAATTAACAAATAATCGCGATTTCTGTGCCACGTACGATAACGTAATATATATATAGAGATTAATCAAATTTTCATATTTACTTCAACATTAATTTGACTGTTATTTTTTCATTTATTTTATAAATTTTTAATTAATATAGTAAACAAGTAGATATAGAAAAAGAAAAATCTTTCTTAATGTTAATAGTTTATTTCGACTTATGGACATTTTGAATGTTTTAACGTGCTGATACTTAAAACAGTTTTTTAAATATAGAATGCTTATACAACAATCATCAGTTTGGTTATAATATTAAGTTGGGTTTTTATATATTTTTTTCTTTTTTGTTACATTGATTTCATAAAACGTAAAGAGTATCAATACATTAATTTGGAATTTGTCTACTTTATTTAATAGTTACATTTGGCAAATTTTTAATTTGTTTCTACAAGAATGAACGTATTTCTATTTTAAAAAGGTATTTTGTCACACTCTTCCGTAATTGTTTGAAAAAAAAAAGAGTAAATCAATTTATTTCTATATCATTAATTTAAACAGCGAATACGTAAACCATAGTTTTGTCTGAAATAAAATTTTCCTAAGTGTTCATTTTACGTACTTATCGATATTAGTCACAAATAGAAATCCATTTTAGATTTATAAATAGAGTTATTTCTAAAATAACCGTTTGTTTATCTCTCAGAAGTGAAATTATAGATTGTTTATGTGTTGAAATAAGAATTCCTTTCTTCAAATAAAAATAACCCTTTCACAATAAATTGCGTATCGTTTTAAAACCACTCTGCATAATGACGAAGAGTAGAATTGGATGAAATACTTCAGAAGATTATTCATTGTGATTTGCTGAATATTTTATTTTCGTTAAAGTAATTTATTCAAGACACACATAAGTATTCTTGTTTGCATTTTTAAGAAATATCAATACGTTAAAATGCTTTCTAAAATTTTATAACATTTTCATCGCGGAATACTTTGTTTTGCATATTTTACAAATTTAAATGTTTAAAATAATGCTTTTCAGTGTATTATTTGATATTTGAAGCTACAGATGTGCATACATTTAAAAACATAATGCTGTTTCACAAAGCAAAGTACATAATGTCACATGAAGCCAAATTTTTCAACCTCATCATGTTGATATTGAAGTGTGTATCAATTTGAAATCACTTGGCATAACTGTAAATAGTTCTGAAAGAAAATAAATTGCAACGTTTTTTATTTTAGTTTGTTGTTAATTTGTTTCTGTAAAGCAATATTTTATTCGGAATACACATAAAATATTTTATTTGGTTATCTCAGAACACTTAATAAATTAAAATGTTTTGTAACTTTTGTAAAATTAAAAGTGATTTTTTTTCGTTGAAGACAATTTATTGACATGAAACCGGGATATGGATCATTTTTTACAACGTAAATAATAATAAAATAAACGTACCCCCCTAGATTTGTTTAGTGAATTCACTATCGCGTCTAACATGTAAAAATGAGTAAAATTGGTATTTTTTTTAAATTAAAAATGTATAAAATTAACAACCATTGCCGCAATTGGGAATTGTGAACCGTCTCGATAAACACTAAAAACTGCTTCGCAAATATTCGACACAGAAGTCACTTTGTCGCAATCTGTGACGGTCACCGTGTTAAATAAAGTAACATGCATAAATATAACAAACAACATAAATCTTTTAAAGAAAATTTATCTTAATTAAATAATTTTTTTATAGAAACAATTGTTTTATTTTACTATGTACAATTTCATTTTTTCGTTTCTACAAAACAGGAATGATATCTGTATTTCGGTATAGAGAAGGTTAATTTCCAAAATAATACTTTTTTGCCTGTGTGTTCCAAGCACTTCACAATAATGATTGTTATAATATAAATCATGCCGAAGTTTTTCCATGAAATCCCCGCCTATAATCGCCATTATTTAATAGTCAGCTTTCATTACAATGATCATGGATCTTTAATAATCTCTATATTTTTTTCTACATCCAAAACCAGTTCACATTTATCACAGGTATAAATTAAATTAATGTTTTTTTCTAATTTGTTCAACATAAAAGTAATTTTTCAATAAAAATTCAATTCCCTAAATTCATTATTTGTTTTGTTTTATTGAGCATATACAACTTATCATAATGCAGTTATTTAAAATTGATCACATCAGACTTGGATTACAATCTGTAAGCATTAATCTTTGCTTTCTAAATATGAATGGATACAGATGATTACAATGTGAAATCAATCATGACAATGTATTGAGAACAATCAACTTAATTTGATACATGCTAAAACAACGGGAATTATCTGGTTGATTTTGATAAATCTATTACCTTGAGGGTCTATGCTGTCGAAGGCAGGAAGTCCCCCAGGGTTACGATTGTTTGAAAAAATGTTCATTCAAATATATATAAAATCATTCAACACTGATTTTAAGTATATTTATAAATACTAAGGGGCTCAGCCTCCTATTTGCTAACGCTCGTCAACCCCCCGTGAATTGCATACAATTCACATTGAGACCGCTACGCGATCCCAGCTCGCTTAGCTCGCTCGCCCCTATTTATTTTTTGGTAATTCTAGCCGGAATAAATACTACAATAAATCATTTGAACATATGAAATTGACAATTTTTTTAATGTAAAAAAGTAATTGAAAACTCCGTTGAAAACACAACTAAAAATGCATTTAGTCAATTTCTACTAAAGGGCATATAAATCAGTTAAATACTATGAGAAAAGGATCTTGGAAACATAATTAGTTTAAAACTTATTGCACCTATAATATTGTACATCACGGCTTAAATTCATTAGAAAAAAAAACACTACGTGGTAGGAAGATAGTTTATCATCAATGATTGTTGTTTAAATTTCGTTCGACATTTTATTATTCTAATTGATTATAGATTTCGGAAAAAGAATTTATTTTTACTTCAATAAAACAGAAGCAGATGGCAGCAGGGGCATTCTAGAAAGTTTATATTTTATTATCTCCGAATTTTTGTGCGAGTGAAATTCGTAAATAAATTCTAAATAAGAGTTGAGAATTAATTTGAAATTAACAATATTATAGATAATTAAAATGAGGAGAGGCTTTGGATTACGTTCATATTATTTTATTTTTAATAATTGCTAGCTTAAGTTTCACTGCTCGAACACTGACCGCCATATTGGAGGCAGAGCTAATACAATCATGTCTTTTCATTGGTCTGAGCTCTGGAAACTACGGTTGTTGCCAACGATAAGGTAGAAATTCAGCCCTATTTCCGCGCCACGTAAGACAAATATATATATATATATATATATATATATATATAGATTATTACGGGCCCGGGGAACACCGGATGAGTCAACTAGTGGAGTCTAAAATTTTTGACTTTAATGATTTCCTTATAAGTAATATTATTTCCCTATGTAAACTTTCACAAAAAATATTTTCAGTGAATTAAAAGTAAACACATTTCGCAGGGTAATACATAACGCTGGGTATTGTCATCATGTTATACTGTTTCTTACGTAAAGAAAATGATATATATTACTGAGATTCGTTACAAGATGCTTGCTGTAGATTATGATGTGCATATCATTTAACGTTTATTTGTAGGGACACACAAAATACATTGGATACAGTACTGTCTATCAGCGATAACTGCTGCAAGTGCGTTTTCAGTTTTAGTATGAGTTTTTAAGTTTGTCTCATTTTTTACATCCTACGTGACAAGCATAATTTCTATAAATCCTATACAGGGCTACCCAAAAGAATCCGTATGTACTTATAAATATGAGCGGGAATTATTTAAAGGGTTTTTTAAAATTAATTGTGCATTTTCAAGGTGAACTATATTTAGATATGTTTGTCGATTTTAAATAAATTCCTATACCGGTCTATGAAACGAACTGCATACATTATGGTGTGTAGGTGGTAATTTACGGACATGTGATTTTTGAAAATGTTTTTCTTATTTTACTAATATATATATATATATATATATATATATATATATATATATATAGCTTATTGTAACATAACCATTGAAACATAAGAAACTGACCACACACAATGAAATCACAATACCAAATAACATATTAAATTATGTAGTCCTAAGAAATGAAATATAGCAGTCCTTACACAAAAACAATCCAAATTCTTCAAAATGCAAGATGACCATACATGAATGACACAACAAAAACACTGTAAATGGCCAAATTAGCTGATTCACATGTAATTTCAATAGTAAAAATACAAAAAGTTATTGAAATGTAGCAATGTAAAATGATGTTAATTAATTAAAAGAAATACACCAATTTATGCGCAGAAGCAGCAGTAAAATAATGTATTTAATAAGTATAAAATTATAAATTATGCGAAAATTTGCGATGAAATTATATGTATATATAATTCATAGCTGCTATAATACAAATATTCTTATGAATATAAATATTAAAAGTAATACTATCCATATATATATATATATATATATATATATAAACCGATAATGATATTTTAATGCTGATAACTAATGGAGTTGTAAATACGTTTAAAACAAGAAGTTTTAAAAATAGAACATAATTATTCAAATTTTTAAATTTACATCTTTATTAAATATTGTTAGCATATTAACTATTAGAAAGGATTGGACTTTACGCATTTTACAGTGACACAATATGATATGAAAAAAATTAAAACATTGTATTATCGTCAGCTATTTCAAAATAAATTGAGTACCTTTCCGCTTATGGATGAGAGATGATGAAATTTAGTTTTGAAATATGTTGTGCGTTCTCTGAATTATTCACTTAGGAAACTTCTTTAGCTTTTTAAACGGTGAAATTTTTAAAGTAAGTAATTGTTGGAAAATGTTACATAATCCTTTCTTGATGCATGATTCTTCTTTCTTGCTTTAGATTTAAAAGCTTTCTAGGGCCTGATTTACGAATGAGCTATTAATGGGATCTGAATTTAGGATACAAATTTCTTTATATTGAATGTCGTATTTTGAGTGTTGACTATAATTTCATTGTTAATTTTTATGAAATAAAAAAGAAAACTATTTGGATTTGTCAATTCCAAAGCTTTCTTCTATCCCATACATGTTAATGCCTCAAAAAGCGTAATTATTTTTAATTAATCAGTTTACAGTAAAAAAATGCACCATATAGTCGCGCCACATGTTATGTGATTTCCACAAAACCTAATCGGGACTAACTTATGTCAAGGTCTAACAAAATATGAAGCGTGATGAAATTCCGTGCAATATGAAAATAAGTTCTTGAGCTACGATGAAATCATGTAAATCCTGAAAATTGAAACATATCATCGCCACGTGTTGGATTATTTACACCAAATCCTAATCTCAGCACCAATTTATTTCAAGGTCTAACTGAATCTCAAATGTTATTAAATGCACCCACAACATTTTTGTCACATATAGACACACAGACAGACATTTTCAAAAAACAGTGAAATCGTCTTTACCTTCTAAAACGTATAAATCCGTCGAAAACAAGAAGTAAAAAAAAATCACGAATCCAATATTTTCTTCTTGTAAAGCTACAAGAATGTATAAATAGACGATGTTAAGAGACTATTTTCACATTATGATGGTTTGTTTAAATATCCAACTCAATAAAATTTAAAACTAACTGGAATGAAAATATTCACAAATTACAATTTTTTACAACGCAAGTTTCCAAATGCATTTTCAGTAAATGATTGCCGTAATAGTTTTCGTTAAAATGATTTCGATTTAATCAGCGTAACATTATAAATACGAATAATGCGTAATTTGAACACTCCAAAATGCTTCTATGTGAAAAAAATGCTTGATACTTTTGGGATTATGAGAGGAAATCGAGAATGAATGATTTTTACATTAAAAATTAATGCGACTTTACTCAAATAGCTTTTTTGCAACATACTTTTCTAAAAACAACACATTAATGTAGATTTATTTAATCTATTTGCATATAAAAAGCATATTAACTGAATATTTATGATACTAGAAATGGAGAACTAGAATAAATAAGAATTTAAAGAGGTATACTTATTAATGCATTTGTAAACATATTAGATGACTTCTGAAATAGTATGAATTTCTTAATGAATACATAATTTAATTTTGTATTAAATCTGGAGATATTGTTCATGCTAGAGAATAATTATTTAAAGAAGTATATTCAAGTTTTTTATTATTATTATTTATTTTAGGTACTAATGTTGGAAAATTTTACAAGTCATTCTAGTCTTTTTTTAAGCTAACAAATTCTTAAAATTATGTTTTGAAAAATAATACTAAATAGTAATTCTAGAAGTCAAACATATTTTTACGGGCAACACCATTTTGACCACTTGAAATTTAACAATTGTTAAGGAATTTTTTTTTTAAAGGAAATGCGCAGTATTTTTAAAACTCAAATTACTCTAACTTATTACGCATATATTAAAGTAGTAATAATTTTTTTTAGTTCATACATTAAAATATGACGGTTTGACAGCTTATATTCGGGAGAGCTTCGTAAAAAATGGTACATACGGTTGACACATAAACTTAGGGTAGACATGATCTAGAACAATGTAACAAAAGAAAGTTTTCTTATTCTGAAAGGTAGTGAAATACGTAGCTTTAAAAAATATATATTTGCATTTTCATGACGTGTCATGAATTCAAAATAATATAGTTTTAACTGAAATTTCCGTAATTTAAATTTATACAAATTAGCGGGATATCAATATTTCGAAAGAATCGTACTTATTTTACTACAAAAATAAATGACGATTAATTTCTGAAAAGAGATAATTTAATTGATTAAAAATCGGTGGATGTAAAGCGTTGACCGATTTTGAAAATGAAAAAAACTCGCTTAAAATTCTCGTTTCTGGTTACTCGCTGTGACGCATTCATTGTTCTATAGCTTCTAAATTACCCTTTCACTTTCCATAACTATTTCTGAATAATGAAATATGGTTTTCATACATATATATAAATATTTAAGAGTAAAAAAATAATAACATTTGATATTTAATTTGTTTAAAGTGTTGTTACCCATTAATAATTTTATGCAAACTTGTTTGAATTACGTTAACAACCGCATACGAATTTTAAGAAGTTTTACATTTCAGCGGTTTTATTTCTTAGATTATATTATATATTTGTAGCAAACTTTTGATTCAGAAAGGATAAGAAGCATGTTTCCATTATCTTTCAGATTAGAATATATTTGCCCCCGTCATTAGATTTAATCAGAAGTACTTTGACTGAATAAGTATTTTTTTTTATGGAAAACTCCTGTATTGATTATATATATAAATAAGCAATGTAATTTTAAGAGATTCGTATTTAAACTTTGGGTTTTAGGTGACATGTTACAATCTTACCCACAAACTGTAATAGTTGTCCTAAGCTATACAGTTTGCACTTTTTAGGTGTATTTGAAGGAGGAAACTTTTTTATATCAGACATCCCTTGATTTGATAGTCTGTGTTATAAAGTTCTAACAGTTGATGACAGAGTACCTAGATTAAGCAAGTTTTTTATTCAATTTTGCAAAACTTGTTCTTTGTGGAACACATCAGCATCAGCTTTTGGCTTAGTGGGGCATCCATTTTTAAATTTACTGGGACGGAAAACATCCTGCGAAGCACTCTTTCATCACTTGGTGATGGCTATATTTTATCTCGTCATTAAGATAAATAACTAATGAAAAGGTTGATATATGATAGTGAAATACAAAGACTATCAACTAGCATTATTATGAAATACTGTTATTTACGATTACTTACATATCCCAACTCTGTTTCAGCTTTTTTAGTAACCACTTGAAGGGGTTGGTGTAAGAAAGTGCCAAGCCACATTTTTGGTGAAATAAATCTAACACTGTTGTCTGTTGCTTAATATTGTAAATTATAATTTCCTACATATAATTTGTTTCTAATACCATTTGGTGGCAGCATATTTTCCATGTTCCGTTTTTGCCCCAGATGTTTATGCCCCCAATAAAGATAGATAATTTACAAAAAACATAATTGTAATATCATTAAAGTAATATGCCATCTTGTTACTCAGAATATGTCAAATGTTACTAAGAGATTGGCGAGAAAACTTTATGTTATATATCTTGATTTGAGTATTTGATCAAATTTTCAAATTTAAATTTCTCAGAAGTTCAAAAATATGGCTTAGCATTCTCTGCCACGACCTTCTCATATATTCTTTTTGAGAGAGTGCACGTTCATGAATAATATGATTTAGCCAGATTAAATCATCTCCAATAAACATACTACGGTACTCTGGTGGTGTGCTATTTAAGATGTGAACTTTAATTGAAACGCGTGTCGCATTCTGAGAGCTGTTAATAATCGTTAAAACCACAAGTTTCTTTGACGAGCAACATCAGCAAATGTGTCCTAAAAAAAGTGCTTCATCTTTTCGAAAGAGGGTATCCAGTAATTTTCAAGACCTTTTGCGCTATCTTTTACAGATTCAGCATATGTATTGTGTTGTTTAATAATAACAATATTCTCATAACTTTTTACAAATCTTCCAACTAATATAATTATCTGTGGACATTATGTATACCACTATCAATTCTTCGTTCAGTGCTCATGTTTATTCTTAGACGTAGCTTTTTTGAATATTAAAATGGTTTTTATTTCAATTTCTTTGTGCATACATTTTATATCATGACACACAAACATAGGAATTCTTAAATAAGTGTTACTAATGCATTGTTTTGGTTAACACGTGCTAACATTATTCAATTATTTTCACCTTCCATTCATCCACTGTTTTGATTTTGTAAAATTTTTAATAAGCTCTGTACCAGGTGACGAACACATTTTCTTGCATATCATAGAAAATAACATAAAGTAGA
The DNA here is from genome assembly GCA_963931845.1 of Maratus michaelseni. NCBI lineage: Eukaryota > Metazoa > Arthropoda > Arachnida > Araneae > Salticidae > Maratus > Maratus michaelseni. The sequence continues at coordinate 201,505,699 of OZ007593.1, read as the reverse complement.
AAAACTATAAAAGTATGCATAATATATTCTGATTCTCATGCATAATAAATTCTATTGTCTGAGTTTCGAATAATACTGCTAAAACTTTTATGGGGATACATTTCATCGGCACATATCAACACTCACAAATATTCTAAATACAGAAAGGAATTTATAACGTTGAATATTATGTCTTTGAAAATGTTTTTCTTATTTTACTAATATATATAGCTTATTGTAACATAACCATTGAAACATAAGAAACTGACCACACACAATGAAATCACAATACCAAATAACATATTAAATTATGTAGTCCTAAGAAATGAAATATAGCAGTCCTTACACAAAAACAATCCAAATTCTTCAAAATGCAAGATGACCATACATGAATGACACAACAAAAACACTGTAAATGGCCAAATTAGCTGATTCACATGCAATTTCAATAGTAAAAATACAAAAAGTTATTGAAATGCAGCAATATAAAATGATGTTAATGAATTAAAAGAAATACACCAATTTATGCGCAGAAGCAGCAGTAAAATAATGTATTTAATAAGTATAAAATTATAAATTATGCAAAAATTTGCGATGAAATTATATGTATATATAATTCATAGCTGCTATAACACAAATATTCTTATGAATATAAATATTAAAAGTAATACTATCCATATATATGTATATATATATATATATATATATATATATATATAAACCGATAATGATATTTTATAGCCGATAACTAATGGAGTTGTAAATACGTTTAAAACAAGAAGTTTTAAAAATAGAAAATAATTATTCAAATTTTTAAATTTACATCTTTATTAAATATTATTAGCATATTAACTATTAGAAAGGATTGGACGTTACGCATTTTACACTGACACAATATGATATGAAAAAAATTAAAACATTGTATTATCGTCAGCTATTGTCACACTTCACCAATGCGATGAAATTTAGTTTGCTAGCTCATTCAGAAAATCCAACTCATTGAATTATGTTTTCAAGCTATTTAATTGAGTAAATAAACAGATGTTGCTTAAAATTTTAAGTATAAAAACGCAAAAAAATGTTTTTGAAAGTAAGTAAAGCATTCTTGATAACCCACTTTCATTTAGAACAAAATAATCTAATTACCTCTACAAAAGTTAAATGGCGCACGTAAGTCCGTCGCTTTTTTAAGCACGCTATTATCTGTTGTTCCCGGGCTTTTAAATAAATTTTATTCCAGCCCCACCCTTCACCACGAAAAACTTTGACTTACGCTTACGCCTTTAAATACTGATAAACTACGTATTTTTCATTCTTGTAAAATGGATTAAATATAATGAAATTTGCTACATTCATTAAAGAGGAGAAAATACAAAAATGCATTTATTATCTTGTATTTAATGATTTGTAAAAAACACTATCAAGCTTGTGCATTAAAATAATTCATAGCTTTATCGTTAGAAGATTTTAAATTGAACATGCAAAAAAGAAGTGATGAAAACCTTCACATATAGTAGAATCTTTTAGTGTAATAAAAATTTTGAAATGACTAATAGTAATCAGGGCCCGATTACCCCAGAATCAAATTCCACCACTAATTTAGTATAGAAAATTTTAGGTTATTTAAACGCAAAATTCTTTTCTTAGATAAGTTAAAAATACTATTATAATTTACTAGTGGAATTGTTTGTCATAGTAATAACTAGTAGAGTCGTGTAGCATTGTATAAAATTCTTATAATGAATATGAAAAATTGCATCCATACAAATATATGTAATAAGAATTGACATTTTTTCAAATGAGTGACAAAATACCCAAACCTGGATTTGAACCTAATACCTTCAGCTTATATTGCTAACAATATGCGTATTGAGTTACTTGGACTGACAAATGGTGACAAAATTCATTCAGACTAGCGTTTTGGCAATAGCATCTGGTCTGTCATGTTGACAGCTGAACAAAATATACCACAAGAAATGAAACTCAATTTGACGATGGATACGTAGATACACTTTATCACTTTTAACTCAATAATACAGTTTGATGGTGATATCCTAAGTTTTAAAATTTTGTATTTCAACTGAGTGAAAAAGTGTCCGAGCAGGGAGTCAAACTCATGTCATTTGGCTTAAATTGCCAACGCTCTGCTTATTGAGCTACATGGATCGACAACTTGTCGACATAATTCCAACGGTAACCTTATTAACATTAGCATATCGTCCGCTAAGTAGACAGCTCAACAGAATATATCACAAAAAATCGAACTCCTTTAAACTATTGATACGTAGATATACTTTTTTTTTTAAAACTCAGTCATACTGAGTGGTAAAGATCTCATACGATTTGGCATTTTTCCAAATGTGTTAAAAAGTGCCCAGGCTTGGAGTCGAACTTAAGATCTTTGACGTATATTGCCAAGGCTCTGCCTATTGAGCTACCTGGACCGACAATCGGCCGACACAATTCACTCGGACAACGCTTTTTGCAAAGATTCTGGTCTAACATGTAGACAGCTCAACAGAATATACCGCAGGTAATGAACTTCATTCAAGGTTAGTTAGCATACAGATTCTATTCTTTACCACACTGATGTCAGCATGTTGTCACTATCTGCACTACTGTATGATCATCATCTTATACAGTTTCAGTGTGATGGAACATCCCAGAGAAGGAGGAAGGATGATTTTTGTTTGGTTATTGTTGTTGTTAAAAGTATTTTTTCTCACTCAAAGATTTTATTGATTTTTAAAGCTTTAAATTATGATGAGACGCAACAAGTGATACAAGTGCCAACAACAATTCTGTTCATGTAATCGAATTGTTTGTAAAACCCTGTTGAATTATGAGACAGCTATTTCCTCTCAACAGCTCTCGTGGGGTAAGTAGGTATAGTGACTTCAACGTTCTTCAAAGTGCTTTCGAGTGTGCAGTACTTTTATATCTTAAATAATTTTTGAAAATCTTTTATACTACATTTAACGAACTTTTCTTACTCTGTGATTTTCAGCTATATTATTTGATACACAATTCCTTGGAATTTTCTATTTTGTGTCCTTTCTTTGGAAATCAAAAAGAACCACAAGAACAGGCTACTAATATAACTAGGGGTTCGAAGAATCCAGTTTGTGAAACGGTAGATTACATGATCAGTAGGATGCTGGAACTCGCAAAGATAATAAAAATAAATGTTTTTAAAGAAAACGATGAAAATACGACATCTGAAGATGTTATTTCAGATGTAATCTGCTATGTTGACTGAAAGGATAGCTTAGGATTCGCCACTGAAATAAATGTGATCCCTGTCTTTCAGGATCTACAGAGCATCCACGACCCGCAGGTGAATCTAAGATAAAGGTAAATCAGGGTAATTATTACTGCCAATATCAGATAGAGGACTTTATGTCGGTGACGTAGGGCTTCCAGCAATATAGAAAATGTAACTGACATCGTCAGCAAAGAATTAAATCTGTCTCAGCATACAATTACTTAATATTCCTTTGAAGCAACCAAAAATGTTTTTTCTATAACACAAGTATAATTATACATATTTGCAAAGTGTAGCCATTTGGCACACTTTATATTCATTTTATACACTTTGTCACACTTTATATAATTTTGTAATATTTTTCTTGTTTTATATGCAGTTATTGAAATCACATACATTCTTGTGAAAAAATAAAAATTCATGGTTAAATTTAAAATTTTTACATTTTCTATTAATGAGAATTCTACTACAAAACGGTTGAAAAAGCGAAAATTTCTTGATAAATTTGTGCATTATCTAGATATTTTAAATTATCTTCGTTTGGAAAATAATTCATCTTAACTCCGTTGTCGATAAAGCTTGAAATGTATGTTCAGTAGCAAATTTAGATTTGATTAAAGTGAGTTTAATGTAGTTTAATATATTTTGACCTTTATGTAATTTAAATAAATTAATTAAAATTTCTCAGATACGTCATCTTATTCACTTTTCTTCAGATTTTAATATTTTTATCATAAGAAAAATATGTATGCTTAATTTAATCAGTTTTTGACATTAAATTCCCTTACAAAAATTTCTTATAGAATTCTATAAAAAATATTTATAGAAAATGCATTATAGAATCCTACAGAATTATGCCACGTTTTTCTATAAGCTTGTATAACCTAAAGCTATAGAAATACCTGTAGAAATTCAATAGAAATGTCTATAGAGCTTCTATAAAAATATCTATAGAAAAAATATAGAGCTTCTATAAAATAAATATGCATAGAATTTTATATAGAATCAGAGTGGTCACCTTCCCAAGTACTAACCCCACTCGATGCAACTTGACTTCAGTGTTCGGATAAAGAACCAATACTTTCAGTATAATACAACCATTGACAGTTCCAAAACTCTTATTACAATATAAAAATTTATTTGTTTTCTGATTTGCATTTCCAATCATATATAGTCTTGTAAAAATATTTAAAAATCTAATAATTTATTATTTGTTAAAACTGAAACAATTATTTAAACATTTATACATCAGATTAAAATATTTGAATAAAAGTTACAATAATATTAAAGTGAATAATGTTTTTTAAATTAGAGGGATGGTTTTGTAAATTTAACAACAAATTAATGATTAATAAGGAAATTAATTAATCATGATTTAATTCGGTAGTTCAACTGATATTGTTACATTGACAATTGTTGTATTAGAACTGAATTAAATTATGTATATACATAGTTGCCAACCTCCCGATTTTTTGAATACCAGTAAAATCTTACAAAAAAATTCGCTTTGTTAAATTGATGAAATTGCACGATTACATAAAACAAATGTTTTTACATAAAAATACTGGTATGGAAAAAATCGGGAGGTTGGCAACTATGTATGTATAATCATATTAAATCTGTAGAGTACTATTATATATAAAACTGATGTATTACAAAATTGATTATTATTTTTTAAATTTTAAAGTATAGTTATAAATAAATTACTACACATATAAATTTTAAAAGATCAAGAAATACATTATTTTTATAAAAACAACAACAAAAATATCTATAGAATCATTAGTCTATAGAACTTAATTCTATAAGGCTTATAGTACTCTATAGAGAAAAAAATTCTTCAGAACTTATAAGAATGCTATAGAAACATTATTTTTAGAAAAATTATTCTATAGAACTCTATAGAAATACTATTCTATAGAACTTGTAAAGAATTCTATAGAGTTCTATACAGCTCTATGAACTACTTTCGTAATGGTTGGCTTTCTCAACATTGTAACTATAAATAGTCCGAAATAATCTCAAAAAGTTCAACATTTAAATTGTGCAAGCAATATAGTTTTCTTGGTGTAGATGTAATTTAGACGGTAAATGTCGGATCAGAATTACTGATTCGGGGTGCTTTCTGCATCATACGACTTGTGAAAGAGTCGAATTCACTGTGAGAATTGGAAAATAATAATTCAAATAGTCTTATAAGTTCGTCCGGTTTTCAAATACTCATAAATAATTTAACTATATCTAATGAAAGGATCTTGCTGTTATTACTTTATATTGACATCGTCATTTGAATTTAGGTTTGAGTGTAAATAGGGAAACTGTTAAATAATGCAATCACATACTTGTTGAGGACCTGTATTTTTATTCCTTTACTCGTTTCATAAAAGTTCTGTTCTGGTCAAGATAGTCCTTTTTAACTCAGACCAATCTGAAGAGAGAATTTGGTTGATTTTAACCATTCATTGCTGCAAACCGCGCCAGAGCATGTCGTGAAGATTATTATCAATCATTTTAACAAAAAAGTACACTTTTTCCTTGTATACACCGGTTTTATGGACGTACTTCGTATTTTTAATTGTAGAGGTTTAGGTTGGAGATAATATGTTAGATTATAAAGGATTGGCTTATGACACTTGATTGATATCTAGGATAATCCGTGCAGAGGTTCTCCGGGATTCCCACAACCCGAACTAACAACAGAAAACTAAAAAAGGCGTTTACCTCAGGAGATTTATCTAAAATATAATTCGAATTTGACGACTAGAAGTAAAAGATATTGGTCCGAGAAAAAAACGTAACAGAGGCAAGTTTCATTTTCAGCATTAGATTTAAAAGTTAGAAAACAGAAACTGGGAATTTTTATATTAAAGTTTGAATTTTATATTAAATTTCGAATTTTAAAAATGTTTTCTTTTTTTTTACTTTCATTTGTATACGATATGAAGTACAGGCACACACACATATATATTTATTTATTTATTTGGAATAAATTTCAAGAAATGTGTACAATAGTAATGCTTCAAGTAAAATTAAAAGCAATTTGACCTTCTTTCCGATTTTCATTTAAAATATCAAAATTTCTTCTTATTTAGTTTCTCTTAACGTTGAGTAATAACAATGAATAATCGTGACTGAAATGTCTGCAAAAATATCGTTCAGAAAATGGTAAAATATGTAGATGATCTCACGGATATTTAGAGTCCATCATAATGTTGCATGGTTTTCTTTATCTTTTGTTTTCAGCATTCAAAATTCAGTCTAAGTAGGCCACACCCATATCGTAGGAGAATATTCTGATACATTTGCAGTTTATTCAAACTAACAGGAGCACAGCTTTTCTGTTAATTTAATACATTGTTGGCATGAATTAAACTTTTTGTGATGTTTCGGCCATGGATCTGGCATGTTACATTAATTAACATATACATTTTCTGTATTCGTAATTTTCTTATAGATAAATAAATTTATCTTAAACAGTATATATAACACTGATATATATATATATAATTAATGTACTAGATAGCTTTTCTCACAAAACATTTATTAGAAAACATCAATCTTTCTAAATGCAACCACTGTAAACAATTTAATATTTATAACATACTAAATATATGAATTATTTTATATTGGGTAAGCAGGAGGAATGCTGGTAACAATTGGGTGATAATGTTTTAAATTATTTTTATAATGCTACTCTTTTGTATTAGGACAAATACAAACACATTATGGAGTAGCTACGTTTATTATCTATTTCTCCAATTTTTTTCCGTCTTTTATCTCAGGAGTGAAGAAAGTTCTGACTTAAAAAACAAACTTTAGCACCCAATTAATCTAATACCCAAATTTTCCCGCAAAACTTACATGTTTAAATATTTTATATAAAATAGATATTTTTAGATATATTCTAGAATTTGTGTAAAAGAAAAAACACTAAACAAAATGGATAAATTATATTATCTCATGGTTTATTCAAAGTGTTTTTGTCCAAACATAACAAAAAATAAACTGAGATAATATTTGTCGGAAATTTTGAATTACTGAAGTGAAAAATTTCTCTTTCAAAGATTTTTCTGCTATTATAGTTTTTGACTTTTCACCGCGAATTTCTTATGTGGTACTTCTAGAAGTTTTAAAGGAATAAATTTAACTTTTGAAAGAGTTGAAACTGAAATAAAACTATTTTTGGGATTTGGAGGTAAGCCAACTTTTTTGTAACACATCTGCAACTGAAGTTTTGAAAAATGAAAGAAATATTATAAAAAAAGATAAGAAAAAGAAGAAGAAAAAGAAAAGAAAAAGAAAAGAAAAATTATACATTTACTATTTTTTTTTTAATGAAGCTGTTAACCTGGTTTGCTGAACAACATCCAGTAAAAATTGAATTAAAATTGTTTAATCCACACATTAACTTTTAATTACACACAAGAGATATTTTCCCACAGCAAAAAATGCAAGAATTAATTATTTACGGTGTGTTCTTAAACTGTCTTGACAAAATAAAACGAGTAATACTCTCATAAGGAAAGAAGCACTTTCCAACATAGTTGAAAAGTATTTATGAATTCAGTTTGCCTGTCTGCCTTACGTACTCTAAATCGCAAACATTTACTCGAATTGTCAGGAATTTGATATAGGTTATTGGGGCTTACTATGGCATGTTCGGTATTGAAAGTGAAGTGTCTAGCATTTATAGTTTATTTGCAGAGACACTCAAAATAAATTCATTACATTACGATCTATGGCGGAAAAAAATTTCAAAATTTTTAATGATGTTACACTGTTTTAAACATATTAAAATTGATATATGTCACTGAGGTGCACTGCAAGGGGCTTACTATAGAATATGGTGTGCATAGTACTTATAGTTCTTTTACAGGGACAGTCAAAATAATTCTGCTACACTACGGTCTTTGATTAAAAATCATTCGCGGTGTTGGTAATTCCTCAAATTGGGGTTTAAAATGTGTTATGAGAATACACATTTTCGTCCATAAATTAAACATTTTTAACAATTTCCAACATAGTTGAAAAGTGTTTATGATATCGGTTTGTCTGTTGGTCTGTACGTGCAGTAACTCTGGTAAATATACGCGGAATGTCTTAAATTTTTATATGTTATTGAGGCTTACTTTAGTACGATCGTTATTAAAAATGAAGTGCCTCCCATCCCTCGAGTTATGGTAAAACAAGTGCGGGTCGGTAAAACCTGACTTAAGGGCCTGGCTCCCTTTTGTGTGTTTAGCTCAGAAGCTGTTGGGGGACTCCGGCCTGGCCCCAAGTGGTTTCGCGATGGTCTCCTCTAATAATGGGATCCACCGTGTATCGCAGCGACCTATGTCGTCCACACACGGATTAAATCGGTGTGATTCGCAAGTGGCGGTGCCCCGACTTCCGTACGGAGAGACAAATCCGGTCGTGCGTGTTATATGTCCCTCAGGACATGCACTGTCAGAAATGGATACTCAAATTCCACGAAATTTTCTTCGTTTTTGACGAAACTGCTTCCTGGGAAGTGCTCCGAGCAAATATTTCGTCAAATCGAGTAAATTTGTATCCTCAAAAAAGCGAGGAAATTAATTTCGTCAAATTGCTTGTTCAAAAGAGGCAGCTGATGCCATCTATTGACAATTTTAGAAGCATCTGTAACTGAAAGGGAGGAAAGTACGACGCAAGCCATCAAGGGGATTCGAACGCACGATCTTCGGTGTGGGAGACCACTGCGCTGCTCCCTCCCCAGAGGGACCTTGCGTGAATTCGATTTTAAATGTATCTAACGGATGTGGATGTGTGTTTAAATTTTTACAAAGTAGATCGTATTTTATCGGTGCTGTTATAATTTCTGCATGCTTTATTTAATAAGGCTAGATTATTATTATGGTTTTTCGGGATAATAAATAATTAGAATATGGCTTCATTAATAAAATTTATTAGAGGAATTTCCTTTGTTCAATTAATGATTGGAGTATGGTCTAGTTAATTTGTTGGTCAGAAATTATAAAGATGATCGGGTTAAGATGTTTATAGAGGGGAAAGGGGTTATGCATATTTTAAATTTGATTGTTATATGAATATATTTCTAAAATAAAAAAAAGCTCCTAAAATTTAGATTTTTTTTTTTTTTTTTTTTTTTTTGAACGATTTTGTAACAACATAAATAGTCTGGCCGTGAATGGGAAAACAGTTTCGTCAAATATTTGAAAGTTTCCATTTCATTAAAAATCACTTAATTTTGAGACGAAATGATTGTCAAAATTGATGAAATATAGCTCAAGAACTGCTGAATCGTCAAAAGTAAAAGTTTTAATTTTGAATGTGAGGAAACAGTTTCGTCAGATATTTGAGGTTTCGCGTTTCGTCAAAAACCACGTGACTCTGTGGCGAAATGATTGTCAAAAATAACGAAATAAAGCTTAAGGATTGCCAAATCGTCAAAATTTTGAGACGAAATGATTGTCAAAATTGATGAAATATAGCTCAAGAATTGCTGAATCGTCAAAAGTAAAAGTTTTAATTTTGAATGTGAGGAAACAGTTTCGTCAGATATTTGAGGTTTCGCGTTTCGTCAAAAACCACGTGACTCTGTGGCGAAATGATTGTCAAAAATAACGAAATAAAGCTTAAGGATTGCCAAATCGTCAAAATTGAGTGTTTTAACATTTAAAATAGGTGTTAACCCGTTAATGTCTGTACATATATTTATTCATACACTTTACCAATTTCTCTCAGACATTACTTATAAAAAAGTATGGTCAAAATTTTTCATTAAAAATGTCCTTCATTTAAAAAATTAAAAACAGTCTCTAATAAAAACTTCCACCACCTAAAAAAAGCGCTTTCACCCCCTGCCAGGGCATCATCAGTTGTGTTCTCTATCCAACTTCCTCTCCTTTATACAGATGACTGGTGGCTGTAGAGCTCCCCCTATCGGATTTCAATATTTTCTCTCTCTCTCTCTCCCCCTCCTCCAACATTCTTCTCCAGCGGCAATCGAGCACTGAGTGTACCATGTCATTGCACGTTTCTTTGGATATATTTATTTCAATTGATTCTCGTAATAACGCGTTATGCAAGTTTTCGTAGTTAGCTATTTTCTTTATTTGTAGGTATCAAGTTTTATTGGGGTTTTAAGGTTTAACCTTGCAAGAGCTGTTTACTGTTTATTTAATTTTATATCTCGAATATGTTCCTTCTTTCTTTCTTCTATTTTCCTCTTCGTCATTGCTATGTAGGTAACTTTTTCATTTCCGAGAGTTCTTTTTCATTTCTGTTTTATTTCTGAGAGTGTTGGTACGGTGGTTGAGACGCTGACGGCGCCCCTCATGGCGCCTGTCGGGACAGATCAGTTTTGCCATTTACACTCTTACAGGGACAGTCAAATTATTCTGTTACATTACGGTCAATGGGCCAAAATATTGATAGTGCATTTCGATGATTTTAAACTATTTCAAATATAATGAAACTGATATGTATTTATGAAGTGCACTAAAGCATGTTTTCTGCAGAATATGGCGGGAAAAGAATGTATTATTTATTCACAGGGTCACACAAAAGAATTGTGTTACATAATAGTCTACGACGAAAAATCGTTTGCAATATATTTCAATGTTGTTACACTATTTCAAACGTAATGGAATTTATATTCATTACTGAGGTACTATAGTTTCTTACTGAAAAGTTAGGTGTGCATTGCATTTTTCGTTCGTTCATTTACAGGACATGGACAAAAGAATTTGCTTGGAATACTGTCTAAGAGCGATAATTTTTGGAAGTGCGTTTTAAACTTTGGTTTGCATTTTTATGTTTAACTAATTTTTTTCATAGCAGGTGGGTTATATAATTTTTTTGATAATATATAGGGCTACCAAAGGAATACGTAAGTATTACTGACCATGGGAGTGAGTTGCTTAAGGGTAGTTCTTAATTGTGTCAAGCATTTTAATGCTGAACTACATTTAGTATACTAATAGAAGTTTGTAGAATATAAATAAATTGATATACAGGACTACACAAAGAATATAATACATTGTCGTTTATGGTTGGTAATTGCATGAAGATTGTTTTGGGTTGTAATATGCGTTTTACCCAAATCAGATTTTAGCTTAACGTTTGGAGTGTACAAAAGTCTTCAGATAATATACTGGGCTGTACAAAAGAATTCGAGTGCAGTTCCATCTGTTGGCGAAAATTGCCAAAAGTGAATTTTCTAACTGAACGAAAACTTAGCATAGTATGTAGTGTATGCAAATCTATAAATCACATACAGGGATGCATAAAATAACTAGAATACTTTTTTGTCTAATAAAGGTAATTGCTAAAATTAGGTTTTTAAAATGAGTTATAAGTTTCCAAACTGTTTTTATTTCACCATTTTTAACTGTTAAATTTCTTTACGGTTTTCTAGATTTCTTTTAAAAGTGTTTCATAAGCTATGCTTGGCACATCATTTTTTTCTTGTTGAAGATAATTTAGCTATATTATCACGGACGGATCTGAAATGTCTCTATCGAGACATTACGAGTAGTTTTAAATTAAATTATAATTTGATCTGTAACTCTGTATGTACTGTCAGTCACATTCTGATTTATAAAGCATCTAGGTCAGTGTTGTTTTGTATTGATTGGTAAACTTTTCCAGTAGCTTTCCTCATGTCATCACACTTCATTGGATATATAGATCGTTTCTTCAGAATATCTTCAGTATTGGAAAAGTTGGGGATGAAAATATGGGTTCAGCTTGGGAATGAGAAACCCTGAGCTTTTGACCGAATAAGTGTATTACTACACTGGCTTTCTATACAAAACTGTCTCATCTTGAATATCACCCTATTTCATTTCGTCAAAAAATAAAATTTCGAGCCGAAAATGAGGCGAAAAGCAACAAAACTGCTCATTTTCATACATCCAGAAAAAAGTTTTGTTGAATTAAGAAAAATTTGGTTGACCCAACAGAACTTTTTGTTTAAATATAGGTCAATGGAAATTTTGTTTGAATCAACAAAAAAAATTTTTTTTTGCAAATCCAAAAAAAATTTTTGTATCGTCAGCAAAAAAATGTATTGTTAATTCAAGTAAAATGGTTGAATTTTACTTGAATTTTGCTAAAACAACCAAAATGTACTCAACAAAACATGTTTTGTAGTTTTAATCAATTTCTTTTTCTGGGTGTACTATTGAAATTTAATAATTTTGCCTTACTAAAATATATGTATAAGAAATAATAATAAAAACAATAGGTAGACTTTTTGTTTCCAGATTTTATTTAATTATTCTCAAGATAGGACAATACTGACTTTAAATTGCATATAAACTATTTCATACTTGCTTAATTTATACAATTTAGCTACAACAATGATAAAATATTTACACGAATTTTGCACTTATAAGTGATTTTCGAAATGTATTTGAAATTTTAGAACAATATGGGAATGTATGAGCATACCGTATTATAAAAACTTCTCTTTAGTAATTTAGAAGAAAAAATTTACTTTAAACTTCTTAACGTCTTAGTTGTATTTCGAAATGTACATTTAATGTAAAGTATCCATTCGTAAATTATAGGGAATGTGTTCCTCTTATTCCTATAGTGATGTCTCTATATGATTCATCCTAAGGATAAAAATACGAAAAAATCGCGTAGTATATTATTCATACATGTTACATAAAATAACGTAAGCTTTATGATCCCTTGATTTTTATGTTTCTAAATCCCCCTGTTGACCGAAACAACAGCTCAATTCTTGAAGTCTTAGAACAAAATGGTTCAAATTCCGTTTAACAGACATCAAAAGGGCGAACGACTGATTAGTCCTAAACTGCTTCTCATACATTTTGTATCTCAATGAAGGAATTTCCATGCTCGTAAAATTTCTTCCATACAATGACTTCCCAGAAAAAGAACTACAAATAGCACTGTTTTTAGGTACATACATGTGGCAGTCACTGGGAGATAACAGAAGAGCAGTATTCGTGGAAGTTTACTCTCCAAGCACAGCATAATTACAGCATGATTCGCCGTAGTCACCCTGAAAATAAAGAAAAAATGAAAGCTAAGAAATTATCTCTCTTTCCTCTGAGGTTGGCACGCTTGTTTTTGCAACACAAAATATTAAATTTTTGAAATGCACTTCCAGAATATGTTGAAATTATTGCATAAATTAATGTATTTAGATGAATCATACATTCGTCAGTATATTTCGGATTGGTTGTTTTTTAAGAACCCTAACAAACTAAAACAACTAAAAAGTAGAATAAGTTTGAGAAATCTCCGATATACAATTAAAGAAAATTTATAACTAACATAAATATGGCAACCTATGGATTTAGCTACGAGGTGATAGTTTAATCCTCCAACTGTTTGAAATTAGAGAAAAATCTTGCTTTCATTAACATAACAGATGTAAATTTGGGCTGATTTATTCCACAGGTTGTTTTAGTTTTCAGAAAACATATGACTAGTGATGTTATTTTTCAAGAACCAATGTAATTGTATCTAGTTCTGATAATAATGAATGTTACTTTTGTTTTTAATTTCAATCAACTTTAAATTGTAAAAAAATAATAAAAAATGTGTAAATCTTTTGTTGATATTTTCTTATAAAGAACAGTAAAAAAATGCTTAATTAAAAGACACGCAAAAAATATTATAAAAATACGTAAGTAATATTCCTAAATGTTTTTAAATAATTCAGAGTTACTGCTAAATAGCAGCAAAATGTATTTCATGAATATTGGTTATATATTACAAAATATTGGGATTAGGCTCATTTTTATTACGGAATAATGTAGCGAAATTGTGGTGTTGCGTATAGCACATATTGGCAAAAAAAGTTTCGCTATTATAAAACTATTAAAAGAACGTTTTTAGACTTTTTAATAAATCGTAGCAAAATATGGAGTAAATATCTAACGAAATATTGTTATGGTGGATTATTGCAATATTTAGGTGTTATATGTTGTCAAAACTAGCATAACGACTTTTGCCAGCGTAAAATTAAAATCCATTTTTTGCATTATTCGCATTTCATTATAACTGATATTAACATAAAACTCAATATTTTTGAAAAATTGGCATTCCATTGCAAATATATTCGATGTAAAACAAATATTTCTGTGAAAATGGAATTTCATTGTAAATATTTCCAATTTAAAATCAATATTTAACAAATATGTGTTTTACTTTGCAAATGTATGCGGTGGTTTCAATATTGTCTTAATATTCGGCTAATACAGGTTTCCTAATAGGGTAATATTTTCTTTTGAAAAACAGTATTATAAACTTACATATTAAGTGTTTACCACAGTGACAAATATCAGCAACAAATATCAAGAAAAGGTAAACAAAATCTTCAAATAAGTAAAATGAACAAGGAATCTGGCTTTAAACCAAATTTGTCGTAGCAAGTTTATGATCTATTGCTCAGATTTCCGTCAGTAGTAACTGCATGATAATTAACTACTGAGTTCACCCAATCTTGCTCCTTTTTTTGTTTGTTCAAGGAAGCATTATTACTGAACTCTTTAACAACATATCTGGAATACATCCAGAATACAAATTTTCTCAAAGGAGTTTTATTGCATATCGACATAATTACTTGGCTTTAATATATATATATAACTCCTAATTTAATATATATATAAAATATATTTAATATATATATATACTCCTACTTTAATATATATATAAAACTCCTAAATAAATAAATAAATAAATATATATTAATATTTTGAATTTCGACATACAATATTAAAAGTTGGCTATTTTAAATTTTTTCTTAAATTATTTACTTAAAAAATATAACAGATTTCAATATGTCATGATTTCAACAGATTTCAAATGCCATTTTCAATATGTCATGGAAGAAATAAAAAAATATATATAAGAGGAATTTTTTTTTAATTAACAGGGAATTCAAACTTGAAAATATTATATGATATGTTATAATTTTTTATGTATCTTTAAAACATTTATTATTTACGTTTATTATAAAAAATCGCGTTAATTAAATTTAATTATGTAATCAAAAAATCATTTCTAAATATAAAGTCAATTATACTGAATTTTCAATGCATTTTTTTTTTTTTTTTTTTTTTTTTTTTTTTAACGAAAATTGCTCAATAAAAAAAATATATAAACTGAAATTTCTGTTAATAAATCCTTTAAGAAGATAGTAATTAAATATTCAAAAACCTATTTCATCTTATTTTTAAACAGGAACGAAAAAGCATGCGTTAAGCATAGATTATAAACAATTTCCAACGTATTCAGAATACGGTAACAAATCTTCAGCGTTTAAAAATTTGATTAATTATGTCTATGTAAACAATTCCAAATTTTTACAGCCCTGTATGTATATAAGCTCTATAATTTTGTATATATAATGCATAGTATGCTAAAATTTAGTTCAGTAAGAAAGCGCTTAACACAGTGGAATTCCAGCATTTTCTGTCAATAAGCGGAAATGTACTCGGCCTCTTTTGTGCAGCCCTGTATGTCTCATTTGAATAATTTATACACACAGAGTAATATGAGAAAAAAAATTACGAGGCATTCCACATTTGAAAACGCAATTGTAGTAATTGCTCTTCATAGACAGTACTGTAACCGAATTATTTTGTGTGTCCCTGTAAATGAACGATGAATGTTGTACATGACCTATTCTATAGTAAGCATTTTGTAGTGCACCTTACTGATATATATAAATTTCAATATGTTAAATAGTATAATATCAGAAAAATACTCCGCAAACAATTATTCCCCGGTGATTGTAATATAACGGAATTATTTTGAATGTTCCTGTAAATGAACTATGAATGTTACGCAGTTAATTTTTAATACCGAACACGCCATACTAAGCATCAATAATATATATACCAGTTCCATGGCAATCTAAGTATATTTACGCGAGTTAGAGCAAGGACACGCGACAGACATACGGCAGGTAGACAAACCGAATTCATAAACAATTTCCAACTGTGTTGGAAAGTGTTAAAAATAATGTCATTAAATTTATTTTTATAATTAAACTAAATATATTTATTTACTAGCAGGCAGCGCCCGCTTTGCGCGTCGATTTTTCTAAACGAACCTTGAATGATTAAACATGTTTTACTTCCACTTCCAGTGCCAGGGGACTCATTCTGTACTAAAGAAACATTTTTCCGAACGAACCTCTGGCCCGGTCCCCGCTTACAATGGCACTTTATAGCAGGCGTGCTGCATACGCGCCGCAAAATCATTTAGTTCCAACTTTCACCACCAGGGGCGTATTCCATTCTAGACGAACCTCAGGCACGTTTCCACGCTGACTACAGCACCAAATAGCAGGCGTGCTGCGAACGCGCCTCAAAAATAAATAAGAAGGCACCAGATCTATATACATTTAACATTAAACGCGAAATTTTATTACTGCCAAACTCTCCCCCCCCCCTCCCCTCAAAATTTAACCAATGCCATTTAACATTAACAAATATACAAATATCGGTTACTTTTGAAACAAAAACAAAATGATCATTTGTAACATAAGCAAAATGGCAGATTTGAAATAAAAACAAAATGGCGCATTTGAAACAGAAACAAAATGGCGCATTTTTTTTTATTTTTTTTTATTTTTTTCGATTTTACACTTTATTTCTTTTTTTTTGAGACGTCCGGGTCAATTTTTTGCAAAAATTACGAAAAATTACCGGCCAATTTTTACAAAAAAAATGATTTTCGGATGCATAAAATTTTACTACGTATGTGTGGTGAGTTTTAAATCTATACCTCAAATAGGTTTCTTAATATTCGCAAATTAGTGAAAATAAATCACTCATTGTCATCGACAAAAGATAAATAACTGCTTATTCACCGCCATCTACCTTAGCAATATATATATATAGATTCTATTTTTCTGGTTTTATTAATAAGCTATCTTCAAAGTATTCTCATGTTTTGAAAAAAAATCGCAGGACATATGATTATCAATGCGAGTATAATTGTGTACAATATGAAATAATTTTAATTTTCTCTATTAGTACTGTATTAGTAGTCTTAGTTCTCTATTAGTACTCTAGAGTAAAAATTCACGAGTCTGAGGCTTCATTTCCGTAGTCAACTGGTTTGAAACTTTACATGTTTAATTTGTCTTTGCTTGCTGCATTTATATTCATTTTTATTACAATTTTTTGTGAAATCATATGTTAAATAAACGAAGTATATATTGGTATATTTGAAATATTAAATAATGCAGCAAAACAGTAACAATCTCTTCCTTATTAAAATTTTTCTTTCTTTTTAACTTTCGCCGCTCTCATGTGACGGTTTCTCTATTTTCTCATTAGCCAGCTTAGATTCAATAGCTTCTTCAATTACCATATATAGTCGAAAAAGTATCGGAATTATTTTGTGCAGTCTTGTATACGATCTATATATTTCAATATGTAATATTTTTGTTTATGTACTAAATGCTTGTTTATGCACTAATTTTAGTTCAGTTTGGAAACGCATAAAACAGTAGAAAATAATACTTCATCAATTTCCGCCAATAAACGGAAGTATACTCGAATATTTTTGTGAAGCCCTGTACATTATCTAACGAATTTATATACACCAAGTAGTATTAAAAATGTATATTTAAAATTAAAAATGCATGCCACAACTGAAAACGCACTTCCAGCGATTATCGCTCATAGACACCACCGTAACCGAATTTTCTTTTGTGTGTCCCTGCAGATGAACAATAAATGCACAACCTTATATGCACTATCATCTTATAGTTCTCTTCAATGATACATATAATGTCCAAAATGTTTGAAATAGTGTAACATCATTAAAATACATTGCAAACGATTTTTCCCCATAGTCCATATATCCCAAGTGTAGATAATTGGCCGTCAATAATCAACCCAACCCAACCCAACCCATAGTCCATAATGTAACGGATTTTTTTTTAGTTTTCCTCTAAATGAACTAAAAACGCTATACACTTCATTTTTTATACCAAACACGACATAGTAAAACTCAGTGACACATACCAATTACATTAGAATTCGAGTATATTTACGTGAGTTAGAATACGGACAGACAGGCGGCCAGAAAAGGCGAATTCATAAACTCCTATCAACTACGTTAGAAAGCGTTAAAAAGAGAAATTCACGTGCATTTCCATTGATGCTGGTAGCTTATGACGATATTAAAATTGTATGCACTTGCGCAATATTTTATTGCTTAAAAACGCAGTTATTAGTAATAAGTACTATGAATAAGTACCAGATTTAAAAAGAGATTACTTTAATTTCAAAGAAAATAATAATATACTTGCTCCATTTTATCAACATTAGATTTCAATGGTAAAATCGCCTAATTCCTTCTAAATATATTTCCTTATTTCGATAATGCTGAAAATATCACAGTAGTCAAGTGGACTTTATACATACAAAAAATATACAGCGTGTCCAAAAAGTCTGGAAACGGTCAAATAACTCGAGAAATATACATTGGATTGATAAATGAAAAAATGCATGTTCAATATTTTTGAAAATTCTATTTAGGGCTATCAAAGTTGCCCCCGCCCCAACTCTGTCCCTGGTGGGAAAGGGGGGCCCCTATGAAATTTTGAATGATAAACCTCCCTTTTTTATTGCAGATTTGGATTCTACGGGAAAATATACGTAACTTTTGCATTGGAACTTTTCTTCAGAAAATCGTAGATGACGCTGTAATCGAGTAAAATGCAGTGAGAATCGTTTCCATTGAAAAGTATGGAAACGGTCGAATAACACGAAAAATATACATGGGATTCAAAAACGGAAAAATAAGTGTTCAATATTTTAGAAAAATCTATTTAGGGATATAAAACTTTCCATTCTTCTGAAATATTGAACACGTACTTTTCTGTTTTTCAATCCGATGTGCATTTCTCGAGTTATTCGACCGTTTCCAGACTTTTTAATGGGAGCGAATAACACTGCGTTTTACTCGATTACAGCGCTATCTACAATTTTTCGAAGAAAATGTTCAATACAAAAGTTACGTATTTTTTCTAGTAAAATCCAAATCGGCAATAAAAAACGGGGGTTATCATTTAAGATTTCAAAGTTGTCCCCCTTTCCCTCCAGAGGACAGAGTTGGGGGGGGGAGGGCAACTTAGATATCCCTAAATAGATTTTTCAAAAATATTGAACATGCATTGTTCCGTTTTTCAATCCGATGCATATTTCTACATGAGTTATTCGACCGTTTCCAGACTTTTCGAATACCCTGTATATTATCATTTTAAAGGGAAAAAATATCTATTAAAATGAGTTATAAAACATTCTTTCTTAAATTTATATGAATTTTGGTATAAAATGATTGACACATATTTTAACAACATTAAACTTGTAATACATAGAGTAAGAAAGGTAATGGAAAAAAAGCATGATGTTGAAAATTTTTGTGTTTATAAAATCATCGAATAAAACACTTTTGATTTTAAAGGCAGCGAGATTGATTCAGCTTAATTAAGTTTATGATAACTAAATATTTGAAAAGTGAACATCTGCCTAAAATTAGCATATAGGGAGTAGTTAAAATATCAAATAGTTAAAATTATAATGAGTTCATTATAGCTTAAAAGTTTTCGTTAATTTTAAATTTGAAACAATCAGTTAGACTGTTGAAATTTACTACGCATAATACAGCAAGTGTTTGGAATAGTTTTGAACAAGAGTTATAATTACAAAGTGCAACTTATTCTACTTTATACCTTCTACACGAATTTAAAACGACACGTGCTTAAAAATTAGGATATACTACTAGCTGTCCACAGTAAACTAATTTACCGCATTTTTGGTTTTAAGGAGAGAACGTGAAAATCATGCCATGCATATTTGTAAAGCCAATTACTTTAAATTAAAGCTTGAAATTTACATATAAATGATAAATGTAATTCGGTTTGTCACTTTACATAGAATATCAAAATAATTTTTGTTAATACGTGTTATGATTGAAGTCTTATAACTGCGGCCATTATTATTGGTTTCTTTCTGAATATATTTGAAATTAAATATTATTTTATTCGTGTTATTTTTAATTTTCATAAACATTTATCAGAAATGTATAACTTATTTAATTTTTTATTTTAAAAAACCAGTACCTTAACTAAAATGAAATATTTGTCCTCTTTTCCTGAAATAACATTATTGTCTGTAATAATTTTGCATCAGGTGAGTTCCCCTAGTATGATACCTATAAATAATAAGTACATAATAATAAATAGTTTGCAGCAACACGTTTTTATAAAATGAGCCCACAGAAATTATACAATAAATAATTTTTTAAACAAATATAGGAGCTACGTTTTTCATATATCGGAGCTTCGTATAAATAACTATGCACTCTAAAATACTATGTATTTATACAGAAACTGAAATATATATAGATAATAAAATAAAAATAATAATAATTATGTAATTGTATGCCTTAATAATCGTTTTAATTTAATAATAATGTATGGGTTGTTGAACTATAAATAGTTGCATTTATAGAACATATATTCATGAAGCATACAATTATTGACATTTAATAACATAAATTTGAACCACAAAGAAACTATACATATTTTACTTTTTGTTCACTGAAAATAAAAGTTCCAGTCCTCTTCTTTTTTTAAATCGTTTCCTCCTTTAAAAAAGTTTTTATTTAACAGCTGCTTATTTACATATTTTTCAACTTTTTCATTTATCTTTATGAGATTTTTAAATATTTTTTAGGATTTTTGATTGATAAATTAGAAAATAAATTTAAATGTGTAATTCATTGAATTAACTTAGTGTTTGTGCATTACGGATGAAAAATTAACAATCATGGAACTAAGCAATTTCATATATTATAAGACCGGTATATTTCTGGTTCAGTTATTTTATGGAGCATATTTTCAGAATTTTTTGTTAAATTATTTTTTAATAATTAAACAAAATTATTTTTTATTACGGAATGTGGACGGGGCTTCTCTTATTCTACGTAAACGTTCTGAACAATATATAAAGATTATTTTCCCTACAGTTACCTTATAGGTGAATTGCGGAACGCTAGTAAAAAAGCTAAATATGGAAAGTTTGATAAAGGTTTTAGAGATAAAAAAGCTCAAGAAAGATTCTGTAAGAAAATTATGTATATTTAAACAGACACTCAATTTTTTTTCACAGATAACATTTTGATATAAATTTCTTAGTATTTTGCGTGTGACGAAAAATACACGAGCTGTCTGTCTACTGTGTAAAGTTCAGGAAGTTCGTGCATTCATTTAATCTTTCATGAAAACAATTATACATTTACCTAAAAGGTGGATGAGCCAAAGGCGTTTGGTGGATATTGCGTCTTTTGAAATTAAAATACCATGCTTCCTCTTTAATGTTTTATAACTAAGAATCCTCGAAAATTTTAGCATTTAGGGCAAATGTGACTCCATTCTTTCCCCAAGCAACGCCACTAGCCTCATTATTTTTAGTAAATTGAAAAAATAGTTGCAGTCTTAAAAAAATATTATTAAAGCAATTAAAATGCCGCATTTAAATATTTGTTTTCGAAAAAATGGAAATAGCCAAAGTAGTCTACGTTACGTAGGTGATTGTATACTTGCCAATTTGTGCCTATTTTGTGTCCAACTATTTCCGAATAGCAATCTTCGTCAAATTTTAGTGCTTTTTATTATTATCTGATTTAATATGCTTATTATTGTCATTATATAAAAATAATCATATTAGAGAGTAGATTTTTAAATATTATTATCATTGAATAAAGCGAGTATCTTTATTCGGAAATGGTGGTAGTCAAAATACATTATTGTTGGCAGGTATGCATTTGACAAAAAATATATATTACTCAAAATATATCGAATCCAATACTTGCCAGATCAAAAAACAATGTAAACATTACTTTACAAATTTTAAAGCTTTAAGATTCTTCATTCTACTATTAGAAATAATTTATTTAAAAAAATACTTAAACAGTAATTGCGAATTTAATAATCTTCTTATATTGTAAAAATCATACGCCTAACAAAAAAGTATGGAATATATTCCTCTGAAAACCGGTAAAACGAATTTTCGTCTTGCATGAATATGCTAGTAGTTCTAACTTTATAATGTTTTGATGTCCACAAAATGGGTTCTAAGACAACGTTACAAAAAATTCATATATGAAAAAAGTATTTTTTTTTTCAGTATGAGGCTTTATCTCTTTTTTTATAGCATTTAATTTATTTTTTAGTACTAAACTGAAATTTGGAAAAAAACAATTCTTATAATTTCATATCCGACAGCAGAGTTTTAAAGTTTGTGACATGTGTCTTGGCTATAAGCAATTTAGTTCATGGGATTTTTCTTTAATAGGGTAACATTATTCAATTTTTCTATGTTATTTACAAAATTAGAAAATTGTTATTAAAATACTATTTCAAACCAAAGTCGAAGAAAGATGGTGTCATGGAAATATAAAGAAATGCCGGTTAATTTTGGAATAGTATGTGCCACTTGAGAAATCGTATATACATTATTGTTCAATTTAGTGACCAAAGTTTTTAAACTAGTTCGGTAATTTTAAATTTTACGAAATCTGTCATTGCAATAAATCAAATAAAAAATCAGGTCCTTTCCTTGATCTGCCTGCAAACGAAGTGGTATCAAATACAATATAAATCACTAATTAAGGTCTTAATTATGTACGCTTTTATTCGGTAATAGATTGGTTCAGATGCAACACGACAATATATATATATATACACTATTTCAAATCAAATCGATGAATGATGCTGCCACAAAAATATAAAATATAGCAATATG
Organism: Maratus michaelseni; assembly: GCA_963931845.1. NCBI lineage: Eukaryota > Metazoa > Arthropoda > Arachnida > Araneae > Salticidae > Maratus > Maratus michaelseni. The sequence goes on along the minus strand of OZ007593.1, from coordinate 201,482,656 downwards.
TAAAACATGAGTAATCGTCCCCAACTAAGACCACTAGGAACAGCTAGTTACATAATTAATATCAGGCATAAGGAAACTCAATGCTCAATTACATTTTCAATCCTGGACAAGAAAGTTATTTTTTTTTTAAAGGAGTCAACAGAACCAAACATCCATTTTTATGTTGCCGTCATATTTAAGATGTAGTCGTATTATTGAATTTAAAACCCGAATTTGTATACTAAAACTGTTTAATTAAAGCAATCATATAATCTACCGACAGTTTTTTGGATAGATGTTTCTGGAAAAATACATATTAAATGAAAAAAAAGTCTAAATATGGATTTCAAGTATTGGAATTTTCAGTAAATGGCAACAAAAGATAAAATGTTGCCAACATAAAATGTACTTATTTTATTACGGTTATTAATCATATCATAATAACAGAAGATATAATTCATTTCACTTAAATAATTTTGATGATTTTTTTACATTCTCTTGTATTGGGTATTTGCGCATAGTGTAATTTTAATGTAACAGAATTGTAATTAATGGTTTGCGAAGTGCATTGAAACTTAATTTCATGAAATAAAATTAAAATCTATAATATGAAAATCTGCACATAATATGGATTTTGTATTCATGGATTTCTGCATAAGAGTGCAACAGCTATGTACCAAGATCTGAATAGTTATAAAATTAATTATGGTACGAACGCATCTCATTTCTCACGTTTGACGTACAATTTCCAACATGTTTCATTCTTGTATTGCTAGTACATATTAATTTTTTTTTCATTTGTATTAAATTAATACATTCTCAGAAATACTTCCTTCAAATCACGGAAATATTCTTGGCAGCACTGCTTTTGGAATATTTCCGTTTATTTTTTTATCCGTTACAGAAGGGAAATTTTCCGTTATTGAATTACCTATGTTTTAAAAAACTACATCTCTGTTTGCGAATCATCTATTACCATTCAATGCCATTACGGGAGTATTTGTTACTTGATGTACTTTAAAAACATTTTCTGGCTGACCTTGGTCTCAAACCAGGGACGACAGCGTCTTGAGTCAAGTATCTTACCGGTAAGATCAGTGGGTGCTTGCTAGAATAAAAGTTTGACACGATGTTACGGGTTTTCTTCAAATGGCGTCTTGAGACTTAAACAGTTGGGGTTTAGAAACCTGGTAATTTTGAAGTTAATTGTGGCGAGATTTCGTCGTTATCAGATTATGGTTGGGGTTTTAAAACTTTAGTATTAATAGAAGATTAAAACGAATTATATATATTCTTAATTTGATTGTTAGATGTAAAATATGAATATTATATTTTGAATTAAATTCGATAAAAAAATTTTTGCTTTTTTGAGAAAATCGATCTTTTTCAACTATTATATATAGTTTAAATGTGTTCGTTTTGCATATATTTTCAATGCGAGTGTTTTTTTATAAGTTTAAAAAATAAATTTCGAATAATTTTAAAGGAATAAGAAAATTGTTTGTTACTTTTTTTTTATTCGAAAACATTTTTGTATGTTGCTTTTTTGAGTAAAATCGATTTTTTCGACTTAATTTAAGTATTATATATTTATATATATATATGTGTGTGTGTGTGTGTGTGTGGTATGGGGTACGGTAAGTATAAATATATATATATATATATATATATATATATATATATATAATTATAACATCTTTGAATTTCAAAAAACATATCAAGTTCTTGTAACATTCAAATTAAATCTCCAAAGAGATAATTAATAATATTGTGTAGACAGAATACCACCTAGTTAATAAATTAACAAGTGCAATCATAATTTTACCATAGCTTGTGCTTCAATGGTAATTGGCCAAAAACACTGAAAATATGAAGATTATTTAAAAAGAGAGAGAGAAAAAAAAAATATAATAAACCATAACACGTTAATAATTTGGAGTTGATATCAAGTGAATACAAATGGATTAAGAAATGAAATATGAACTAAATATAATGGAAAATTGGATAACAAGAGATTTAAATTATAATTGGATATGAAAAAACACGTGTTGGTATAATCTTCAGCCTGGATGTACCCACACGTGTTTTAAATATAATAATTCAGTATTTCATAATTATACTGGGATATATGCTAAGATCAGTATACCAGAAGACAATTGGAAATAATAAAAATGGAAATAAAAAACTTGTAAAAATAGATAAAATATTTTTACCAGATAACAGTTGGAAATAATAAAATTGGAAATAAAAAACTTGTAAAGAATAGATAAAATATTTTACTCACAATAATTATCCAAAATGCTTAAACAACACAAGGTCTAATATATACCAATATGACCACATGGCGCACATCATAAGATATCAGATACTTGATGATATACTCAAGTTGAGAGAAATTATTTGAAGGTTAATTTGAGAGAACATATTTTGATATATCACCTTAATTATTACACCATAACACAAATTGATTTAAAACACACAAATTTATTTATGTGATAAATACACTCAAAAACAAATTTATATTTGTGAATATACAAATTTTCATTTAATTTTAATCTATAAAAGTATAATTTAAATAACAAGATATAAGCGCCCTCTATAGGTAAATTAAAAATATTATTAACATTTATTTGACAAGTAATGTGCTGCCCTCTATTGGAATAACAATTATTCAAAATTAAGTTTGATTTACAAATTTATTATATTAGATTTAATAATTTATATAAATAGTAAAAAATAATAATATCATTGTAGTTTTACATTAACATTGTACAAAAACCTATGATATGAATTAAATTTAACCTGAATTAAATTTATCTTACATAGTATTTCAAAGATTCTTACATTGAGTAAATATCATGTAAAAAAATTAATTAATAATAATTATTTTAATGCAATGCAGTACACATACATACACACATACATACATATACATATATATATGCATATAAATATAGCATATTGTTATGTTTGTGATTTATAATCAACAATGTTATGAACAATGTTATCCATGTATAATTTTATGTGTTTTTGTATAAGTTATTTTACAGTTATTTTAATACAATGCATATTTTATAGACTTTTATAACTGAACATTAGAATCACTTAATATAAAAGTGATCGACTAAACGCACAATAACAGTAACTATATAAAGTGTAAATAATGTTCAACCATCTTAAGTATTGTCCTTATATGTAATAATGGTATATGTTTTAATTGTATTTATATATGTTTTAAACCTGATCATTAGTATCACTTAAAATAAAGGTGATCGGCAAACGCACAATCACATTAACAATATAAAGTGTAAATAATGTTCAAACAACTTAATTATATATATATATATATATATATTACGATGATTTACCGTCATATGTTGTAGTTGCAATAACGTTGATTATAGAAGCAGGGGCACACATGGTCGCACAACGAAGTTAAGAACGTTGGTTGTTACTGATGATATAAATATTTAGAAGCAGTCGTAACATTTTAGTTGCAGTTTCGACGCGGCCATAGCCGCAGTAGAATTTAAAACCCAGAGGCGTTTCTCCATGAATTCAAAATAATATAGAATTAAAGAAAGTGTGTGATATTTTGAATTATACTGCTTGTTATTGCTGAACTTATTGTTGAGAATTATTATTATTAGTTACACTATTTATAAGTTGATTTTGAAACAGAATATGAAGATTATAATGGATAAAAAGTATTTAAAGAGTGGAATTGAAAGTTTTAGGTACGCTGCATTCAAAAAAGTTTCTGATGTTATGTAAATAAAATTTTGAAGTTATTGTTGTTGTTTATTCTTTCTATTGATGATACTATTATTATTGTTATTATTAAGTATTATTATTTTAAAATTGTATTGTTGATATTGTACTTGCTATTATTATTATTATTGTATTATTTTATTTATTGCAACTTCATACTGCCATTGCAACACTAAGGACTCTTATAATATTCAATAATTGGACTCTACTATTCCGTAGGACTTAAAAATCACTTAAGGACTATAAATAAGTGCATAATGTTGATTACTGTTAAATTATTGATAAAAAGAGATATGATTTATATATTGTTATTATATTATTACTTAAATTTATTTATTGCAACTTCATACTGCCATTGCAACATTAAGGACTCTTATAATTTTCAATAATTGGACTCTACAATTCAGTAGGACTTAAAAAATCACTTAAGGACTATAAATAAGTGAATAAAGCTGATTATTGTTAAATTATTGGTACAAAGAGAGATATTTATATGTTGTTGTTATATTTTCTTGATACAAACTATACTATACTGTTATACTAATTATTATTGAAAAATGTAATTATTTACAGCAGTTTCCACTTAACCGTGTTTCTTTAAATTTAATTATTAAAAATTTACTTAACAGAATTCAGAAATTTGAACATCGCGATACGGCGACCAGATAACTGTATTGCAACGAGGGAACTGTTTTGTAACCCAAGTATCTGCTTTCTCCCAATAAACATGTAAGTTATTTGGACTTACCGGTTCATACATTTTTTGGGAGGGGGGATATGTAATAATAAAAAAATTTCGGTACCAATTCGATTGCCATTTGGTGGAGATAATAACTGCTCCCGAGAACACTTGGATTGGTTATGCGTTATATTATATTACGATGATTTACAGTCATATGTTGTAGTTGCAATAACGTTGGTTATAGAAGCAGGAGCACACATGGTCGCACAACGAAGTTAAGAACGTTGGTTGTTACTGATGATATAAATAAAGCAGTCGTAACATTTTAGTTGCAGTTTCGACGCGCCCATAGCGGCAGTAGAATTTAAAACCCAGAGGCGTTTCTCCATGAATTCAAACAAACAAGGCTTTCAATTTCAATCCTTTATTAAATATTTCTCTTGGGCAGTTTCCACCATAACCATATAATAGCCGTGCATCACTACGTCATCAAGGTATAGAGGGTAAGTATCAGAACATATCAATGATTCTCAAAACGAGCAACCAGGGAGTTGTTTGCAAGTGAAAATACGACTTAATTCTGTAGGAGCGCCGCAGGTAGCTACTTTTTGTTACCCAACGCAATAACACAAATTATGACGTAGAACGCGCACGGAACCAATGAGGAATTAAAGAAGACGCGTCATGCTACGTCACGACCAATGAAAGATAATTAGTAAAAGAGTTCGGACAGAGATGTAGTGGATTAATTTTGTAGTAAAGTGACTTTAGAGCGGGAAATTAATATTCGGAATAAAAATGAAAATGACTCTCAAAAAACATTCTAAAATCCAGAAATGATCGGGAATCATGATAGAAATTAAGAATAACTAAAAGCTTTATATTTAAGTAAATTTGGACAATTTAGAATTAAATAAAAGGGAATTTAACAGAGTTAACGATAGAGATAAATTAAGAATAAGGATTTAATGAATATAGAGTAGTAAATTGGAATAAAACAGGGGAAAAAATTAGAATTGTAAGAATTTGGAATAATTTAACTAAGGAAAAATGGCGATTTTTTTTTTTTTATTACATAACCCCCCTCCCAAAAAATGTATGAACCGGTAAGTCCAATTGACTTACATGTTCATTGGAAGAAAGCAGATATTTGGGTTACAAAACAGTTCCCTCGTTGCAATACAGTTACCTGGTCGCCGTATCGCGATGTTGAAATTTCTGAATTCTGTTAAGTAAATTTTTAATAATTAAATTTAAAGAAACACGGTTAAGTGGAAACTGCTGTAAATAATTACATTTTTCAATAATAATTAGTATAACAGTATAGTATAGTTTGTATCAAGAAAATATAACAACAACATATAAATCACCTCTCTTTGTACCAATAATTTAACAATAATCAGCATTATTCACTTATTTATAGTCCTTAAGTGATTTTTTAAGTCCTACTGAATTGTAGAGTCCAATTATTGAATATTATAAGAGTCCTTAATGTTGCAATGGCAGTATGAAGTTGCAATAAATAAATTTAAGTAATAATATAATAAAAATATATAAATCATATCTATTTTTATCAATAATTTAACAGTAATCAGCATTATGCACTTATTTATAGTCCTTAAGTGATTTTTAAGTCCTACTGAATTGTAGAGTCCAATTATTGAATACTATAAGAGTCCTTAGTGTTGCAAAGGCAGTATGAAGTTGCAATAAATAAAATAATACAATAATAATAATAATAGCAAGAACAATATCAACAATAAAATTTTAAAATAATAATACTTAATAATAACAATAATAATACTTAATAATAACAATAATAATACTTAATAATAACAATAATAATAGTATCATCAATAGAAAGAATAAACAACAACAATAACATCAAAATTTTATTTACATAACATCAGAAACTTTTTTGAATGCAGCTTACCTAAAACTTTCAATTCCACTCTTTAAATACTTTTTATCCATTATAATATTCATATTCTCTTTCAAAATCAACTTATAAATAGTGTAACTAATAATAATAATTCTCAACAATAAGTTCAGCAATAACAAGCAGTATAATTCAAAATATCACACACTTTCTTTAATTCTTTCTTAAGTATATCATTAATATCTCATCCATATAGTAGTGAATGAGGCATGATAATATACTCAAATAAAATACATAATACAAAATAAGGAATAAAGAAGAAATATTCGTGAAAATAATCATTATTGTGTAGATGATGGTTTTGTAACTAACTTGCTTTCAGTCAAACAAGAAAACATAAGTTGTGAAATGAAAAAATAGGACCTTGTAGAATATTAAGAAAGGTTGGACAATTCTCAATTAGTATTAAGATATCATATTTGATTAGTTTAATATAGAATTTAATCCAGTTTATTTTATTAATTTCGTTAATAATGTTTAAATTATTATTCTAATCTAATTCAATTCAGTATCAGAATTTACTAACTTAAATCAACCAGTTTATGCCCGCACAAACAGTTAACCCAAGTGAAAACTCAACAGTGATGCTCTTGAGAGCTCAATTCAAGAACACACTGGTATACAGAAGAGAATTTATTATTAATTTTTTATTTTGTAAATTTATTTTATTAAGTTAGTTTATTTTATGAATATTATAAATTTAAGATGAAACTATAGATTTAACATTAGTTTGTTGTGGTTTCTCATGGGATAATTTTAATTGATCAGGAGGATAATAAGGGCGTAATTTTGATACATGTACTATTTCAGTAGATTTTTTTTGAATCTGTCTATTAATTTCAAAATTGACACCAGATAACTTATTATGGATTTGATAAGGACCACTAAAGACTTGTGAAAGTTTTCTAGTATTAGTATATTGGAACTCTTCATAAATTACAAGATCTCCAATCTCAAATTTTGGTTCTAGATAATTTCGATCATAATATTTTTTACTTCTCCAATAATTTTCATCAGTGCGTTTTTTAGCAAGTTTAAGGGCTTCTTGAACAGGAGGGTAATAATTTTGTTGAAGAGGGGAATCATAGGGTAATTGGCCAAAAAGTAAGTAAGCAGGAGGAAATTTAGTGATAGAATGAGGGGTATTGTTATACTCATTAACTACTTCTGTCAAAATTTTTGTCCAAGGAATTTTGGAGTTAGTAGAATTGACTTTACACTTCAATCTAGTAACTATTGTCTGGTTCGCCCTCTCACATTTGCCATTCGTTTGTGGATGATGTGATGTGGTTAAACGTTGTTTAATATTGTGGTTTCGCAGGAATTTTTTTAATCTAGATGAAGTAAAGGCTGCATTTCTATCACTTAACACTTTTTGATGGGTCTGGACATTAAGAATTTTATTAAAACATAATAATTGTTGTGGTATTTGAATATTAAAAGCTTGTTTTAGACAATTAGTATAAGTTTCTGTGGTAACACGTTTTGAGGGAAAGGCCCAAACATATCTAGTAGCATGGTCGATTATAAAATTTAAATATTTTTTTGTGGAATTGTAGTAATTAAAGCCTCCCACAGTATCAACAGAATTGCATTCGAAAGGTTGATCTGTGGTGGTCATAGCTTGTAATAAGCCAATTTTTTTCTGTCTCGGTTTTTTATTCTTTTGACAGACATCACAGTGTTTTACAAAATTAGTTATATCTTGGGTCATATCAGGCCAATAATAATTAGGAGATATTAAGTTCAACATTTTTTGAATACCAGGATGACCAAATTTTTCATGAGTAACATTAAGCAATTTCCTTCTTAAAGACATGGGTACTACTATTTTTCTAAAACCTTTCTTTTTTACTATCATAAGTCCATTTTCCTTGACATAGTTTTTTCCACACACATTATCTTTTTGTTGCATCTCTATGACTTCCCTAACATCCAAAAGAAAGGTAAGTGGTTGAATAAGATATGTAGTAGCATTTCTGGACAACATGTCAGCTTCGACATTTGTGGAACCCTTTAAATATACAATATCATACTCGAACATACTTCGCTTTAAGGACCATCTGAATAATCTTACTCTTAAATGTTTGACATTTCTTAACCAGACAAGAGACGCGTGATCTGTGTGGATAGTAAATTTAACACCATGGAAATAGTGATAAAATTTGTCTAAGGTCTTAATGATGGCGAGACACTCCAGTTCTGTAGTAAAATAATTCTTTTCATAACTTCTCAATCCGCTAGAATAGTATGCAATTGGATGTAAGAAATTATTATTATCAGGCTGCTTAAGGACTGCACCTACTGCCACCTGTGAGGCATCAACAAACATATGGAGGGGTAATTTAGGATAATAAATTTTCAAAACAGGTTTAGCAATTAGGGCATCTTTTAGTTTTTGAAAAGAATTTTGACAATCTAAGTTCCATTCCCAAATAATATCTTTTTTGAGCAATTTATTGAGAGGTTGTCTGATTTCTGCATATTTATTAATAAATTTATGATAGACATTAATAGATCCTAAAAACCTTTGGAGTTCTTTAACATTTAAAGGGGGTTTTAATTTTTTAATAGCTTCTATATTATTGTTAGCAGGAGTTAAAGTACCATTTTTTATCTCATAACCTAAGAAATTAATTGTTTTTTGGACAAAGTTACACTTAGATAATTTAAGTTTAAGATTTTCCATTCTGCATAATTCAAATATTCTGTTGAGATGTTGTAAATGTTCTTCCAAAGTTGAAGAAAAAATAATTATGTCATCAAAATAGTAGCAAGCAAAGTTAATTTTATGTTTAGTAAGAATTCTCCTAATAGTTCTATTGAATATTGATGGTCCTACCTTTACCCCAAAAGGGAGAACATTCCATTTCCAAAGTCCACAATTGGTAGTAAAAGCTAATTTTTCGGTGTCTGCTGGGTGTATGGGTATGTGCCAGTAGCCTGAGGCTAAATCCATGGTGGAAAAATACTGGGCACTACTTAATTTGTCAAAAATGTCATCAATACGGGGTAAGGGTTCTGCATCATTTTTCATTATGGAATTAAGTTTTCTATAATCTACACATAATCTAGTTTTTTTTTACCTTCATCGCGTTTTTCTACTAAAGTGACTGGTGAAGAATATGGGTTATTGCTTTCTTTGATTAATCCAGCAGATAATAATGATTGAATTTGTTCAGAGATTTCTTTTTCTTCCACTGCTGAAGTACGATAAGGCCTCATAGATATAGGTAGGTCAGATTTGAGAAAGATACGTTGTGGCTCAATATTAATCTTCCCCACATCATATTTATTTTTTGAAAAAACATCCAAATAATTCCCCATTATATCCCTTAAAGCTTTGTTTTCTACTGTGTTTATTTCCCCTATTAAATCATAATCATTAACATTAAGTTGCGCGAAGGATTGAGGATCCATGATACTTCCATAATCGGGCTGCACATATTGAGACTTTTCTTGAACATTAAAATGCAATAATCGTAATTTATTACTGGATATGTCAACATTTTTATTTAAAACAAGATATCCTTGAGTAACTCGACAATTTGCACAGTCTATGATTAAGTTAAATTGAGAAGAATCAGGTAATCCTAATATAGCATATTCCAAATCACTGTCACATAACAAAAATTTAATATAGTGTGTAATATTACCTATTTTAACTAATAAATTACATGACTTATTAATTGTAACTTTACCTTTAGCTTGACCAACAATAATAGGTGAAATATTTACAATTTTAGCACTTAAATAACGAATAAATTTAAATGGAAGAATAGATATTGTCGACCCGGAATCAATAACATAATTTAATTTTTTACTATTGGTATACCCAGCAACAATTAATTGTCAGGCATTGGATTGACTTGGTGACTGACTACCAACAGGAATATTACCTGTTTGTGGAGGGTTTAAGTTAAAGATACAATTTCCCTCCCAATGATAAGCTTCTGAAATTCCCCTATTCAGACATAATCTACATGGTCGACTCGGCATCCTTCTCTGATAGTGGTTGTCAGGCAATCGGGGACTAACGAACCTGGACGTTGAAGGGTTAAAATTAGTTGCTGTTTGGAAATTTGGATTCTTGTAATTGGGTTAAGGACGTATCCAATGTCTAGGTGAATTATTTGGTTGAGAAAAAAGTCTGGAATTTTGAGACATATTTCTAACATTACTATTATTGTTACTGCTAGAATGAGATGGAATGGCAACAAGTTGTTTAACTAATCTGTACCAATGGGTAGTAGATTCAGGAGGATTTACTATTAAATAGTTCTGGTATTCATGTTTTAAGCCGTCGGTCAATCCCTGTAAAATAATGGTTTCACATAATTTAAGTTGTCGACCTATCTCGATTTTTTGACGAAAATACTTTTCTAAGTTGTTTAAGTCATGCAAATTCAGAGAGGTGAAATCAGAAGAACGGGGGACTGTTACTTTCAGAAATTTTTCAGTTAAGATTTCAGCAATTTTTTCATATTCTTTACATTCTAGACATTCATTAACATAAACTTTTAATGTCTCACCCTTCAAATATTTGGAAATGTTGTTGATTTTCCAATCTTGTTTATCTGGAGGGGATGCACCTTCAAAATGCTTAAGCCAAGACGTAATATTCATATCACTTTCTGGATAAAAAATAACAACATTAAGCTCTTTTTCAGCCATTTTTGTTTGAGTACTGTTACTTTCCATAATAACTTTGACAAACCCTGAGTTTAATAACATGTAAAAAAATATATAAACAATGTATAAAGAATTCTTTAACTTAACAACAACTGTAAAAATATCTAACTCTTAATATTTCAAATAACAAAAACAAATAATATTCAACAGAAAAAACATCAAATTCATATTTAAATTCATTCCACTCAAATAGTAAATGCAAACTGCTAATTTATCGTTCTATAAATAGATTTGCTGTATATGAATAAAAATATCACAAAAGAAAAATAGAATGAAATAAATAAATAAAACACTTTTTAAAAACAAGCAGCATTATTTCGTAAGAACAAATTTTTTGTCTCTGGCTTTGAACTTCGGAACATAGAAGTAATGAAAAAAAAATTAAACTGCACACAATTTTTACTTTACCAATGTTACGCAAGTTTTCAGCGCAACTTCCTTTAAGATTTCTTTTTAGTTATCGTAAAATATCATCATGTAAATTTCATAATCATACTCCAAGTCATGTGCCAAGTAATAACTGATAACATAGATTATTCAATTCATATTGTAGTAGCAATTCTCATAAGTGCATCTCATTGCATCAATCCAAAATATCAACTTAGTTTAATCTTTAAAGCATAATAACATAATTTTAATTCTTCCTTAATATATTAAATTTAACAGAAAAATAACATAAACAGTAAATAAATTTCATAATATCTTTCAGAATAATTAATAATACAAGAACATAAATAAAAATCTCAGACTGTTAAAAAAACTCTGTCACTTGGTTTCCTGTTACGTAAGAATAGATATTTTAACAAAATAAAAAAGGTTGTTATAACATTTAGCAACAAATAAATAATACATATTACTTAATATAAAATCTAACTTACGCAATCAAATCTTGTTACGAAAAAGAGATACAACATTTTTTTGTTGTTTTCATTGACGCTATGTTCCAATACTTCTTCTGGCTGACATCGATAGGGGGTTGACTTTATAATGAAACATATTTCGTAGATGCCTTGCTTCCGTTCTTTTTTGTTACGACACCTCAGTAAAAGTAAGTAGCAACTTGATTCTCAAATACTCTTTCCACATCATTTGGAAGGATAGCTGTGGCATAAGTCCTTTGATATCCTGCCGGCTTATATTATATTACGATGATTTACCGTCATATGTTGTAGTTCCAATAACGTTGATTTCAGAAGCAGGGGCACACATGGTCGCACAACGAAGTTAAGAACGTTGGTTGTTACTGATGATATAAATATTTAGAAGCAGTCGTAACATTTTAGTTGCAGTTCAGACGCGGCCATAGTGGCAGTAGAATTTGAAACCCAGAGGCGTTTCTCCATGAATTCAAACGAACAAGGCTTTCAATTTCAATCATTTATTAAATATTTCTCTTGGGCAGTTTCCACCATAACCATAATTGCCGTGCATCACTTCGTCATCAAGGTATAGAGGGTAAGTATCAGAACATATCAATGATTCTCAAAACGAGCAGCCAGGGAGTTGTTTACAAGTGAAAATACGACTTAATTCTGAGGGAGCGCCGCAGGTAGCTGCTTTTTGTTACCCAGCGCAATAACACAAATTATGACGTAGAACGCGCACTGAACCAATGAGGAATTAAAAAAGACGCGTCATGCTACGTCACGACCAATGAAAGATAATTAGTCAAAGAGTTCGGACAGAGAGGTAGTGGATTAATTTTGTAGTAATGTGAATTTAGAGCGGGAAATTAATATTCGGAATAAAAATGAAAATGGCTCTCAAAAAACATTCTAAAACCCAGAAATGATCGGGGATCATGATAGAAATTAAGAATAACTAAAAGCTTTATATTTAAGTAAATTTGGACAATTTAGAATTAAATAAAAGGGAATTTAACAGAGTTAACGATAGAGCTAAATTAAGAATAAGGATTTAATGAATATAGAGTAGTAAATTGGAATAAAACAGGGGAAAAGAAATTAGAATTGTAAGAATTTGGAATAATTTAACTAAGGAAAAATGGCGAATTTTTTTTTATTATTACACACACACACACGCACATATATATATATATATATATATAGTAGTAATTCATTTTCCCATTTTTTTTAAATTATTTGCAATTTATTTTAAAGTTATAAAAAATATTGACACTTAAAATATATTTATTCTAAACAGATTAATATATATATATTAATCTGTTTGTTTACAATATTGTTAATAATTGCTACTTTTTAATTCGAAAGCACCATTTCGTTGTTGTTGTTTTAAATAAATTCGAAATTTAAAATTTCTGAATTTTTAGTTTTTCATTTTTTAAATAAATTCGAACTTCAGTATTAATAGAGCCAATACGGATGCGTGCAGGGAATAAACGAAATATTTCCCTCTTCTTTAGACCTTTCAGGAAGAATTTACTACGGAAAAAGAATGTTCCTTAGGGGTATGGAAAATTATTGTTTAAAAAATGAGGAATAATTTAGTGTAAAATGCCGAGTTTTTCTGACAGTGAACATCGTTATTATTAAAAATAATCAATTATATTAGAGCTTAATATGAAGGTACAACTAGGCTCTACCTCGGTAGATTACATTAAAAAAATGTTTAATTAGTCACAAACGATAGGGTACAGTCAATTAAAACATTAAAAAAATTCTTCTTTGCAAAACAAAATAAACACTCTTGAGCAGTTTGGCTATTTTTTGTTCGTTTGTAAAATGTTCGTTAAATCGCGTAGAAATTTTAATATATATCAAGTTAGATTTATGTCGATATTATTAATATTTTTCGTTGACTGAGCATTTGGCAGAATTCCTTGTTTATGACTGCAGGATCTGCGGCGAGTACAGCGGCATCAGAAAGGCACGGAATCAAGTGAAGTTGGAGGAATTTTGTGGGATTGCAATACTTAAAAGGCAGGTATAGAAGAACGCATACTTTTATGATTCTAAATTTACATTGTTAAAAAAACACAGATAATACAAATTTATGTAATTTATATAAATTAAATGAAAAAAGAAAAGAAAAGTTAAAATATTTTAAAACAATTTTAATTATCTAAAATCCACAATTCAAGCATAGAGATGAAGTTAGTTCTACTGCCCGTAATCTAAGGACATATAATATAATACCAAAATAAAAAATACAATCATCTCTTCCAAGTTACTTAACGATTTTGAGAGCCATTCTTTATTTTTAGAAAACTCAGAAACAAATACATTTTTGAGACTTAAAGAAGCATTTAGAAATTCAGGGTTTCTTTTGCGGCCACTGATTTTGGGAAACGTTTCAAGTAATTTTTATAGTTTAATACTCATTTATATATTTTACAGACAAACAAGATGAATTAACAGCAATAACTTTAACCTTAAAATTAATATTATTTTGTTGTTTTTGCACGTATAAAGACAATTGCGCATCTGAAAATGTTTAATTGAGAATTAATAGCATCGTATAAATCTATATTTCGTGGTGAATAAACTAATTATTACAATATAAAAATTACTCGGTAACGTTTCCAAAAATCTGCGGCAGAAAAAAAAGTTAAATGTTGAAACTATAATGGTTCCTGAGGTTCCTGATGATGAAAAAGGCTTTCGGAATCGAGGGTAACTCAGAAGTAGTTATTCTATATTTCCGTTCGTGGTTATATTATATTTTCTTAGATTACGAAAAGTTAGTATTTTGTTTACAGAGTTCATAAAGTTCATGAAGTTCATAGAAAATATTGACTATTTTTAATTAATATAATTTGCCATTTTTCTTAAGCGCTGAATCACTCTTCTTTCATTTTATCTATTTTTTCATGTTATAAAATAAGCACCATTAGATATTTTAACTGAAACTCTATGATATTTCCCTTTATTAGATAGAGGAAAGATATTTTATTTTTTTTACGATTTCGATGGATGAACACGATATAATTTTGCTTGTTTTTCATTTTCATGCATTTTATTTATGTGCATAGAATATCGATACACAGAGTATGAAAACAGGGTGCAGAATAACATATAAAGTAAAACATTCTTTCTCATTAGCGTGCAGAGAATGCATGTTTTTGAAAAAATCAGTTTAAGATCATTACTATTTAAATTGAATGAAAATCGAAATTGTATTTCGTTCAATACATATTTAATGGAATGATGTTCAAGTAAAAATGATTTTGCATACCCCTTTATTACTTACGAGAAAATGTATCATTGTTACTCCATAAGTAATATTTCATGCAGTAATAAATATGAAATATCTCATGCAATCTAAACATACAATATGAAATGTAATATATTTTAAATATTAAACACAGAGGTCACTTTAATGAAAAATATTAAAGTGGAAAAACAATATACAAAAGTTATAAAAATGCAAAAAGAATTGTTAAATAAAATTCCTCTGTGCATAAGGAAAAAGTTTTGCTGAATTTCAGTGAAAGAAAATATATTTCACTTATTTTAAAAATTATTAATACAAAAAAAATAAATACAAATACGCAATATATCATGTAGTGTAAAATATCTATAAAATATATCACGCAATCTAAACATACAATATGTAATGTAATATATTTTAAATATTAAACGCAGAAGTCACTTTAATGAAAAATATTAAATTTGAAAAATAATAATACAAAAATTATAAAAATGTAAAAGGAATTGGTAAATAAAATTGTTCTGTGCATAAGGAAAAATTTTGCTGAATTTCAGTGAAAGAATATCTTTTTCATTTATATTAAAAATTATTAATACAAAAGTATATAGTACACTACAAAAAATATGAAAATTAGATAGAAGGATATTCATAAATAATAATAAAAAAAGATTTTATTAATATTATTAAATTCTTCTTATATTCGTCAGAGAGTAAAATTTATCTTTAACTAAAAAGATAACTTGAAGATAGAAATTAATAAATTTAAGGATGTTCTGTTTTACATATATATATATATACGTCGGCAATATCTAATTTGATTTATATTTATAAATGCGCATTGCGTCAAAAAAAATAAAAATAAATAAATAAATAAATACGCCTGTTTCAATTAATGTGAGAATAAAATAAATGTGCGGTATATACGTATATTTATCTAATTATGTTTGACTTATTTTGTCAAAAAGGGGTCGTTGACATATGAATAATTGTGAGAACTTTCACTTTTGAAATGAATGTTTTAAAAAAAATAATTTGCCATAAAGTTAGTAGAGTTCAATGTTTGAGGATGATCATGTTCCAATGATTTTCTAAAAAAAATCATTTTATTGAAATGCTTATTTTTTAATGATATAGAACGATTAAACTTGAATATCATTTAAGAATTCTTTTAATTAAAAATTATATTTTTAAATTTGAAAATTATTAATGGATTCATATTCGAAAAATATTATGAACTACACAAATCTTTGCCTGAAAATAATCAGCGTCGTCAGGAACTTAACTACGAACTTTTACAGCCCATTTCTATTATTTATTTTTCTTATAATGAAACTTTAATTTTCGGGTTAAGTGAAATGTTTAGTATTATTTTTTGGATCTTTAGAAAAAAAAAATCTGAAAACGTAACTCGAAAAAGTATATAGAAATATAGAATTATTTTATAAATTTAGTTCATTTCCCAGGCAGGTATAAAAGTTTTTCGCAAGTTAAAATGTCTTTAGTTATTTTTAATTATCCTGCCAATACTTTTCCGGTGTTGCGAGTAATATCGTTTGCATCCACACATTTCCGGTTTCTTTCCCTCATTTAGTCAAGCACTCGCATTTTACGCAAGCTTCTGTGTACAACTGCATGCGGAGATTTTTTCTTCTGAGAATTCTTTTGGACATCTTGCTTTATTTAAATTTTTAGGCAAATGTGTGGCTTGACATAATAAATGAACTGTCTATATACAGGGTGATTATAAAAAAACTATCCCGATATATGAGTCCTTAACTATCACACCGTTCACAGAAACTGACTGAAATTTCGGTTTTGAGTATTTTGAGATATGCGCTCAAGAATCGTATGAAAAACAACAGTTAAGCTCTAACAGTTACGGTTACAGTGACAAAATTTTGAAAGTTTCAAATGGCAACACCTATTTTTTTTTATTGGAATGCGATCTTCATAGTGAAAAAACATCAAAAGCGTTGGAACACGGTACATGTAGCACGAAAATTGCCGGCGCTAGACCGACTAAGAAGAAAAGTGAAAACAACGAATAAGGACAGAGAATCAACAGAAAACAAAACATTTTATTGTGTTTCACAAATTTTCCACGTCACACACAACAACACTTTACATGCGACAGATGGTGGATAGCACTGAACAATAAAATGTTTTACTTTCTGTTGCTTCTCTGTCCTTTATTGATTGTTTTCACTTTTCTTCTTAGTCTCTCTAGCGCCGGCAATTTTCGTTTTACAGGTACCGTTGTTTCAACGCTTTTTATGGTTTTTCACTATGAAAATCACATTCCAATTAAAAAAATAGGTGTTGCCATTTGAAATTTTCAAAATTTTGTCACTGTAACCGTAACTGTTAGAGTTTAACTGTTGTTTGCCATACGATTCTTGAGCGCATACCTCAAAATACTTAAAACCAAAATTTCAGTCAGTTTCTGTGAACGGTGTGATAGTTAAGGACTCATATATAGGGGTAGTTTTTTTATAATCACCCTGTATATTGTGTTTAAATGACATGTAGTGCGGCGGTGGGGACGACTTTTTGCAAGCAGTTCTGTTTATATTTTATAATTTTTCACAGTCTAATGTAGCATGTGACTGCTAATCACGATTATGAATATTTTTTTATATTGTTTTAATATTCAACGTTTTTAAGTTCCAACATCAAATACCGGATGTGGTTTTAAATAAAACTAAGAAAAGCTAACGCTGTTTTTGAACTGTGTAATTGGCTGGTACAATAGCACATTCCACTGCGTATTACTCTGATCTGGTCCGAGCTTAAGCTACCTTAACCCCTCACGATTGTTAATATTTAAATATTTATCACAAATTTTCAGGTTACTGAACTAATGTTCCGCGCACTTTTCCTGGCAAGATCTTAGTTCTATTTTTCTAAATTTATGGATAAATCCTTATTAATATTTCTTTTACAAATCTAGAAAAAAATTGTGTCAACTATAAATTATAGAAGGGGAGTTTACACAAAAAACTAAAATAAAGTGCCAAAACTGAATGTTAAAACTTTTAACACTAAAACTGGTACACTATTTAAAATGAAGCTGGCAGAAAATAAGAAAATGAATGCCATGTAATTATAAAACTAATATATTCGTATAAAACTGTATTTTTGCTATTTGTGCATTAACTAAACTTTTATAAATTGTTTCAGTAAATTTAAAAGTACTCGCATTAAGAAATTTTGAAAACAAGCAAACAGTTAATCCCAAATATGAAATAATAAACTTTCCATAAACTAAGAAAATAAGAAAATGAATGCCATATAATTATAAAACTAATATATTTGTATAAAACTGTATTTTTGCTATTTGTGCATTAACTAAACTTTTATAAATTGTTTCAGCAAATGTAAAAGTACTCGCATTTAGAAATTTTGAAAACAAGCAAACAGTTAATCCCAAATATGAAATAATAAACTTTCCATAAACTAAGAAAATAAGAAAATGAATGCCATATAATTATAAAACTAATATATTTGTATAAAACTGTATTTTTGCTATTTGTGCATTAACTAAGCTTTTATAAATTGTTTCAACAAATTTAAAAGTACTCGCATTAAGAAATTTTGAAAACGAGCAAACAGTTAATCCCAAATATGAAATAATAAACTTTCCATAAACTAAGAAAATAAGAAAATGAATGCCATATAATTATAAAACTAATATATTTGTATAAAACTGTATTTTTGCTATTTGCGCATTAACTAAACTTTTATAAATTGTTTCAGCAAATTTAAAAGTACTCGCATTAAAAAATTTTGAAAACGAGCAAACAGTTAATCCCAAATATGAATTAATAAACTTTCCATAAACTAAGAAAATAAGAAAATGAATGCCATATAATTATAAAACTAATATAATCGTATAAAACTGTATTTTTGCTATTTGTGCATTAATTAAACTTTTATAAATTGTTTCAGTAAAGTTAAAAGTACTCGCATTAAGAAATTTTGAAAACGAGCAAACAGTTAATCCCAAATATGAAATAATAAACTTTCCAATACAAAAACCGCACAAATGTCAGTATGATACTGCTGTGATGTGGCACGAAGCAAACTATTTCGATCACTACTCTTTAGAGGGCTTCTCAAAGTCAGTTAAAACTCAGCTAACCGTTTTCACACAACTATACGCTGTTTTATCGTGCCTCCCCCCCCCCTACTTGATAAATTAATATTAAAACACGTTTATAAGATAAAATCTAGTTTTGTATTTTTTTTACTTTTTGCGTCAATTCCGTTATTACATTCAAATTCAACATTATTATAATATTAAGGGCACCAAATATTACTGCGATACATCTACGTATCTGACAGTGCTAGTGAAGTGTGGGATTGTTAACAACTAAATTGAAATTTCCATGCAGTAATAAGTCACGTCAAATGGCGCATGTAGTTGGCTGATATAGACAGAAGAAGTGCAGTCAATCGTGCGCA